>VDFB02281492.1:174169828-174303960 GCA_007258455.2 Sequoia sempervirens | reverse complement strand
ATGTTTGTGCGCCATCTTGTCTTCGTCCTTTTATGTACGTGTTGGGTAAGTCGTAGTCGTACAGTATGGATGATGTTCTTCCGTATGTTGGTTTTTTTCTTATTCCTACTTGATTGTACGATGTCCTTTCGTTTGTTGCTCTTTCGTATAGTGCTACCCTTTTCACTGCTCTTTCTAGACCGTACACTACTTTGTCGTACTACGTTGCTCTGAACTTGGTAGGTTGATCGTACGGTTTTATGATGATTATGTTGTATGGTGACCTTAGACCCTTCCCGCCGCCCACGAATCTCTTCTCTTTGTTTTTTCTTGGCAATATCTTAATGCTTTTTAATATGTTCACTTTGATTTTTCACCTTTGAGGTTTTATTTTTTGCTTTTTTTTTGTAAATTTTCTTTGAAGTTGATTCGTCTTGACCAGTATTTGTGCATTCCAAGTTAAATATTTTGCTTTTCGTACTTCAAGAATACTGTTTGTTATTTTGCATTCTTCTACAAAATCGGATACATCTGCTGCAACTATTGTCTTTTGCCAACCACGGATTGCATCCCTCGTAGATAAACTATCCAACTTTCCGAAATCATTTTTCATCAACTGCTCTACACTGAGAGTCATACCTTTGAGAAAATTACAAGTCGATGGAAATACCAATAATTACCTTTTGTCCCATTAAAACTCCAAGTACCTTAATACCTTGTTGATTTGCACCAACTAGTTGAAAATTTGGTTGCCAAATGGTTTGCTTGTCGAGACTTCTCCAAGTGTCTTCTGGAAGTACATTCACGTCCAAACTGCCATCGACAATTGTATTGGTGAGATTCCTTCCAAGGATCTCCATATTCACCATCGTTGGTTTCTTTGTCGTGTTAACTGCCAGTAACATTGGATCAATCACTTCGTCACGTGATAACGAAGGTTTAGTTATTGGTTCTTCATTTTCACTAGATTCCAATTGGGCCGTAGCATGCACCGTCTCATTCTCCCTTGATACAATAGCATTTTGAAGTTCAAGAATACTCTAGAATAAATCCACTACTTTAATTGGTACAGTAGCTTGAAGTACTTGTGCAATATTTTTCTCAGATTGTAATTACCCTACTTGCATTTGCATTTGAGTGGCATTGTTCATCGTCCATAGCATTCTCCACTTCGACCCTTGCTTCACGAAGCCTTTCTTTTTTTGTATGTGGGTCCTAATACACAACCTTCTTTGCTTGGGCACAAGTAATGGCCAATACTTCATTATGCCTTACATCAATCATATTGATAGTAGCCTTTTGCTTTGGACATCCGGTGTCTTCGTGGTTTCCAGGTCCACACCATTTGCGCAGTAGTTGTAGTTTATCTTGCTTGTTCAGGGAGTCTCTCGCAAAGTGTCCCCATTCACTACATTCTCGACATTGTATGATAGGGCATCAATTGGGATCATATTGTATTTGGCTTCTTCCTCTTTGATTTCGATAACCGACTAGAGATGCATTATGTGGCATCGATGGAGTGGACTCCTCTCCTTGCGTAAAGAGTACTTGTGTATGCCTGGTTTTCAAATTGTATGGGAACTCCTTTATTGAATGACCCACAACCTGACAAATCTCACGAAATATCTTTTTAGGACAATTACTTTTTGTGTGGCCCTCAATTTTGCACTCAATACACCATAGTTCGTTAGTTTCTTTGTTGGTTTCTTTCTCCACCTTCAAATCTTTCATCATCCGGAGCATGTCCCTTTGAAGTGCTTGTACCATTCTTGATTCATTGTCACTATTGACATCCAAACTTCCATCTTCCTCTATTTTTCTTTTATTGCATGAGGACATTTTATCTTCACTTTCTATGTCCATTGCCCGATTGTAGGCTTCAGCCTATGATGACAGAGGCACTACTTTCATTTTCTTCCTCAGTGAAGGAATCAATCCTTCGATGACCCATCTTTCCTTAGTCCATCGGCTGGCTAGATTTCTAATTTCACCGGTAACTCCTTTAGCCTATGATTATAGGCTCGTACGTTTTCATGTTTTTCTTGCTTCGTGTTGTATATCTCTACTACAATTTCGTTGTCGTCTCTCATAAGTTTTAATTCTTCTTGGAATGCTCTTTTTAATGCATCCCATGTGGCTTTGTGCACTAAGTCTAATTCTATATATCGACCGATCGCTATGCCTTTGAGAGTTGTTGGAAATGCTCTCAGCCAATATCCTTTGTCATCTTGACCATTTGCTACCCAAATTGTCTTGCTAGTTTTACAATGTTGTACAAGGTCCTTCGACCCATTTTCGGTGAACTTCGGGAGTTTTTGCCACTTCGCATTTGGACTTGCTAGAGGAGTCACCATCTTACCTCTCCGATGCACCTTCTGTGATGGTAACTTGTTTGGAGAGTTTTGATTCGTACGTTCTAGTGCGTTCCCTGCACTCTCGGACATGCCATAATCCTCTACTTGTCCCTTTTCAGCGTTTGTCACCCTTGGGCTGCCTTTGGGGTCCTTTTGGTGCTCCCTTTGTCCTAGTGTTTTCGGCTCCGATCTTCCAATGTCTGATTCTTCCGTCAACATCCAGTGTTCAATTTGGCATATTGTCTCTGTCAAATGGTCGTGAGGTTCTCCCTCACCTTCCCCTTCGGCTGACTTTAATGGTATGCACGGTTCTTCGTTGGCAAGGTTGGCAGTTTCTTCCTCGCCTTCCCTTTCTCCTAACAGTAAACCTTCTTCGTCACTCGGCAATGCTTCTTTGTCTGTTGACAGTGATGCTTCTTCGTTTGTCGATGATGGTCAGTACGATTCTTTGGCAGTGTTCTCTTCACTTTCCTCTTCGTTCGACGTTGATGGTATGGGTGGTTCTTTGTTTTGGTCGACAAGATCTGTGTATGTTTCATTGAGAAGTGGTAGATGTTAGGCTATCTCTACCCACTCTCCCTTTGTACGTTTTCTTGTCTTGACGGTTCTTAGCCTCTCCCGACTACAACTTCTGCTTACACTGGCTTTTGCTCTCGAGTGGATTTGGGCTTTCCCTCATAAATCGTTTGCCTTCTTCAATTTCACCCCTTAGTCGTCTCCTTCACTCTCTTTGTTTGATGATCCTTAAAGATTGCCCGATGTCTTGATCTTGACCATGTTGTGGTCTCGTCCTGCCTTTATCGGGGTCTAAGGGCATGAATCTCTCAAATCTGATCCGATTTCTTTAAGGCAATGGTGCCAAATGTTTGCTGCTTTGTCTAATAATTTAAATACATGGATTAATAATAAAGATGACAATACATACAAGATACATGCGTAAAATATATCTTTATTCGCTCATGAAATTATTACAGAAGAAGACCAAAGATGGTTAGCCAAGGATCAGAGTTGATCCGACTAGATCATACTACTCTTCTTGATGATACACAATGTATTTAAAAGACTTGACAATTGCCAAGAGGAACACAACTGTTAACCAATTGATGCTTGTAACTACCCACAACTGACAACAAATTAATACATAGTCGGATAACCAATATTACCGAAGCATAATAATAGACATTGTACAACGACTACAGTGTGGGTGTTACAGGTGGTGAATTTTTTTTCCCTTCATTTAGGGATTTGTTGGCTTGAGGATAAGGGTTTTTATTTTTCTATTTCAATTGTTTTGCAGTATAAATTTGGCTTTGTAGATAGTTGGCTATCCGCTATCCTTTGTTCAGTTAGGTGCTTAGCTTTAGGCATTTAATCACTCTGCCTATTAAGCTTGTTGCTTCAAAGCAAATGTAAAACTTCTTTTTTTGGTAATGATAATATAATGAAAGTAGGACACTCTTTCCCTAGTTACGGATTTAAAAAAGTGCTAAATATTCATAAAACATTGATTTTGTTATTTGAAGCCAAATAAAGGGAAGAAACACCATTTTTTAATCTAGCACAACCCAATTTTTTAATTTTTAATTCTCTTTCTAAAACTAGAGTTGGGGTTTTCTGTTTGTATTTCAATTCAAATATTGGGAAAATGATGCTACTTTTCTGTTTGGCATAGCCCAGAGAAATTTTTATTATAGGCTTTTTAAAGTAATGTGGAGTCAGGGGGTAGCTTCCCCTAGTAGGGTTGAGGGGTGGTGCCCCTTGTAGAGTTGGGGGAGAGAATGTCTAGTGCATTCCCTATTGCGATATAGGGTGGGGTTGAGGGGCAGAACCCCTGCCACAAGCCCAAATTAAGGCCTCCGAAGCCACACAGACCTTCATGGCACATGCCCTTTTCATAATTTTATTACTTATAGCTGAGCTCTATACCTTTATTTTTTCAATTTTTTAACAAGTTTGGATGTCCCTTGATGTCCCTCAAAAGAGGAACGTCCTTAGTGACATCCCTGCCTATGTAAGGGTGTTCTAGGGAAGTCCCTGTTTAAGGGAACAGCCCAGAAACCTCATGGATGCATTGGTGGAAATAATTACTCCAATAGAGTCAAGGGAATTAGGGGGTCACAAGGGAGACAACTCTCAGAAGGAAGACTGGAGAAGACAACCGAGACACCTCAGATTGCACTTCCACCAACCACAGATCCCCTGCATGACCAATTGTATGAAGAATTGAGGTCTGGTGTAGAAATGGCTACAGTGGTTACTGACATTAGCAGGTGGCACCTCCAGGCTTCAAATATCAAGTCCAGTAAGTCAGGAGACTGAATATTTCTTTTCAAGGGTAGTATAGGCAGCATAATGGGCATTTTGATACATTTTGCATAATCTAATTATGCTGCCGGACATTTATGTTTTTAGTTACTATGTGATTATTTGGTAAGGTATCAAACGCACAGCCTGTTCTGATAACTCTTTGTACACATTTGTGATAACCATTTCAATTGTAATCAACAACTGTCATCTGTTAAATATAGCTATATTTTTCTTTCATATTACTATCCATTGCTTGTTATATATTGCTGTGGGTTCTGTTATATGCTGTAATTCGCTTAAATTTGTTGAGCAAATGCATGTTATCACCCCTGCATCATGTATGCATGTATCTCCCAACTGAAACCTATATCTGGTGTTGTCCAAAGGCACTTCTCTGAAAAAGGTATAGAAATTTGAGATAAGTGACCCAACTTAACATTAACTCCTAAGGAAAGATAAGCAAACCAAAAATTACAGATGCAAACTTGTGCACGAGGAGTTTTATATCATTGGAGCCAACAGTTACTCATCTATTGTTTTCAAAACCATTCTGCTTTACATGGAGGCTCTGGACATTGATTCTGGCACTTGGCACCTAAAAGTGTGAAGTGGTTGGACAAAATGATACTTCAATGTCTGTTTAGAATTTGATTTGCAGGCAGGACTGTGTTAATTTTCTTGCTTCAACTAGTGAGGATGATATATGGAATATTGATAAATCTGAAATTGCATTAATTATTTTTCTAACACTTCTATGATCAATGTCATAAGTTACACTATATGTTTGATTATTTAGTGAGGGTTTAATTTCGGTGCCCACACCCCATACGATTGCCAACATATGGGATTTACACTTTCAATATGGGCCTATTAACTGTGGGGATATTGCTGGACTATGTGCTCTGGCACTGAGACGTCACTTTGGGGGATGTGAACCTGGATCTCCATTGTGAGAACCCTATGGCTTTGCCATTTGAGCACAACCCCTTTGATCACAATTTACACTACGGGTTATAATGTTTTGAGTTATCAAATTTCATTGTATGTACTTGTATATTATAGTTCCCATGTATCTATGTACCCAAGTTTTGGTGGTTTTCGTTCCATATTTTATGTGTACCCTACACTTAGACCTTGAATACACACTACAGTGTTAGTTAAAAACTATTCTTGCTATTCAAGGTTTCTCTTCTTTTGGTAGTTTTTACTTTTTAATATTATCATTCAAACTTTTTATGCATAATAAGTTGTCGGGCTAGTGTCCCTCTAATATTTGATTTTGTTTTGGAGTCACATACTCATCTCTGCTCTTTGGCATAGTGTTCCTTTAGTTATTGGACTTTGATCTTTAATCATTAGGCATTGGCATTCCACTGAAATTTTCCTGCGTACAGGGGATTCAAATGCAAGATTACAAATCTCGACCTTGAGAGTGACATTCTTTTTTGTAATGAGATGGAAATTATAATATTGCAGATTTTTTGAAACTGTTTGTTCTTTCCAGTGCAAAATTCTGATGAGTGGAAACCAGACTAGGAAACCCATGTCACATTTTTCTTGTTTGTGTTCTAGGACCTCCCAGAAGTTTTAAATTTTTTATAGTAATTTGCTTCAGTTGCATCCACAGTCCATTTGTAGACTTGGAACATTTGTTTCAGATATAAATTACTGCTGCAAATTTCTTTTCTGATAATGGGAAATTGTGGTTTTAACACATTTAGGTGAATCAGATGAACTGAAGAATATAAAATCTTTCTAAGGTCATCCTTTGTTCTTTTTCCATCTCTAACTCTTTTTAAATGTTTCATATAACAGAAACCTGCATCAGAGGTTGTCCGAACAGTTAATAAATTCAAGGCAGATTTTGGTGGCCAAGTCATATCTTTGGAATATGTTCAACCTTCTTTAGATCATGTGCCTCACAGGTTCATACTTCTATCATTCAAACTTAATGTTTGTTGTTGTAGACATCAGCATTATTGAATTTTTTAAAATGGGTTGCAGTATTTCTCCTTTACACGCCTGATGGTTTTGTTATAAAATGGCTTTGCTGTGCATGTCTAGAGTCTTTAGGGTTTAAACTTTGAAGACAAAAGACATTGCATCAATTACAACTACAAGACTTCCCTTCATTTATTTTTAGCTGTGTGTGATTGTCTAAGTTGAAACTAGAAACATAATATATATGCTGTTTTTGACCTAGTAAAGTACATCCTCAGCCAAACATGGAACTGTCATTGGGAGCTATCACTCTTCTTTTCTTCTTGCAAAAGCATGCTTTTGCTATGAAGAATATATTTCATTTCATATGACATGCTGAAAGATTAAATAAATAATTCATTGCTTTGGTGAGCCACTGTGAGCATGTTGACGGACCTTCATATATCTATAAGAAGCTTCTGTGAATGTACATCATTCAGTTTCCAAGTAGACAGACTGAGATGATGAATTTTCCATCATTTTTATAAGATAGATCTTTGAAATTGTATGATTAAGAAAGCAAACCTATTAAGTTCATGTTTTTTGCTGTGTTACATGTGTCATGGAATAGTTTGTTTAATGTTTATTCATGCTCAATGATGCTATCTGTAGATATAGTGTTTGTTTTTGTAGTTGATTCCCATGGAATTTGGCCTTGGGGCCAGGATCATTCATATGAACACAGTTTGATCTCCCATGTATTGATTAATCCTTTATCAGGTTCACTTGTTATTGAGAGACGAGTAGGGCAGTTGTCCTTTAGAGACATTTAAAATTGAACAGAATGTTGACTGTTGGAAATGCCACAAATTGTTTGATAACCTGACTACCTATCATCAGTTCTATTTGGTACCAGGTTGCCTTAATTTTCATAAGTTTTATTGTTCTGTTCATGTGTCTTAAACTATAGATTGTGCCTAAAATAAAACTGGATATAACATAGCTTGATGGTTTAAAAGTTATAGTTACATACTCCTTTATGTAGTTCAAATATTTATTGAAGGTCTTTGAATGGTAATGGTAAATTGTGGTTGTTAAGTTTTGTAACAGTCATGAAAATTAGGAGATACAGTAGCTGCATTATTGTTAAATTTGTTCTATGCATTTTGAGTTTCTCTCTCACACACAGAGAGACACACATTGAAAAATACAAATACAGAGACACATACATGGACATTGGCACAACAAAGACACAACATAGATGCACACAGACACAAATGTGTTCACAGATATACACAGGCACATACAGATACATAGATATACAAATGCAGACACAAAAACAGACTCAAAGGCATGGACATAGACATAGATGAATCGATGTAGAATCACACACTTGTACGCACAACACTACACACTCACACACGTGCACATAGACACACACACACACACTCACTCTTGCGTGGGATATGATCATATTGCTGAATGTGTTTCTCAATGTTTTCATTACATATGAGAATCTCACATATATAGACAAAAGTCTTACGGTGTCATTTAGTGTTCCTAGCTGTCTACCTACCTTTTATTTACTTCTATCTGCCCTTTGCAACTGTTATAGCTATTCATTGACTTTTTAGTTAATTACTAGCTACCTTTTATGAGATCATTGACTTTTTAGTGCCTTGAACTTGGCTTGAGTTTGCTAAGGATCATGACTTTTTGTGTGTATCTTGGCCAAATTTCACACAAAGGTAGAAGTTGTCTTGCTACTTTCATTTGTGGGATGTATGTAAATTTGTAAGAGCAATCAAAATTTCATTAGGTGCCAAAGGTTGTAAGCCATAACAAAATTTGAAAAGGCAATGCCTTGTAGAAACAAGTATAGCTTAGTTGTAGCTATGCTGAATGATATGTAAATGGGTATCCCATTGCCTATTCATTTGATTAAAAATTTGGAGAGAATGGACTAAAGTGTGATCAACAACCTTGGTCTAACCACTAGTTTATGGATGAAAGGAAGTAGAGAAGTGCAATTGACAACCATGAAGATCCCACAATGATCACTAAAAGTGACTCAAGAAATTTGATTCACGATTCTAAATGATAGTGATTGACAACCCAAAATTGTTCCAAACATGCATGAGTAACAAGTTTAAAGCTTATAGAGCATCAATGGTCCTAGAGCATGACATAAAAATAGCCATTTTTGAAAATTGACAAGAAACCACAAATATACAATCATGTTGTCATTGAGTGTTCGAAAAACCATCAATTGAGAAGGTATTGATAATTGTTGACATAATCCAAGCTTATGATTGGAAAGCTTGGCTTGAATGCAAAGTGAGCACTGACAAATGTAATCCTCAACATGCTTTGTTGAAGGTGTTGCAAGGTCTTTTGGACACTATGTACACCATACGAGGGTAAGTGAGCTTCCTTTAGTAGAAGTTGGCAAGGACTTATACAACAACCAATCCCGAAAATTGTAGTCAAGGAAAGGTGTTTGGTTCACCACTATTGGACATAGCATTGAGATTCAATGAGGACTTGTGGTTCTAAGTTAGAGTTAGGCATTGCGAGTATGACCTCAACTTGTGGACGTGACCAGGCTTGACAATTGAGACTTATAAGTTTGCCGAAAGTCACAACTTATAGTAGACTTTAAATTAAAAAAAATAAAGAGTAGCAACTTTAAATAAAAAAAAAGAAAGAGTAGCAACTTTAAATAAAAAAATAAAATAAAAAGTAATTCTTGTATATTATTTTTTTTAATTGCTGAGTTTTGTCAAAATTTTCCATTGAGTTTGAGTCCAAGTCACAAAACAGCTTAGCAAGTTTTCACTGAGTCCGAGTCTCAACACTTTGTTATAAAGCTTGAACAATTAGGCCAAATTGAGCATCCATGGAGTAGAAAGATTTCCATTCATCATATGCTGCACATTGAGTACACAAAATGCTAAGTAACTGAGGATAACTAAGAAGATCTGCCACTTTGTTAGTGATCCTGCTCTTATATTTTATCACCAATTGGAATTGATACCCACATTAGATGCTAATGTTCTTGAATCTTAGACTAAGAGTTCAAAAATCGAAGGGGTTGGTGATTAGTATATAAAAGTACCTACATATCGAGTATATTGACATCATTGCTTGAGTGTTTGGACTAAGGCATAGAGTTCTTTGTCATATGTGTTATAATTGGTCTTGGCTTGTGATAATGCTTCAAATTGATATGTCATTGGATGCCCTCTCTGCTTAAGTCGTACGCATATTGTATATTAGAAAGTGTTAGTATCAAGCTCAAATGATAGTTGTAAGTCAGGTAGAGCAAGCATTGAAGCAGAGCAAAGATTCTGTTTCAATTGAAGAAATGTTTTAATGTGTGGACTCCAATTAAGACCCTCTTGATTAGTGAGCTGATGAAGAGGATTGGCAACATGTGAGCAGTTACAAATGGACTTCCTATAGAAGTTCATGCTTCCTAAAGAAATCCTTATATTTGAAATGTTGGATGGGGCAAGGCCGCCCTTGAAGAACTTTTACTTTATTTGAATCTGCGTGTATTCCATGCTTGTTAATGAGGAACACCAAGTACTTATTTGAGATTTGACCCAGGTACTTCATCTTTGTTTGAAGATGATGTTGGTGAAGAAAATCCATAATTTTCTACACATTGCCCCAATGGTCATCCCATGATTTGTCGTATACCAAGATTTAAGTAGGTAGGTGAACAAGTTTGCCAAGATGGGGTCATAAAACATCATTGATGACACACATGGATGTGGTAGGTGCATTTGTAAGGCCAAACATCATGACCCATCACTCCTACGATCCAAATTTGGTCCTAAAAGTTATTTTCCAATCATTATAGTGCTTCACAAGATCTCGATGATATCCAAATTTAATTCAAGCTTAGTGAAGTACTTGGTACCTTGAAGTTAGTCCAAAAGATAATCAATTTTAGGAAGTGGGGCCAACTATTCTTCATAGTAATTTTTTTGGGAGTGCAATAATTTGTCACTAATCGCCAATCATTATGTTTCTTCGGCACAATGAGAACAAGAAAGCCAAAGCAAGATGTGTTGGGTTGGATCTTGCCCTCTTTGAGCATTTGCTTGGCTTGTTGCTCTATCTAAGCACTCTCAATGGGTGTAGAATGGTAAGGTGGCCAACGGGCTATTGAGAACCTTACACTAGAATTTTGAATGGGCATCAAAGGAGGAAGTCCATTATGCTCATAAAAACACCATAATAGGCATCAACAAGTATTTTGAATGCTTTAGGAGGAAGCTTGTTAGCATTATTTGCCTTGGTTTCCTAGATGATATGAAGAGTGAGAAACTTATGTAAATTTGTAATAACTCCACCCATTGGCCGATGTTATTTATCCGAGGATGGGATCTTAACAAATAATGTTTGTTTCCTCGCTCCAATATTATATGATATCTGTCGGCTATCTTAACGTCTTCATCACTGACCATCAATATTAATTCCTAACGTTGTGAAATAGAGATCATTATACAAAAGATGCGATGGATATTCATTTGTGAGCTGCCGATGGTAAAGTCTTTATCGGTCAAACTCCTATTGATGGTGCCAGATCTAAGGGTCCAATGTGGATCATTGAATACTGCCAGCTACGTATGGTAATGTCTCGTATGAGAATTATATGATGTGAGGAGATATTCACTGGTCAAGTAATGTATGCATTACAATATCAGCCAATATCCCCTTTATTTTCTTGCTGCCAAGGTGCTTATCTGAGTATCAAAATGATCATATTGAATGATAACTGTTGTTGAAATATGGTGCTACCTATGTGGATCAATGGCATTCGATGAGACCAACTGCATCTAACATGAAGGGGAGTTGAAACTATCAGTAGGGGAAACCGTCTAAATCATCGACTACATAAGGTTACTTTGAATCACTGACTTTGACTTGGAGCTATTGGGTCACACTTGACCGCCCCCTTAGACAAGTGCTGAGCATAGATATTAAAGGTAATCGATGATATGTGAGGAAACTATTGAAGAACCACATCGTTGTTTCATGCATTAATCGTTATGATTAGCCAAAGGCAGCGATACGTCTATGCAAAGGGGAGATCGGTCAATGGTAATACATTAGAGGTGTTAAAGAGTTTTAGTTAATTAATCAAGGGTCGATTAAGATGAAGGGGCATGTCTGTGAGATACAACTTCTCACATCATGACCACCAATAAACTATATAAGGAAGTGAAGAGCACAAAAGATTTATTGAGAGCGGGGGGGTGGGGGAGGTGAATCAGTAAATCAAATACAAACTTTTATTTTTTAATTTTTTCAAACTTATTACAATCAATTTTTGATATGAACCAATTTCCCCAAGTTGACACAACTTTATTGAAATAATATTTTTAAAGTAGGCACCAACCTACAGATTTACACCAAGATGATTTAGTAGCCCGTTAAACTTCAGAGGCACGTCCCTTTGATAGAAGAACGATATTCAAGGAAATGCATCTTTTGTAAACTAATCATGCCTTTTTCTTTTGGATCAGTTTGTAAATGCTTCTTTATTTTATTCGCAGCTATTCACTCGTCCAACTCATACCTGTTTGGAATAGATGTATACTTTCAAGCCATCGCATTCTTTTGGTGTTTGTCTCTTCTTAAAGAAGACGTCCTTCAGGGAAAACACGTATTTTAGAAAAGCATCCTGTAGACACATTTTTTTGGAAGACATCCTTTAAAGGAAACGCGTCTTTTAGAAAAATATCTTGTAGACATGTCTTTTGGAAGACGTCCTTTAAAGCAAACACGTCCTTTGAATCATATCTCTTTTATGAGTGCAATTTAGTTAAGTCTCATGCTTTGTTATTTTAATCATGTCGTCTTTGATTGTTTTAAACAATCTCAGCAAATGTTTTTATCATTTTTAAACGTATCCTTTAAACATCGATCAATACCATAACCAAAATTTATGACGTCTGTGCAGTCGTTCTTTCTGTTATGATTATATTTCTGAAATATACCCTTTCAATTCTGTATCTTCATTTTCGTATTTCTGAGAATGGACAATCTGTAGCGTCTTTTGTTTTCAGTAAGGTTTCTGAGAATCAACAATCTGTAGCATCTTTTGTTTCCAATAAGGCAATCTCCAGCTCAAATCTGAATGCGTTTATATTGCTTGAATTAATTCGCATTAGTCAATATGCTTCTAGAAATATCGAACTTGGCTGTATTAATGATATCTTTGTATAAGCCTCTTTCAAATGTATCTTTGATCAAAGGATCAATCATTAAACAGATACGTATTATATATTTGTGTTCTTCAATTTCAAATATCGCTATCTGTAGCATTCTTTTCTCCCTTTCTGAGGATCGAGTTTATGATAGTCTTTTTGATCAGATTCAACTTCATCATTCTTGTTTATCTTTAATAGTCTGATTAGGCTCTTTGTCTTGACATCAATGACAATTCTTCTAACAATCTCCCCCTTTGTCATTGATGGCAACTTCTCCAACAATGGCACCTTGATCCTCTGTTTGCTCCCCCTGTGTCCAATTTCTCCCCCTTTGACATCAATGGCAAGGGGTCTTCTAACAAAATATCAGCTCCATGAAATTACAAAATTTTGTGCGTAGCTCCCCCTGCATACATGCTTCCATCAATTAATTTGATGGCTGTGGAACAACTCTCAATTTGTCTCTTAGATATTCAAATGTATCTCTTGGAAGTGGTTTAGTAAATATATCAGCAGATTGCCCTTTTGTAGTTATGTATTCTAAACACACTTGTCCTTCTCCTACTTGTTCTCTCAAAAAGTGATACTTAATAGGGATGTGCTTGGTCCTTGAGTGCATCACTGGATTCTTGGAGATATTGATTGCACTAGTATTATCATAATAGATAGTGCAAGGATGATCATACTCCACCTTGATGTCTTTTAAAGTTTGCTTCATCCATAAAAGTTGAGTGCAACAAGTTGCTGCTGCAATATATTCAGCTTCTGCTGTAGATAGAGAGACTGATTCTTGTTTTTTGCTCATCCAAGACACTAAATTTCCTCCAAGATAAAAGGCTTCTCCACTTGTACTTTTTCTATCATCCACATTGCCAGCCCAATCAGCATCTGTGAATGCTTCAAGAGTGAAATCATTTCTACTAGGGTACCATAGACCATATTCCATTGTGCCTTTCAAATACTTGAATATACGCTTTACTGCATGCATATGTGTTTCTTTTGGTGCTGCTTGAAATCTGGCCACAACTCCAACAGCTTGCATTATATCTGGTCTTGTAGAAGTTAGATACAACAAACTCCCAATCATTGATCTATATAGTGTTTGATTCACTTCTTGGGATTCATCATCTTTGCTTAGCTTGCAACCTGTAACCATGGGAGTGCTCATAGGATTGCAATCTTCCATTCTAAACCTTTTTAACATTTCCTTCACATATTTGGTTTGGGAGATGAAAATACCTTTGCTTGATTGTGAAATTTGCAGCCCAAGGAAGAAGGATAATTCTCCCAACATTGACATCTCAAACTCTTTTTGCATACATGATGAAAATTCTTTGCACATTTTGTCCTTGTCTCCACCAAAAATGATGTCATCTACATACACCACCACAATCAATAAATGTCCATCCTCTTCTTTGATGTATAGATTGCTATCTACATCTCCTCTTTTGAAACCTTGCTCTTTGAGATACTTGTCAAGTCTAGAATACCAAGCTCTAGGAGCTTGTTTAAGCCCATAGAGAGCTTTCTTTAACTTGCACACATAATCCTTGTCTTCTGATAATAGGAAGCCTTCGGGTTGTTCAATATAAACTTCCTCCTCTAGATCTCCATTAAGAAAAGCAGATTTGATGTCCATTTGATATACCTTAAACTTCTTGTGACTTGCATAGGATAAAAACATTCTAATTGCTTCAATCCTTGCAACTGGTGCGAATGTTTCCTCAAAATCTACTCCTTCAACTTGTGCATAGCTCTTGCACACTAACCTTGCTTTGTTCCTTGTGACTTGACCATCTTCATTTAATTTGTTTCTAAAAACCCATTTTGTGCCAATTACATTCTTATCTTTTGGTCTTGGAACAAGTTCCCAAGTTTCATTTTTCTCTATTTGATCCAATTCTTCATTCATTGCACCAATCCAACATTTGTCTTTGCTTGCTTCTTCAAAAGTTTTGGGCTCAACTTGAGATAGGAATGCTGCATGACAATCTTCATTGTAATTCACCATTTTCCTTGTAGATCTACATCTATCTTGAAGAATCAAATCTTCAGGATGGTTCTTTTGAACAAACTTGGAAGGTGTCTTTGGTGTCTTCATGGGAGTCTTTTGTGAAGATTCTTCTTCCTTTGCCTCTTCCTCCTTTTCTTCCTCTTGGGAATCCTCATCCTCTTTGTCTTCATCATTCATAGTTTGAACATGGTGATCACTTTGTCCAACTTCTTTGAATTGCTTTCCTTCATCAATTCTTACATTAGCACTCTCAACAATTTTGTGAGTTCTTTTGTTGTAGCATTTATATGCCTTACTTTTTGATGAGTAGCCAAGAAAGATTCCCTCATCTGCTCTTGTGTCAAATTTGCTTAAATCTTCTTCATCTCTTCTAATGTAGCAAGTGCTTCCAAAAATTTTGAAGTACTTGACAGTTGCTGGTCTACCTTTCCAAAGTTCATATGGAGTCTTCTCATTGTTCACTCTTATTTGTGCACGATTCAAGATGTAAACTGCTGTATGAATTGCTTCCTTCCAAAAGGAATCTGCTATCTTGGTTTCATTTAGCATTGCCCTTGCCATTTCTTGAACCGTCCTATTTTTTCTTTCTACAACCCCATTTTGTTGAGGGGTTCTTGCTGCAGAAAATTGCCTTTTAATTCCATGCTCTATGCAGAAATTTTCAAATTCCTTTGATGTGAATTCTCCTCCTCGATCTGATCTAAGACATTTTATCTTGATGTTTGCTTCATTTTCAACCAGCTCTTTGAAAGCTTTGAATTTATCAAAAGCTTCAGATTTTTCTTTCAAAAATGCAACCCAAGTCATTCTTGAGAAGTCATCAATCAGCAACATAAAATATCTTTCTCCATTCATGCTCTTGGATTTGGTTGGCCCACAAAGATCTGTATGTATGAGTTCTAATGGCTTTGATGAAGAATGCTCCTTAGACTTGAAGCTTGACCTTGTTTGTTTTCCAAGTTGACACTCTCTACAAATGATATTAGAAGGTTTTGTTATCCTTGGCATATCTCTCACAGCATTTGATTTGCTAACTTTGACAATATTATCAAAGTTGAGATGGCCTAGCCTCTTGTGCCATAACCAACTTTCATCCTCTTGTACTAGGTTGCAACTTTCACAACTTATCTCCTTTAAGATATACAAATTATGTTTCCTTTCAGCTTGAGCAACCACTATCAATGTACCATCTATCCTTCTTACTTTCAGCATGTAAGGCGGTTTGAATGAACATTGATATCTCCTTTTTCCTCCACACTTTGATAGGCATTTCTTTCCTTTTAATGGACTTATCTTCTTTCTTGTTTTGCTTTGGAGAATCATTAGAAACTATCCTACAAGCTTGTGCTTTGTGCCCAAGGTTATTACAATTGCAGCATAGATTATTATAGTCCATTAATGGTGTGAAAGGATTATAATCTCTCCTAAGGTAGCTAGGAATATTTTTTACTTTATTTTTACAATTTAAGGCCTTGTGGCCAAATTTGTTACATAGAAAACAATACCCATTGAATGTGTATGATTGCCTAGTGTTTGATTTTCTTTTAGGATCAGCACTTATCCATTCTTCTTCAACTTGCTTTGAGAAAGTCTTGAAATCTTCTTTGGAGTTAGTGACCTTCTTGGATTGTTCTTCAAAACTACCTCCCATTTTGCTTTGAAGAAAATCTTGAGCCTTCATTAGCTCAATCAACTTGCTGGATTCTTCATCAATCTTTGTGTGTTGAACCTTTGTTTTCTCCAATTCCAACTTTAGCATTGCTATCTCTTGCTCCAGCTTGTTACATTTCATCTCCTTTGTATTGAGTTTGTTTTTCAATTCTTCTTCATTTCTTTCAGCTTCCATGATTTGAGCTCTCAAATCTTCAATGGTTTTGCTTGAATTCTCCAAGTCTTTTGTCATCACTTTGACCTTCAATTTGTACTTGGTAGCCTTCTTCTTCAAATCTTCATTCTTCTTATAAGCATAGTGCAGTTCTTCTTCAAGATCTACTTCCTCTCCTTCATTGCAATCTTGATCTATCTCCTCTTCTACATCAAAATCTTCATCAGCATTTAGTTCCTCACATTCAGCCATGAACAATATTTCCTCTTCACTATTGCTAGAGCAATCTTCACTTTGTTCTTCGGAGGTGCTACTATCTTTCTTTGAATAGAAACTCTTCTTATGTTTTTGAAACTTCTTTTTTGAGTTATTATTGAAATTCTTCTTTCCCTTTTTCTTGTTGCTGATTTCTTTTTCTTCTTCACTAGAGCTGTTTTCATTTTGAGGACATTTTGAGGCATAATGTCCGACTTTTCCACAATTGAAGCACTTAAAAGGAAATTTTCCTTTGTATTTTCCTTTTCCTTTCTTGAGTTTACCCATGAAGTAAGATTCTGCTTCATCACTTGATTTTTCATCCTTTTCTTCATGTTTGTTCTTGCCCTTTTTGGATGCTTTGAATGAGACTTCCTTTTGTGGTGATCTTCCTTCAATCCTCATCTCATAAGCAGCAAGGATTCCATGTAATTCATCTTTGGTTAGCTGATCCAAGTTTGTTAATTCCTCCAATGCTGCAACCTTGGCTTCAAACTTTGTAGAAAGAGATCTTAGAATTTTATCAATAATGAAGTCATCCTTGATTTCTTCACCAAGTCCCCTCATGATATTCACTGTTTCATCAACACGAAGAAAATATGAAGCAATATCTTCATCATCCTCCATTTTGAGAGTCTCCAACTTTCTTCTATGAGTTTGCAACTTTGCCTTCTTAACTTTTGCATCTCCTTCATAAATATTTTGAAGTTTGTCCCAAATCTCTTTTGCTGATTTGCATCTCATGACTTTTGTAAACTCAGAATCTGTTAGGCTGCAAAGAAGAGCATGCTTAGCCTTTGCATTGTTTTCACTTCTCTTTTTCCCTGCTTGATCCGTTGGAGGGGTAGCTGGAGGTGAATACCCATCAACAACAGATTGCCACACATCAAACCCAAGTGCATTCAAGTATGCTTCCATCTTGATATTCCAAAAGGCATAATTAGTCCCATCAAAGATGGGTGCTTTCACAGTGTTGCTTAGATTCGCCATATGTGCTCTTAAGGATCTCCTTCAAGCGATTAAGCTTTCAAGAAGGACCTTGCTCTGATACCAATTGAAGAGCACAAAAGATTTACTGAGAGGGGGGGGGTGAATCAGTAAATCAAATACAAACTTTTATTTTTTAATCTTTTCAAACTTATTACAATCAATTTTTGATATGAACCAATTTCCCCAAATTGACACAACTTTATTGAAATAATATTTTTAAAGTAGGCACCAACCTACAGATTTACACCAAGATGATTTAGTAGAATGTAGCCTACAAGGAACACCTAGACCTTTACAAATTTAGTAGACACCTGCCTACAAGGAGCACCAACCCCTAATGCAAGGCACCAATCCTTGACTTGATGGAAGTGAGACTGCCTTCAATCTGATCTGCACAAACCCAACTCTCCAATCTGCTCTATGTGATAAATAATATCACCTTCAGCCCACACAAGGAGATGGGAATCTGACTGAACTGCTAATCTTCAAAAACAACCACACCACCAGACTTGAAATGAATGGCAAATATATACTTAGATCAAAGTATGCATCTTTTGAGAGAGAGCACAACCCTTTGTTTACTTGCGCCTCTTCAATTGTTTTTAATGTCTCTTCAAAATGTTCTTTAAAACTTTCAGATTATATTCGCACCTGTTAAACTTCAGAGGCACGTCCCTTTGATAGAAGAACGATATTCAAGGAAATGCATCTTTTGTAAACTAATCATGCCTTTTTCTTTTGGATCAGTTTGTAAATGCTTCTTTATTTTATTCGCAGCTATTCACTGTCCAACTCATACCTGTTTGGAATAGACGTATACTTTCAAGCCATCGCATTCTTTTGGTGTTTGTCTCTTCTTAAAGAAGACGTCCTTCAGGGAAAACACGTATTTTAGAAAAGCATCCTGTAGACACGTTTTTTTGGAAGACATCCTTTAAAGGAAACGCGTCTTTTAGAAAAATATCTTGTAGACACGTCTTTTGGAAGACGTCCTTTAAAGCAAACACGTCCTTTGAATCATATCTCTTTTATGAGTGCAATTTAGTTAAGTCTCATGCTTTGTTATTTTAATCATGTCGTCTTTGATTGTTTTAAACAATCTCAGCAAATGTTTTTATCATTTTTAAACGTATCCTTTAAACATCGATCAATACCATAACCAAAATTTATGACGTCTGTGCAGTCGTTCTTTCTGTTATGATTATATTTCTGAAATATACCCTTTCAATTCTGTATCTTCATTTTCGTATTTCTGAGAATGGACAATCTGTAGCGTCTTTTGTTTTCAGTAAGGTTTCTGAGAATCAACAATCTGTAGCATCTTTTGTTTCCAATAAGGCAATCTCCAGCTCAAATCTGAATGCGTTTATATTGCTTGAATTAATTCGCATTAGTCAATATGCTTCTAGAAATATCGAACTTGGCTGTATTAATGATATCTTTGTATAAGCCTCTTTCAAATGTATCTTTGATCAAAGGATCAATCATTAAACAGATACGTATTATATATTTGTGTTCTTCAATTTCAAATATCGCTATCTGTAGCATTCTTTTCTCCCTTTCTGAGGATCGAGTTTATGATAGTCTTTTTGATCAGATTCAACTTCATCATTCTTGTTTATCTTTAATAGTCTGATTAGGCTCTTTGTCTTGACATCAATGACAATTCTTCTAACAGGAAGATCACAATTCCTCCAAAAAGGAATCAGAGTTTGTTTTTAAATATTCATTTTCTATATTAGAAGCGCTCATAGAGCCTCAGATGGCCGAGTAAGACTTGTGGGGGGGGGGTGTCTGCTGCCCCATTACAAGGTGAAAGATGCATGAAAATAAAGCAGATGTAGCAGAGACAGCGTCCAGATTGCATGATTGCAAGAAGAGATAATAGAGAGAGCAATCAGAGATTTGAATTCTGATTTCTTTATCAGAAATATAGTCAATCACATGATTTAAAAGACTATTTCAGGGACAGCGAATAAGATAGAGACATCCACTTATTCCATTTGCATATGCAAGAAATCAGATAGACAAAATCAGAAACTGCATCCAATTCATGGTGTCTCTTCTGCACCTTTAATATCATTGTAACTGCAGACTATATATATATCAGAATTGATATCAGATATTTACTCATCTCTATCAGCTTATCAATTATTATTGTCAATAAATATAAGGCTCATAATCAAGTTAAGATAATCTTGAAGGTTGCTATTTAGAGTCTATCATTGAAACTATTTGTTCTAGGACTATTTGAATATCTCATCTTAGAAGACTAGAAACAAATCTAAGCTAAATCTATAAGGGGACATTACAAAATTGACCTATTTAAGTACTAGCCTACTAGAGAGTAAAGCACTAACCAAAACGAGTCTACACAATGTTTATCCGATTTTTTAGTACAAGGGGACTAGGTTTCAAGAATGAAAACAAATTTCCTAGATTTTGGGGACAATGGGGGGCAATTAATAAAAATATATTAACTACATAAAAGAGTCATAATTTGTGGAAAATATACCAAACTAAATTGAGAATTGGGAACATAGTTGATAATTGATAATTCGATGTCAATTGTCAAATCATAAATATTGAAGATAAATCAAAATGGTTTATATGGATATGATGCTAGCAATACTCTGAATTGGGAGTAACTTTACAAACCAAAAGTGTAAATGGAATTCAATTACTTGAGATTTAATTGGGAAAAACTTGGATATGAAAGTTGTTTTCCATGTAGCACAACAAGAAACAATTTTTGATTTTTGTTTTTTTAAAATTAGAGCAAGGGTCTAGGGTAGTGCACCTAATATATTCCCTTTTACAATACAAGGCAAGGCTAAGGGGTGGAGCCCTTAATAGCAATTCAGATTACAACCTTTGAGGCCTTAGGGACCTTAATGACTTGTTTTGTTTTTGGGTGTGAATGTGGGCCACCCATAAAAGTGTATATTTTTTTGATTTTTCTTTTAAATCTTTTTTATTGGTTTTTCTATAGTGATGGGTAGGGGACATCTTGAAGTCCTTGGTGTTAGTGTTTGTAGCTTAGGGAGATATTTTCTCCTAAGTAAAAATAAAATAAAATGAAATAAATGATTCTCAAGGCAGGTCGGCCTTGACTTGCAAATTATATTTTATATTTTATATTTCTATTGGAGGCCGACCTAGATGAAAAGTCACCTTGCTTTGTATATATACATGGTGAAGTTCATTCATTCATTATCAATTCATTCTTATTCCAATTCGCACCTTCAAGGAGAAGTTCGCACATTTGCAGCAGATCATCATATTGTATCAAGCAGATCAGATTTCAAGGAGATTTACATTCATTTGTATCTTTACATCAAGGAGTGATGCTATTATTCATTGTATTAATCCAGCCTTGAGTAAGGCCAGACTTGTAAGCAAATTTCTGCTCTTATTCATTCAATATATTGGAGATATATTTTGCTGGGTTCTTCTCCCTCGAGTAGGAGGGTTTTCCCAGGATAAATGCTGTGTTCATTGTTCGCTGTGTTGCATATTTTCTGCTTATTACATTTCTGATCCTAAAACTAACACTTGGGATGTTGTGGATGATAGACTGTCCCCAACACATTTTTGTAGAAGAGGGCATCTCAAGAAATATCTCCTAGTTTAGAGAGACGTCTTTGGGATCTTCCCCAAAATTTTGACAAAGTGGGGATTGGGAGATGTTTTGTCCTTGCCCTTTTGTCCCTCAAATGTCCTTAGATAGGGAAATGTGGGCAAAATGTTGTGGTACAATTTTATACACTTTACCATCCTAGATTAGTTGAGGTCTTGTGGAATCCATCAAAGATGATGTTGTGTAATGTCCCCAAAATTATGGTTAAGTGACTTAATTTAATTTAATTGATTAAGTTGTCCCAAAAATTAATTTAAGTTCTAAAGGATGACTTTAATCGATTAATTTAATTAAATCAAGTGAAATGTTATAAAGTCACTTATTTGGTGTTATAAAAATGACTAAAGGCATTATTTCAAAAGTGGACTATATAGAAAGTCATTTTATTTTGATATGAGAAATCATAAAGTGACTATGGAAATATTAAAAAAAGAGCAAAGACATTATTTTATAAAATGTCACTTTATTATTGTTTGGAAAGATACAAAAGAAAGAAGCACACATTTTTGAACTCACTTTTTGTATGAAAACTTTTCACGAAAATGCTGGTTGAGCTCCTCTGGTTCGGGGTTTGAAATAACCTTGCAGCTCCCATTTCGGTTGTAGAACCATCAACCCTAGTTGGGAATAGTGTAGAAAATCCTTCAGACATCTACAGGCGCATTATTGAAGTTGTGAATGAATTTCTGTGGCAAAGGGAAGGTCGCCTTCATCAGTTCGAGCAAGAAGGGTATCAAAGATGGCGTAGAAATCAGAGAAATATATTTGCTAGGACGACCCTTTGACAATGGCGTGACTTCTCAGCAGGGCCACGTTTTCTTACCTTGAGTTTTGGAAATGTTGAAACTCCATTTTGGCTGAATGTTGTGAGGCGTGTCAACACAGGGAAGAAACGCATTTCCTGGAGTGTTATTTTGGGCACGATTTGGGTTCTTTTCCAGTCTGTGAAGATCGAATGACAGTTTCCTTGTGAGCTGGGCGATGTAAGGTCAATTTCCAGCATTTGGCAAGCATATTTGGACGCCCCTGTTACATCTCCAACTCGTTTTTGATCCAAGAATGCATAATAACCAGGTTTGAGTGCTTTTGTATGTAATTTCAGTCAGGACCTTGGTCTGTAATGAAATATGATGCTAGAGCTGTGAGTCTTCTGTTAGCTGCTTTAGTTCTGGCTTTGTGCAAGCATGATTGCTCTCTTACTGTTCAGAAATAACAAATAGAGCTGTTGTTACAGTCTTGATGCTGTTATTGTGAATACCTGGTATATTTAAGGAAAGGTGTAACACTGTAAAGTGAAGTTAAAATGTTGTCTCAGACTTATATAGTTGATAAAATGCGTGTATGAGGAGTTGTAAATGAAGTGTTAGCAAATCTGACATTTCCAGTTGTTCTCGTGTTTGTACAATCTCCCTATTTAATGCTGTCAATCCATGCTTTGCTGCAACGTCATTTCAATCAAAACAAATCTGCTAAACTGAACAAACTGCTCAAAACCAAAGACCCCCACGGGAATGTCATATTCTAGGTCTGCTCTTACAATATAGGTTTATTATTGTCAATGATTTGTATTGTAGTAGCTGGGTATAACGTATTGTCAAGTGTGTGATGTGCTTTCATGACTGATAATCTTCTTACACTCAGAAATGTATCTCAGTCAACTGTAACTGTTTCTCAGTCATTACTGTTTGCTGTTAGTGCATTTACAAACAAGTTTTCTAGTGTAGTAGTGGCCTTGCTAATTCTGTAGCAGCCATTGGTGTTCTTTGGAAAATGTGAAATGTAATGTTGTTATGAAAAGCAAGGAAATCATGATACAGCTAATACTGTCATTATTCACAAATGCAATTTATTGAATGTCTTCAATTGCAAGCATTGAAATTACAACTATTGGATAAAACGAAGTCTATCAGATTGAAGACAAACGCAAAAAATTTACATCCCAGGTCAGGGACTTCATAGTGGTATCAGAGCTAGCGTCTGCCAGCCTGTTTGGGTTTGTGACTCAGAAAATTTCAGCTATCTAACGATGATTCAGATGGACAGACTTGTCACTCTTAGAGAAAATCAAAATGTGATGATAAGCACCCTTCAAAAACTCCTACAAAAGGAAGAGGATGAGCAGGTGGTAATGAAAATAGAAGCCAATAAAATTGTTGCTGAGTACCAGGGATTACCAAATGATTTCAAAATCGAGTTCCCTTTGGTGAGTTTTTGGAAATACTTGAGGAAGGAAATCCAAGTAAGACAAAACTATATAATTATGTCAGAAAATTGAAAAAGGAAGAAATTTCTGGTCTTGGGTTGTCTACTAACAACAATGCAGTATCTGTGCTTGAGCCTAGTATTCATGAGGAAGGAAAGGACTTAATTACATTGCGACAAGCACACCAGTTGTAGTGGGGAACCAGGAAATGTGTGATGAATGGCTAATGAGGGCAAAGGAAGCGAAGTTGATAGCTACTCAAGCAAAACAACAATTACAGAGAATTAAGGAAACATCAAAACGAGCTCCCTTCAAATCAAACAAACATAAAATCTCCACACTTTCCGGAAAGGCACTTCACATGGACCATCCTTGTGACCTCTCAAATCATGAAAAGAATGTTCCAAAGGGAAGGTATGCAAATGATAAATTGATTGGGGTTGCTAATGCCTTTTCAAAAAAAGAGCAGAGAGAAGTTGAGTATGTTGAAGTTCTCAAATCAGCATATAGTGAAGAATGTTTACATCACGCCTATGAGGATAGTTTAGATGTTGGGAAGAAATACCCAAGGTTCAATGTATATCAGTTTGATTTTAAAACAGCCATTCATGGGAAACACAATGAGTTTACTTGTGCAGATCCGAACCATCAGCTCATAAGTTCATGGGATCCAGGCATTTCATCACAAAAATATGGTGGAGAGAAAGCGTATGATGATCTCTCTTTCGAACACAACGCTGTCCTTACCACAGAACCTAGAACATGCAAGGGAAATGTCATTGAGGTGACTAAATTTAAGAGTCACGTTCTTGAAGACAGGTCTGAAAATTTATGGTGTGAGGCTAATCTTTATCAAAGGCTTAAGGAGTCATATGATTGGAAGAATCAGTTGATAGTCACGGAAGATAAGGTTGTGGCAGCTCTAATTCATTTTGACAACTCACACAAATTCGTTGAAGATTTCTTTTGGAAGGTACAGATTGAAAAGAGACAAAAGGGCATTGAAAGGGGATCCTCTCTTGCAGATTTACAAGTAATCAAAGAAGCCTTGAGAATAATGAAGTCAAATTACTCACAAGTGTTTGCGGATAGGGATCATGTTATCAAGTTGGTTGAAGATAAGGAAAAAGAGGCTGAGGAACTTAATGAGTTTCACAGGGATTGCAATTTGGAGCCAAGCTACCCTTGGATACTTGTAGAAGAATGCATCAGTAATGGAATAATGCATAATGTCTTCAACACTTTCCCTATTGGAGAGGTTCGGGATGAAGGTAGAGTTTGGAACCCATGTCAAAAATTTGAATTCTTGGATTTTGAGGATCAATCTCCACACACAGGTACAGGTTGCAGCCACGGGATAACAGATATAACAGGTGTTGAAGGCAGCCTTCAGCAGGCTACACTTCAGGGATCAACAAGTAATGATGAGCATTCGGGATGGGAAGTAAGTATGCATGAAACTTATGAAGACATCACTGAAAATGATGAAGGATATGTGAATTTTATGAGTGTTAACAGCAATCTATTGTCTATGCATGGGTTTGATATTCACAAGGAGATAGATAAGTCTCAAGTGGGTGATTGTGTTAAGGAGGTTATTCATGTTGACCCTCATGATATCATAGACAAGAATGTGTTAGTGTGGATGGATCCAAGGTACACAAAAAGATTGACTTTTCAAAAAGGATTTGATAATTTGTGCTTTATGAGGATACTATCTTGGGTCATCTTGAATGACACTTCCTTGAGAGGACTATCAATCAAAACCTTGAGGGTTCTTAATCTTAAACCTGCTGTTCATCATTCCTTTGTATTCAATGTTTGTGAGTATCATATGCCTAAATTGCTAAGTTGGTATAACTTCATCAACTTGCAGCAACTAAGAGGATTTTCAGATTTGGTACAAGGGGTCTTATATTACTCTTGGATGAATTGTGGTTGTTCTATATTGTTGTATACAGATTTATCAAACTTGGTGTGGAAGGGTACAGCTGGTTGCATGGATTTGTGTGCATTGGATTGTCACCCTAACACTTGGAGGTTGAGTGTTGATAAGGGATCACCCAATTATGGCAGCCATGGCAATTCCGAGATGGTTATAGACTTAATTCTCAGATTTGTCAGAACTATCATCAGTTATTGTATCAGTCAAGAGGAATTGGGTGTGAGTATGATTGATGGTGATCATAGGACTTGGATTCTAGGGACAGTTACGAGGGGTGAGAGGTTGATTCAAAATTGGTTTGGCGAACAAATTTTCAGAGTTGACACCCCTGTTCACTTTCTAAACATCATGGAGCATGTAGAAGACGATAGTACTTCATGTTTGTACCATTGGGTTTTGAGTTACATCACAAGGATAGAGGACTGTTCTACTTACCTTAGCAAGGAGTTTTCAGCCCTAGTTCATTGGGTTAGAATTCTCACCTTGGTGATAGATGTTTGTTCATACTGCCGATCGTAAAGGTGTCAGTTTGGTTCTTGAGGGCGGTAGTAGTTGGGATGGATAGAAGAAGCTGGGATTGCTACTTGGGTGTTGGTGGACAGATTGATGACGAGTTCATATCATCCTTTGACAGTAGTGATACCCTTTGTTCTATCATAGACATGATTCACAAGTTGCATGGTGTTATTCTGTTATTTACCAGCAACTTGTCGAAGGTTGGCATGTGCTTCTATGCACCAACGTTGGGCATCTTCCACATCTACAGGAGACCACTTAGTGTGGAATGGATTGTTGATGACATAAACACGTCAGGTTTTAATACATGATCAGACGTCGTCGAAGATTTGGGCACAAGGCTTTGGATTGGTACTATAGAGAGTGTCATCAGACAACCTTATCAGGAGAAGATGATTCCCTCTGCGTCTTGCGCACCGGATCTTAGCGTTGTTCCATCTTCTTTTCAAGAGATTTGTAGGACTGCAGTTTGTGAGGACTATGGCATTCTTGATGGTACTCTTCTCACTCTTGAAAGAAAATTAGGAAACTCTTTCTATGCAGTAGATAGAAATCTCGTGGTCAAGATTGCAAAGGGTAATGATGATGTCGCTGCAAGACCAAGTCATCCTGTTTTGAGTTGTGAGTCATCTTCTGATGGTGGCGGTGTAGGAGGGAGTACGCATGACTACTCTAGTATTCCATTAGCACAAGCAGGGGGGTTTCACTACGATGGTATTATGAGGTGTGCTCACCAGTCTTCCTTTAGACCACATGCACCAAATTTGATGATGACATTGATGACACAGAGACATGGGTTGAATAAGGGACATGCGGATTCACTCTGGTATGGCATGCTTCAGAATTTAGATGATGAGTCCAAGTTTGATAGGACTCTCACTTTGATTTCTCCAGTTGGATGTTTCTAGCAATAGGAGTTTGAAACTCGGTTCGATCGGACTCTTGGGGTTATCAGAGTGGTGTAGCGGAAGTCAGTTGGTGTTGAGATTGATGCACTTCCAGTTTGTTTATGGATTGTGTGTTTGCATGAGGTTCATTACCGCAATTCGAGGATGGCAGAGTTCACCGATCAGCAGATGGAGATCCCTTTGCACAATTTATATAGAGGTGAATTTCAGATTTTGGATCCAAGAGCTTACTTGCTAGATAGTTGGCTTCACAGAATGATAGGGCTTGACCATGTTAGGAGCTACAGCTATATACATAGGTTGTTGGGTAGAGTTCTTTCCAGGATCAACTGGGATCCAGGTGGTTGGTGGACAGGCATAGATGGGTTGTCACTCAGATATCAGATGCTATGGCAGTGGGGCTGGTCTGCTGTTGTGGATTACTTGAGGACAAGCAATCTTCGGGAAGGGAGGACTGTAATGTCCCCAAAATTATGGTTAAGTGACTTAAGTTAATTTAATTGATTAAGTTGTCCCAAAAATTAATTTAAGTTCTAAAGGATGACTTTAATCGATTAATTTAATTAAATCAAGTGAAACGTTATAAAGTCACTTATTTGGTGTTATAAAAATGACTAAAGGCATTATTTCAAAAGTGGACTATATAGAAAGTCATTTTATTTTGATATGAGAAATCATAAAGTGACTATGGAAATATTAAAAAAAGAGCAAAGACATTATTTTATAAAATGTCACTTTATTATTGTTTGGAAAGATACAAAAGAAAGAAGCACACATTTTTGAACTCACTTTTTGTATGAAAACTTTTCACGAAAATGCTGGTTGAGCTCCTCTGGTTCGGGGTTTGAAATAACCTTGCAGCTCCCATTTCGGTTGTAGAACCATCAACCCTAGTTGGGAATAGTGTAGAAAATCCTTCAGACATCTACAGGCGCATTATTGAAGTTGTGAATGAATTTCTGTGGCAAAGGGAAGGTCGCCTTCATCAGTTCGAGCAAGAAGGGTATCAAAGATGGCGTAGAAATCAGAGAAATATATTTGCTAGGACGACCCTTTGACAATGGCGTGACTTCTCAGCAGGGCCACGTTTTCTTACCTTGAGTTTTGGAAATGTTGAAACTCCATTTTGGCTGAATGTTGTGAGGCGTGTCAACACAGGGAAGAAACGCATTTCCTGGAGTGTTATTTTGGGCACGATTTGGGTTCTTTTCCAGTCTGTGAAGATCGAATGACAGTTTCCTTGTGAGCTGGGCGATGTAAGGTCAATTTCCAGCATTTGGCAAGCATATTTGGACGCCCCTGTTACATCTCCAACTCGTTTTTGATCCAAGAATGCATAATAACCAGGTTTGAGTGCTTTTGTATGTAATTTCAGTCAGGACCTTGGTCTGTAATGAAATATGATGCTAGAGCTGTGAGTCTTCTGTTAGCTGCTTTAGTTCTGGCTTTGTGCAAGCATGATTGCTCTCTTACTGTTCAGAAATAACAAATAGAGCTGTTGTTACAGTCTTGATGCTGTTATTGTGAATACCTGGTATATTTAAGGAAAGGTGTAACACTGTAAAGTGAAGTTAAAATGTTGTCTCAGACTTATATAGTTGATAAAATGCGTGTATGAGGAGTTGTAAATGAAGTGTTAGCAAATCTGACATTTCCAGTTGTTCTCGTGTTTGTACAATCTCCCTATTTAATGCTGTCAATCCATGCTTTGCTGCAACGTCATTTCAATCAAAACAAATCTGCTAAACTGAACAAACTGCTCAAAACCAAAGACCCCCACGGGAATGTCATATTCTAGGTCTGCTCTTACAATATAGGTTTATTATTGTCAATGATTTGTATTGTAGTAGCTGGGTATAACGTATTGTCAAGTGTGTGATGTGCTTTCATGACTGATAATCTTCTTACACTCAGAAATGTATCTCAGTCAACTGTAACTGTTTCTCAGTCATTACTGTTTGCTGTTAGTGCATTTACAAACAAGTTTTCTAGTGTAGTAGTGGCCTTGCTAATTCTGTAGCAGCCATTGGTGTTCTTTGGAAAATGTGAAATGTAATGTTGTTATGAAAAGCAAGGAAATCATGATACAGCTAATACTGTCATTATTCACAAATGCAATTTATTGAATGTCTTCAATTGCAAGCATTGAAATTACAACTATTGGATAAAACGAAGTCTATCAGATTGAAGACAAACGCAAAAAATTTACATCCCAGGTCAGGGACTTCACATGTTGTGATCATATATTGATAAGGTGCTTCAAGTATCAAACAACAGTGATCTTGGGGAGTGACATCATTCTTAGTTGTATCTTGGAATGGCTCAATGGCAAATGTGGTGGGACATCCATTAGACACAAGTGTACGATGTCCGCCTCCTTAACCTACCCCAAATGGTATGGGTGTGAATATGTTGTAGTTAGCAACTTTTGTAAAATCAAGTTCTTGTGACTGCCATTGTCATGGATAAGCTCTACCAATCTATCCTTTATTCAACAATTATGAGTAAATAAAGCTTCCCTATTGTCGATATAATAGTCATTGATTATGAGAATGTATTTGGACTTGTTACTTGAATGTTTTAGTCTTCACATTGTGAAGTTTGCTCAATAAGAAGGGTCTCCGTATTCTTTGCTTTGAGGTCACAACTTTCATCAGTAGAATGTTCTATGCATTTTTGATAGGCACAATACTTCCTCCCATTTTCAGTTGAAGAGCTTGTGCCTTAATGGATCACTTTGTTCAAGAATACCCATTCCTTGATGGTGAATGGGTTATATGAGAGGAGTTGGGTGGGGCAAAAGGTGAAGAGTTAGGCCTTTTATTGCTCAACTTCCACCTCTAAAGTAAGTTGTAAAACATGCTATAAGAAAGGGATGTTGTAGAGCTCTAAGTCCTGCTTAAGATGAGAAAACAACCTAGAGACAAACTTGATTCAAAGTATTTCATCAATGCCCTCTATCTCCAACTTGATAGAGAGGCAATTTAACTACTCTTTGTATTGTTGAACTGATTGGCTGATCTGTAAACTAGCAACGATATTTCTCAACTAGCTCATCAATAATGGAATTGCTAGTCCTAAAACTTGAGAGAAAATTGACTGAAAATTTTGAACAACTTAATAGGAACAAGAAACAACAAGAAAGGGTTAAAACTTAAAACACCTTGAATGAGACCAAGATACCCTGAAGAAACCCCTTGTGGGTAAAAAATACAGCAAATTATGAGTATGCATTCACTCAAATATATTGAAAATGGCTATAAGACTGATTCACTCTTAGGCTTCCTACGTGAGCTTCAACAACTGTCTAAGTTCCCCAAGTACCAATCAAAACTCTCCTAAATGAACTCCCTTTCCTCTATGCTTTACAACAGTCATGAACATGAGACTCTTACTTGAAGAAAATCTCATTAAGCAGCTCCCAAAAAGAGGTACAAGACCCTTGCATACAATTTTTGAATACAAACATGTTATAAATTGATTCTCTTGCCCCTATGGAAGCTCAAATGATCACCAATGAAGAAGAGGAAGTGGAAAAATTTGGGATCTAGAATGCCATCAGATGCCAAAAAGCATGCATGATGAAAATACCTATTTCACAATAGTGACATTTTTGAAGACTCCTCTTTTGACAATCCTCCATCTTTTGGAAACCATAACTTTTGGATATGGACTTGAAATGAGGTCCCTTTTTCAGAATTGCATAGCTTTTTGAGATGAATTCAACCATGTAAATATGTAGGGTTTGATGCCATTAAAAATCAGTTTTAAGTTTGCAACACAAGTCTTCTATTTAACATAAAGTAAAACATAATCCTGTACAGATTACACCTCCCCAATATGGAGGCTTTTGGTTCCCAAAGCTCAAGAACTCAATGGGTGGCTGAACTCCCCAATTGACTTCATGTGTGCCATCTGAGCTTACACCACAATACAAAAGCCAACCAAAATTTTGTATATCTTTACCTCCAAGTGTACGGATGATACAATGAATACTTGCTTGAACATGGAATAACTATTTCAACTTTAGTTTTCTCCATAGGTTCAATTCATGTGTTACCACTCATCTTAGGATCTTAGAAGATGGCTGTTTGTTTTTACTAGCAAACAGCATTAATCTCTTTCCACCCTTGATGAGGTGGTACTCGTTTGCCTTGAGGTAGAAGACTGCTTTACAACCATTCATATATGGTCTGCCAAAAACAACACCAATGCAAAGGAGCAATATCTATCACTACTCCACCAACAAACTTGGAACTAACTGAAAACATCATTTACATTGCATTCTTACTATTATATAAGCACCTTCTTTGTTCCAACCCAATCCATATGGCTTAGGGTGTTTAAGGCCAAAGTTTTCAACCAAATCTTGGGCAATCAAGTTAGTTTGTTAACAAGAATCAAATAGTACATCAATTTTTACACCCTTAACTTGAATATCAAGTTTAAACAATGCTTCTTGAGTGAACAAACCAACCTTCTTAATAGTGTAAGTATTCCTGGAATCCACATCTGATATCTATTTAATTTCCTTAACCTCTTTATCCTTTTCAAAGGATAGATTAATTGTTTCCTTACCCTTCCTGTTTTGTTTAGAGGGCACTTTTAGGATGCAATTTCCAACAAAAGGATTCTTTATGACCATTTTTCCCACAATTATCACCATAGATATTGAGTTTTTTTTTTCCCATTCTTTCTCTTGGATTTTATTATACTTCTCTTCAAGGATGATGAAGAACTATGAGCATGTGCACTTGCTCTTTCTATCTCCATACATTTAACCCTTTCACAAATTTTAGGGTTAAATTATTTTCTAAACAATTTTTTTTGGCCCCTAGCTTTAATAGGAGCATGTTTTCCAACAACCATAGAAATCAAGAGACTTTCAAATCAATTTAAAGCATCATTTGCTAGTCTTAGCCAAGCATAGGGAATCTTTTCTTTCAATTTAAGAGAGTGCAACTTTAAAATATACCTCCAATTGACGAAACTGTTGCTCTAGCCTATCCCTTTTCCTTCAAATGGTATCATCTCAATTCTTGCCTTGCTTTCTCCTCGGGGCTTTTTTGGAGGACTAATTTGGCTATGGAAAGTTTCCTCTTCTTTGGAGTGGGCTGTTCCCTTGCTCTCCAATTGATATCTCCATGAGAGTCTCCATTTGACATGTTGTAGTCTACAATGATTGAGACAATTTGGCAATAATGGTCTCTAGCTTCGGGAACCTTTTTTCTTGATCAAGGCTTGATGCACCTATTTTCATGTTTATGGTTCTTTTTTTGGTAATACTCTCTCTTGTTAAGGCAATGCATTTCTCCACTTGCTCTATGTTGTGTACTTGCTGTTAGTTTTAGACCAGAAATGAAGATAAGCAGAAATACAGAATAATGAACAATAAGACACAGCAAATACCCTGGGAAAACCCTCCTTCTCGAGGGAGAAAAACCCAGCCAAAAATATATCTCTTATATATTGAATGAAAAAGCATAAATCTGCTTACAACTTGGCCCAAACTCAAGGCCGATCTGAAGTAATAAAACACAGCACCTTTCCTAGATGTGAATACACAATTATTTTGATTTCTCCTTGATATCGATCTTCTCTATGCAATATGATGATCTGCTGTAGATGTGCAAACTCCTTGATAAGTGCGAATTGTCTTGAGAATACATTGATAATCAAATGAATGATCATCACCTTCTATATATACAAAGTAAGGTGGCGTTTCATTTTGGGTCGGCTTCTTTTGAATAAATAAAATATAAAAATATTATTTGTAATAAGGCGATTCTTCACTTGGGTCGGCCTCTTTGAATTATTTATTTATTTCGAATTTGAGAGAGAAAGAGATCTCCCGCCGCTATAACATCAACACTCCCTCTTAGCTAGGGAGGTATCTTTCCAGATATCCATGTCATGGAGTCTCTCAACATGACATCCACAATGGCTACACCCATTTGTGGAAAAGAGTTCATCACAGAGTCTCTCGACGTGATATCGTCATGGAGTCACTCAACATGACGTCCACCATGGCTACTCCCATGTGTGGAAAGAAACACATGTACAAGTGTCCATCACGAAGTCTCTCAACGTGATATCGTCATGGAGTCTCTCAACATGACGTCCACCATGGCTACTCCCATGTGTGGAAAAACACAAGTACAAAGGGTTCATCACAGAGTCTCTCAACGTGATGTCGTCATGGAGTCTCTCAACATGACGTCCACCATGGCTACTCCCATGTGTGGAAAGAACCACATCTCTGTCTCAGAGATGGATGAGGGCTTTCACCTCATATTTCTTCGTCTCAAAGAAATATGCATTATAGCAAAGATCACTGATGCAGAGTCTCCCTCTCAGCAAGGGCGACGTTCTCCACTACTCCAAGCTTGTCCTGAAAATATGCAAACTTCACTTTGGCAAGGGGCTTGGTGAGAATATCAGCCGTCTGATCATCAGTGCAAATGTACTTGAGTTGAATAGCTTTCCTCAGCACCATATCTCTGATGTAATGATACTTGATATCCACATGTTTTGTCCTATCATGAAACACTAGATTGACAAAGAGCTTCATACAACTTTGATTGTCACAATGAATCACAGTCGGCTCCAATGTTTGACCAAACAATCTTGCACGGTGCTTTCGAAGCCACACTGCTTCTCGAGCTGCTACACATGCTGCAATATATTCATCCTCTGTAGTGCTTAGTGCCACAAAAGTCTGCTTCCTGCTACACCAAGAAATCATAGCAAACCCCAAACTGAAGCAATATCCAGAGGTGCTCTTCCTATCAGTTACACTACCGGCCTAATCAAAATCAGTATAGCCTTGTAACTTCAGATACTTCACAAGAAGTATATTTCAAGCCATATCCCACAGTGCCACACAAGTATCTTAGAATACGCTTTGCTGCAACTAGATGAATTTGCCTTGGCTCACACATGAACTGACTGAGAGTGCTCACCGCATAACAAATGTTTGGTTTAGTATTGACTAGATACATCAATGATCCAATCAACTATCTGTACATGGTGGGATATACCAAATCTGAATTAGTTGCAAAGTCACTCAACTTCAAATTTGTTTCCATAGGTGTAGACATGGACTTGCAATCCATCATCCCAAATCTCTTCAAGATATCTATAGTGTATTTCCCTTGACTTAAAATAATCTCATTGGGTCTTTGCCACACTTCCAGTCCCAGGAAGTAATGCATAAGACCAAGATCCTTCATCTCAAACTCGGATGCTAACTCTTTCTTGCATTTAACAATGAGATACTCTGCTCCAGTGAGAAATAAATCATCAACATAAAGAACCAATATCAAAGCCTCACCATCAACTACCTTGAAGTAAAGATTGGAATCTGTATCATTCTTGGAGAATCCCAAGCTCATCAAATATCGATCAATCCTTTCATACCAAGCACGAGGTGCTTGCTTAAGGCCGTACAATGCCTTCTTCAATCTGCATACATGAGACTCCTTCCCATGAATCACAAAACCATCTAGCTGCTCAATGTACACTTCTTCTTCAATCACACCATTAAGAAATGCAGTCTTTACGTCCATTTGATGTAGCTTCCAGCCTTTAGCGGATGCAATAGCAATAATAGTCCTGATAGATGTATATCGAGCAATAAGAGCAAATGTCTCCTCATAATCTATTCCCTCCTTCTGAGAGAATCCTCTTGCCATAAATCTCGCCTTGTGCTTTTCAATGCTACCATCAACTGCATGCTTGATTTTGTAGAGCCACTTGGAAGATACAACTGATTTCCCTTCAGGTCTCAGAACAACATCCCAAACATCATTCTCGATGATAGACTGATATTCTTCTGTCATTGCATTTTTCCATACCTGCTGGTTGGATGCCTCCTCAAAACCGGAAGGCTCAGATTCAATGATGTGACTCATCAATGCCACATAGCCTGGAAACTTCTGCGGTCTCTTGCTTTCCGTAAAGGTGCCTCGAGGAGCTGCATACTTTTTTGCCTCTTGCATAGTTTGTCTAGCCCATAGAGGTCTTTTCCGACCCATAGCAATGTCTCTTGGCCCATTAGTTGGTTCCATGGGATCAACTGGATCAATAGTCTCATCTGGTTCATTAGACTCCCTTTGAATCTCAGGAGTATGATCAGGAGAAATGTCCATATCCTTAGTAGTCTCTTGCTCTTCACTATCTATCTCCATGTAAGACCCTTTAGATCTTTTGAAGGCTACTTCCTCTTCGAAAGAGACATCCCTACTGATCTCAATTTGTTTATGCCTTGGAATGTAGATCCTGTAGGCCTTTGAAGACTCACTATAACCCACAAATATTCCTTTCTTTCCTGATGGTTCTAGCTTAGATCTTTTATCCTTAGGCACATGAATATAAACTGGACAACCAAAAATTCTTAAATGACTAACCTCAGGTTTCACACTTGTGAAGGCCTCTTTAGGAGTCATGTTTTCCAATATTCGATGAGGGCTTCGGTTTTGAACATACACTGCAGTTCTGGAAGCTTCTGCCCAAAGGAAGGTTTGTAAATCTTGATCATGAATCATAGCTTTGGCTGCCTCAACTATGGATCTATTCTTTCTTTTGGCATCTCCATTTTGCTGAGGGTTGTACGGAACACAAAACTCCCTCTTGATTCCTGCCTCAATGCAGAAATTACGAAATCCTCCAAAAGTGTATTCTCCTCCATTATCAGATCTCAGAACCTTGATCCTTTTCCTGGACATATTTTCAACTTGAGCCTTGAATTCTTTGAATCTATCAAGTACTTCTTTAGACTCCTTAGATTTCAAAAAATAAATCCAAGTCTTTCGAGAATAGTCATCAATGAAAATCACATAATACCAAAATCCACTCAAAGATGCCACAGACATTGGACCACATAATTCAGAATGAACAAGATCTAAAATTTCTTTTGATCTACTATCACTACTATGAAAAGGACCCTTTATATTCTTACCTAGTGCACATCCTTTGCAAATTCCATCGTGCTCCTGACTGAGCTTCAGTAGACCAGTAACCATCTTCTCCATAGATGGAAGAGCTCTGAAGTGTAAGTGAGCAATTCTCCTGCGGCATAGCTCACTCGAACTGGTAGAGTCGTGCAATAATGCCTGAACTGGACAAATAGAAAGTCTGTATAGGCTCTCTTGACGGACACCAATCACATGAGCTGTTTTGATACTAGAGTTCTTAGGCCAAGCAAGAACTTTCCCTTCAGAGAAGGCAACCTGGTACCCTTTGTCCTCCAATGCTGAAATGGAGACAAGATTTCTTTTGATTCCTGGTACAAACAAGACATCACTCAAATGAAGGGGGATGCCAGAATCTAGATGAAGAGAGGTGGTCCCAACTCCTTTTACGAAATAACAAGCATCATCTCCGATTATCACTTGCAAGTTGGTCTCTCTTTCTACCGAGTCCGAAAGATGCTCTTGATATCCTGTAATGTGTCGTGAAGCACCACTATCAATCAACAAAGTGTCACTGTCGGTTGGAACATTGCTTGAAAGAGTGAAGATGAATAGAAATCCCCCTGAGTTGTCTCTAGATTCCTTTTGAGGTGACACATCATCAACATCTGCAGTAGAAGCATGTTGCTTTAGTCTTGATATGCAATCTCGAGCATAGTGACCATACTTGTCACACCTGAAACATTGAATGTGAGAGAGATCCTTCTTCTTCTTATGTTCAGGAGCAGAATTTGATTTTCTGTCTCTATTCCTCTTGAAATTGCCTTTTCTCCCTTCTCTTCCTTTCCTTCTGGAAGTTTGAGCAACAAGGACATGATTTTCTTCATTATGAGAGCTTCATCCATTTCCTCTTGCTGCCAATTTGGATTCCTCTTGAATGCAATCAGCTCGAAGATGATCAAACTTGGGCAATTTAGATCTTCCACTAATGCTTTGGATAAAGGGCTCCCAAGATTGAGGAAGACCATTCAAAGCCAACATAACCAGGTCTCTATCTTCAACTATATCTCCAATGGCGCATAGCTGATCTCTCAACTCAACAATCTTCATGAAGAAGGAGATGACTGAATCTCCTTTAGCCATTTTTATATGGTGGAGTTGTTGTCTCAAGGCAAGAGCTCTACTGGTATTGTTGATCTCATACAATCCTTGTAGAGTCTTGAACATGTCTTTGGCTGTCTTCATCTTGGAGATAATTGGCACAAGATGATCCTTCACGGAGTCTATCAAGATCTTCCTAGCCTTTGTGCCATTCTTCTTCCATTGAGTTTTCTTAGCATCATCGGATGGCTCGGGCACATCATTCTCCATGAAGTCTAGAAGATCATTTTCTTCTAGTGCAATAAGAACTCTGAATTTCCAAGAGGTGAAATTTGATGCACCATCAAGCCTATCTTCAACCTTGACTCCGTTCACCATCTTCGATGCTTAGATAGACTGTCCGAGATAAGGAGAAGACTTCGTTGACTTTGCTGCTTAAACAAATCTGATCCAATCTTGCTTAAACCCACTCTGATACCATGTTAGTTTTAGACCAGAAATGAAGATAAGCAGAAATATAGAATAATGAACAATAAGATAAAACAAATACCTTGGGAGAACCCTCCTCGAGGGAGAAAAACCCAGCCAAAAATATATCTCTTATATATTGAATGAAAGAGCAAAAATCTGCTTACAACTTGGCCCAAACTCAAGGCCGATCTGAAGTAATAAAACACAACACCTTTCCTAGATGCGAATACACAATTATTATGATTTCTCCTTGCTATTGATCTTCTCTATGCAATATGATGATCTGCTGTAGATGTGCAAACTCCTTGATAAGTGCAAATTGTCTTGAGAATAAATTGATAATCAAATGAATGATCACCTTCTATATATACAAAGTAAGGTGGCGTTTCATTTTGGGTTGGCTTCTTTTGAATTAATAAAATATAAAAATATTAGTTGTAATAAGGTGACTCTTCACTTGGGTCAGCCTCTTTGAATTATTTATTTATTTCGAATTTGAGAGAGAAAGAGATCTCCCGCCGCTATAACATCAACAGTTGCAAATTCAATCATACCAAACTCCACAAGGAAAGAAGTTGCTTTGATACCACTTGATTCATAAACTAGTAAGGATAAATCTCAACTAGCTCATTAATAATGAAATTGTTAGTCTTAAAACTTAGAGCAAATTAACTGGAAGTTTTGAGCAACTATATGGTATTAAGAAGCGATAAGAGTTAAAACATTGTGAAAGAGACCAAAGTACTTTGGAGAAACCTCTTGTGGGTAAAAACTCTAGGAAACTGTAAGTATACACTCACTTAAGTATTCAAAAATGGCTACAGGATTGATTCACAACCTCCCAAGTTTCCAGTATGAGATTCAACAATTGTCTAAACTCCCCAAGAACCAATCAAAACTCTCCCAAATGAACCCCCTATCTTCTATTCTTTACAATTGTAATGCCCCAAGCTTTCGCCCAAGATATTACAAACAATGAATGGATGGACAAATTATTTGTGATGCAACTGTGACATTACATGTCACATTGCACACCAATGTACTAGAGATGTCATGACACAACACAATGACACTTAGAGCACAACATCAACACAAAGCACACTTGCAAATACAAAAGACTTACACATTGTTGTGTGATGACCATGTAAGAGTGTAGAGCTTCCTCAAACCACAATGAAAGGGTTCTAGACTACTATCACTGTCTCTCATGGATGGACAAGGAATGGATGAGATGGCTACCATTTCCTATCCCAAGGAAACTTGAGCATTGTCCCATCCAAATATACAAATCAACATACATTCACACAGCCCAAACAATGTGGAAACAACATCCAAACCATAAGGAAACTCTAATAGGGAATTCAAATGGTAAGGAGATGTTAGAAACCAGGATCAGATTTGCAAGCCAGAATAGACCTTCCACAGAAGAGAAAATCAGAAAAAACACAGAGGTTGCAAAAAGATGTGCAATATTATTATTCGAGAATTCAATTAATTACAAGATATGATTTGCTTTATAAAAGCAAAGATGCAAACCTAATCTTATCTTGAGCAACAAGATAGCTCGATAAGATAAAGATGAAAGCCTAAAACTTAGGAATTAAATAAATCCTAAGTAAACTTATGCAAAGTGTAATTAAATATTAATTACACCAACACCCCCCCATAAGTTCAACTTAGGGAGAAGCAAAATAAAGCATGCACCTAAAACTAAGATGAATGCAAGAAAGCATGAATGGGTCCCGCAACAAGGCCTGATCAGGTACCCAAGTACAAATGCAATATGAGGTAGAGAAGGAAAACCCAGTGGGACAAAACCCCCCTACAATGAGATGACTGCTGCAAGAAGCACTGGAAGATCACTCTGGAGTAACACTGGAACCGCAATTTGACAAGCAAGGAAAGATGCTTCTGTCTACAACTGAAACCAAAACCGGAATCAAAATAATGTGACAGCAGATCCGATGCCACGGAACACTCGAAAACTCACAAACTGGAACAACCCTGGAATCTGTGAAGCAACAGGAGATGAGATGATGACATAATCTGGAAACCATGTATCTCGATGCCGATGCCAAACTGTGACTGAAACTCTTCCATGGGAAGGAGTACCAAAAATAGACTTTGGAACAATAACCACAAAAACATGGCCCTCAAACTGAGAAGAATCTGAACCAATGAGGATCAAGAAACGTAATCTCCCAACTGAAGTGTGAACCAATGAATCCGACATGTGTCAAGTAAGACAAGAAATGTGGCCAAAAGAAACTAAGAGACCAGATAACCCATACGAGTTGCCATCAAAACAAAATGGATATGGAGATCAAAGTGAAAAACAACACTCTAATCAGATTATTATGCAAGAAACCCCCCTGAATGGAACTTTATCTCAATTCGTTTATTACAATAACCCAACGATTGTAAAAGGAGAGCATACTGACATGCATAAACATAAAATAGAAATAGACCTCAGATCTGTGTAGAGGACTGAATCAGCTTTCCAACGCCGCAAGAATGACGAAAAACGGAGCACCGAGTCAAAAGATGTGCCCTCTGGAGTGAAAACCACAAGATCGGAGTTCAAAGGCCTGCAAAACAAATCTGGAGCAAGATCTGGTAAAAACACCAGCACCACTGGATCGGCGTCGGAATCAGCTTTCCAACGGTATCTCGTTTGCGAAAAACGGAGATCGTACGCAAAAAATATGCCCGATTTCGTGAACACTGCTCCAAAATGCCCAATAAGGGCTGCAGGTAGCCCAGGGGGCTAAAAAAAATTAAGCCCCTGGTCTTGTGCGCGACCAGGGGCTGGCGATCTGGGGCTGGGGCGGAGCCCCTGGTTCTTTATACGACCGCCGCTGGAGATAGGGAAGCCCTTAGGGGCTATCGGAGGCCCCCCGGTCCTCCATGTGACCGGGGCGGAGCCGAAAGGGGCTGCGGGGGCGGACTGGCCGGCGGCCTGGGTGGCACCGCTGGCTTGAGCCGCCGGCGGGACGCTGGGAGCGCTGGCACGGGAATCGAGAAATGCCCTTTTTAATTTTTTTTTCCTTTTTTGTGCATCGGGAAGCGAGCTGGGGAGGCCGTACGGCCTCCCTGGCAATTTTTTTTTGCCTCAGAAACAACTTTCTCCGAAATCGACGAAACGACAGGCGTTTTTAGGGTTTTTGGCCGCTGCGAACACAATGGCGACCTCCGTTTGTGCCCAAAATGCTCCAAAAATTCAGCTACCTCCAGATCTTGCAAAAAATCTCTGAACTTCAAACCCTCACAGATCTGGCAAATGATGGCCAAAATCTGCAAAATAAAAGTCAATCCTGACTTTTTCCAGCGCTCTGAATCCAATGGTGAGGCTCGATCTGATCCAAAACGCCGCATGAATGATCTCAAGGCATGATACCCTCGAGGAATCCCGAACGAACCCTGCAATGATTTTCTCAAAAATCTGAGAAGGGGCTGCAAATCAAGGCTCTGATACCATGTTAGAAACCAAGATCAGATTTGCAAGCCAGAATAGACCTTCCACAGAAGAGAAAATCAGAAAAAACACAGAGGTTGCAAAAAGATGTGCAACATTATTATTCCAGAATTCAATTAATTACAAGATATGATTTGCTTTATAAAAGCAAAGATGCAAACCTAATCTTATCTTGAGCAACAAGATAGCTCGATAAGATAAAGATGAAAGCCTAAAACTTAGGAATTAAATAAATCCTAAGTAAACTTATGCAAAGTGTAATTAAATATTAATTACACCAACAGGAGAGTTACAATCTCATCCTTTTCTTGCAAGAGACTATGCATTTCCTCTCACCACATGACTTACAACACAAAGGGAAGAAAAAGTACCAAGAGGACATCAAGCTTGACCAAACCATAGTGATAGGCCTTTAAGCAAATCCTAGGGAACAACTTTCATTTAGGAACTTTTTTCCATAAAAAGTTAGCAACTATCACCCCTATTTCAAGATTGCCTCTGTTGGTCAAGATTGCCCCCTTTACTAGTTGAAATTTCCCTAATGAAAACAAGTGATTGTGGATAGTGAACAAGGTCAAAATGAATAATGGGGTTCTCATAGGTTCCAAATTTGATTTCAAAGGTTTAAAATGACTCCTCTACAAGACAACTAACATAATTAACCTCAAAAACAAAGGCTCAACCCTCAAAGACATGAACCGAGTTTAAAACCCAAGAAAACAAGAGCATGGCTAGGCCAATGATAGTTTTGAACATCCCAACACTAGAGAGGTGTAAACACCTTGATTTGAGTGCTGTTTTAGAATAGTGCGATCCACTGAATTCTAACATTGACAAGACCACAGTAATCCATATTTTAAATCCACAAGGGTAATTAAGTTAATTTAACCACAAGCTTTTTTTTTCGTAAGTAATGTACCTTTCTTTTAATGCAACAAACGAAATAACATCTAATCCATAGAACCATGCACACGGAGGTTTCTAGAACAACACATGTATCAAAGATTTCAGAGAACCATTCATGCATTCCAAGCATCTCGAAGGATCCAATTGGCCTCAACAATGATCAAAACCATCCAACCATGTGGAATCTTTAGGCTCACCCCTCTGTACTAGGAGGCAATTGATAGGTAGTCATACAACATGCACACAATGCAACAATGAAGTTCTATAACAACACATGTATTAAGAGAACCATGCATGTGCTCCAAGCATCTCTAAGGATTCAACTGACCCCAACTCTAATTGAAACTGCTCAAACATGTGGGACCTTGAGGTCTGCTCCTCTATCCTAGGAGGCAATAGATTAGGCAGTCTTACAACAGACTCACAAAACAAAGGTGGGTATGACACAATTCCAAATCATACACAATGCAATCAGACACCAATCACTACATACAATTGGGAAACACAACACCAATCAAATGTATACACACAGATTCATAAATAGTGATCAAACACAAATGATTTGATGCACAAGTGGGAAGGAAAGAGTATCATAGATTTCTAATGATGGAGTGTTAGCACAACAGTTTTCAAACCTTGCAGAATTGAGAATTGTGCTCCTATCCACTATGGAGATTCTCAACGACATTTGCATTGATCTCTAACAATCAAATTAATATCCTACAGAATCACTCAACACATCTATAATGGAATACATAATTGAACTTGCGGAGTAATCTTGCTAATGTGTATTTCATGTTTAAACCCATTCAATTTTAGTTGTTACATTTTATCTTTTTGATTACTGCATCCTTTACTTTCATCTCAAATGGATAGGCAATGAGAGTCCACTCTATCCTTGTCTAGAATCCTCACTCCTAAAACCACAAAGATCAAAAAACTCAAATTGGCTTTAGCATGGAAAGCAAGGTCCAATCTTGACAAACAATTGCCATAAGATAGCCAATCTTGTTCTATGGGGAAAACATTTACCCCACAAAAACAATGTTTTGATGTGATCTAAATTCATGAAAAACAATTTCAAGACATTTTACTACCATGCAAAATTTCCCTTTCCACCAATTGATAAACCCCCAAATTTCTTCAAATTTTAAAACTTCAAATTTCAAAACTTCGAAGATATCCATGTGAGCATAATCACATGGGAATACACTTTTTACATCACTTTTAATTTGGGGAGAAAATTGGCATAAAATGAAAATTTTAAAAAAATTGAAACCTACACAAAGGAATACATATGCAATCCACCTAGTGTAGAGCATGGCAAACAACAAATCCATCTAAATAATTGCATATATTCTAAAAAGGAAAATAACTTCAGTAGCAGCTTTCAACAATGGATGTTGTCTCCTTTGGAAGCAATGCACACAAAGCCTTGGCAATCGTATTCTATATTTCAATCCAATCTTCAAGCCAGAAGCAAGCTTCCAATTAAATCCTTTGAAAATGAAGAGCTCAAACAATGGAGGAGAGGGAAGAGTTGAAACAAGAAAATGAACAAGTGTTTATAAAAATGCACTCCCTTTTCCTTTTGTTACAAATCTTTTTCTCTAAATGGATTTTTTCCTATTTCCCCTTAGAACTAGCTTTTTTTTTTTTTCCAAAAGGGTTATTTTAATTTCAAATACTAATATACTTTTCCCATAGCTAATGCCTTCTTAAAATAAACTATATAATTCTTTTGATTTCTTTTTATCACCAACAATATTTAAATTGCATAACATTTCCAAATAATTTATTTAACCTTGAATTTCATTTCAATAACGCAATTTAAATCTATTTGCTTAGCACCTTATTCATTGAGGTGGAAACAATTAAATCTATAAAATCCATTTTGATTCCAGCATATTTGATATTAGTTATTGCACAAGCAATTTCAAGCATTATGAATGCGATTAAATGCAAACACAAGAAGAGCTAACAAGTCTACATAAAACACTTATGCATGTTTATAGGATTTCATAACATAGGAATCCAAAATCGATACCAATGTGGATCAAGGATTCATTGGGTTAACTCTCATCTCACAATTAGAATTGAGTGAACAGGGAAATTCAAGCATACACGTTAGCCAATCATCTCTAGATTAATCACTATTGGGGAAACTTGTGCTTGCACACTTAGTTAAAATATCAGTATTTATAGAATACAATCACTATTGGCAGAACCTGTGCTTGCAGACTTAGTTAAAATATCAGTATTTACAGAATACAAGGATAGTCAAGGCACAAAATATAAACAATGCCGCTAGATACTATTATCCACATCAAAATGGAAACAACTGAACCGACATACTCTCTTATATACATTTAAACTAGGGGCCAACCAATGTGATATAATCTACAAGATGATATCAAATAACATCTAACTGGAAATCATCTACAATTAGCATGATCCAAATAATCAAAGATGTGTATTCACAATACTGAACTAAATAGTATGATCATAATCACATATAGAGTGAAAGTAGTGAAACTAAAGCATTGCTAGAGTTCAAACATATAAAATCACAACATATTCATCCAAAATACATAGTCGAACATCTTGATGGAAATAGAAAACATCAGTGGTATATACAGTATCGATATCAAAATCAAAACCAATCAGTGAGATAAGGTACATATGTGCAGGCCTTACAACAACAGTCATGAACATGAGACTCTTACAAGGAGAAAACCTCAGTAAACAGCTCCCAGCTAGAGTTACAAGACTTACATACAATTTTCAAATACAAGCATGTTATAAATAGATTCTTCTGCCATTTGGAAGCTCAAACAAACACCCACAAAGAAGAGGAAATGGAAAATTTCAGAATCTGGAGAGTCACTAGTTGCCAAAAACACACATGACAAAATGCCTCTTTCAACAGAATAGTATTTTTGAAAACTGCTTTTGACAGTCCTCCATTGTCTGGAAGCCATGACTTTTTTGCATACGGACTTGAAATGAGATGTCATTTGTTTGAAATTGCATATTTTTTGAGAGGACTCTGAATATGCAAGAATATTCGGAGTTTCATGCCATTAAAAAACCTGTTTTTGGACCTGCAACACAAGTCATCTTTTTGCCATGGAGTACAAACTGAATCCTTTATGGATTATTGGCGGACGTCTGGAAAAAATGGAGCCATCGTGCTAATACCTTTTCTTTGTAACCAGGTGGGTAACATTGCATTCAAATACTTGCTTTGAAATCTATGCAAGTATCAATTTCTTGTTCATCTATTGCCTCTGAAAGTTGGATGTGTGACTGCTACAATCTTGATGTGAAATACCTCAAATGTTTTTGTATATACAACTTGATAGACAGGCAATTGAACTGCTCTATGTATTGTTGGACTGATCGGTCAATTTCTAACATAAATGGAGCCATCGTGCCAGTAGCTCAATTTTGTAACTAAGTGGGTAAAATTTTGCGTCCGAATACTTGCTTTGAAATATTCCTAAGTATCAATTTCTAGTTGCTCAATTGCCTCTAGTTGTATGTGAGACTGCTACAAACTTGATGCAAAGTACCTCATTGATGTCCTTTATCTTCAACTTGATAGAGAGGTGATTGAACTGCTCTATGTATTGTTGGACTGTTTGGCCATTGTCTGGTGCAAGTGGGGCCATCATTCCAATAGCTCTTCTTTGTGACCAAGTGGGTAAAATTGTGTCCAAATACTTGCTTTATTTAAAATCTATCCAAACATCATGTTCTGGTTTCTCTTTTGCATCTAGAAGTTAGATGTGCGACTAGTACAAAGTGAGTGTGATATCATTCATATGAACCTCTGCTATCATGATTTGTTGCAGCTCTGTGAGATGTGATTGCTTCTTGAAATATGCATCCAGATTGGGAATCCAAGCATCTAACTTGCTCCCCTTGATTGTGCCATCAAAATAGGGATGGAGATCTTGGTGTCCTACCTCAAAGCAGGTTGGGCAATTGAACTAGTCAAAGGAATGGAGCTGGTGGTTTGTTGTATGCAAATGAGTTGAGTTGCTGGAACATGCTCATCATCTACTACATACGTTGAATTTGAAAGCTATTTTTCTGTTGTCTTTGGTCATGTAGCCAAACTGAGGTTCTCTGTGGAGCTACTAGTTGAACTATCTGTCAAGGAAACTGATACAAAACAGAACTGAATAATAAAAATAAAAACTACCTTTATTGTGATCAATATTGATGTGGTAGAATATTAACAAGAGTGAGAAATGGCAATCAATTTATACAGAAGAAAATTGACAACAAATAAAAACTATCAGCAAGGAATTGACTGAATTTTGATTGTGGAATTTTTAAAAGTAGAAAGTTGAACATAGATATTTTGAGGTAAAAGAATGCTGACCTAAAAGTCTTAAATCCACAATCAAGAAAGCTGCTATCAGTAACATGAAATTTAATAAATGACCACGATGGTGTGTACCTTGATTTTAGCAAAAAGGACACCAAAAATTATGAGTAATCTGAAGTTTGAAAACATGCCCAAAATTTCAAAAATGGCAAGGTCTAATCATTAGGACGTATGTTGGATATATGAAAGGATTATATCAAAGGCTGAATAATCTGAAATTTTTAAATATAAAGAAAATTTCAGATAGGTGAAGGTCTGATTGCTAGGCTCTGATGCCAGTTGATATGATCATATTGTTGATGCATTTCTCCATGTTTTCATTGCATAAAAGTAGCTTGTATATATAGGTAAAAAGTTTTACAATTTCATTTATTGTTCCTATCTGTCTACCTACTTTTTGTTTACTTCTATCTACCCTTTACAACTGTTACATTTGTCTATCTACCTATATCAGCTGTTCTATCTTTCTGTTGACCTTTTAATAAATTCTTATTTACCTTTTACAGCCGTTCCAGATGTCCACTAAACTTTTCATTTATTTTTCTTTCCTTTACAGCTGTCTCAGCTGTCAACTCCTTTATATCAAGGAACCTATATGACGGTTTTTCTTTATCAGCTCACTTGTATGTTTGGTTAACTTTTTAATTACAAATTTTACATGTTATATCCTCATCAGCACTTACACACTTGCATTTGCACACACACACATTTGAACTCTTTGTTATATTATTTTAAGGGCTTGCAGAGCTAATTTTGATCTATGGGCCTTCAAATAAATAATTAATGATTCAGTGCTTCATTTTCACTTATTTTGAAGATGTTAATAAAATCAAATTGAAAATGAAGTTTTATTGTCCTCTGCTCCATGTAGTCACTGCAAGTGCCAGATGATACTGGCAATGCACTTATCAAACTTTGGACTTTTCTCCATAAAATTGTTTCTTATTTTTATTTTTTGGGATTTTAGACCATGTTTGAATTTTTGATCTTGTTTATTTGATTTTATGATTTTGACCTAGATTTGACCATGACATTAGACCAAAGACACAATAGGACAGCTGATGTGAAATACAACTCTCAATGAGGATTTAGGAGACCAAAATTTAATTGACACCTAACAAACTAAATATCATTCAATATCAACACTTCTGCTTTCACTGGCTGACATTGACAGAACATTACAACACAGATAAACTGTGGCGTTTGATAAAAGGCTACACCAAGGACCAACTAAAAGAGACAGCATAAGAGCTTTGAGGAAAAACAGTGAAATCAACTTAAGTTGGTGTATGTAATTATATACAATCATGGACTAAAGTGTTGAATTAACCAGCCTATTTTCATATTACGTTGATTTTGACAAATTCAAGCTTCTGGCTAACAGCAATGACATTGAATTTTACTTCCTTTATGAAATGAAACAATTCTGTACCACTTAATCAGCAGTGTATTTAACTTTGACAGAGTAAAAAAACATACATGGAATAAGTTACAGCTGTGTCGAAACTCTTTACTTTTCCAGATAGTAGAATGTTACTTTCAGATCTTCAATTGAACTATTTATAACCATTATAGACATTATGCTTTGCAGGTATTTATTAGCTGAAGCAGGGGATACACTGTTTGCCTCTTTCATTGGAACCAAGCAGTATAAGTGAGTGCAACTTTTCTCAGAGTAGAATTTTCAAATTAGATTGTTTACTGAAGAAATTGGTTACAATCATGATTGGCCATCCAGAGAAGTTAGTCAGGGTAAGGATTTGTATCTATTAGCTAAGGATTTTATTTATGTAGGGATGTCATAGCAGATGCGAACATACTGCAGGGAGCTGTATTTCATGAAGATCCTGACCAGGGCAGATTATTTGATGAAGATGGTAATTATAGCTGTGGAGGTGTTTCACATGGTGGCAGTGAAGCACCAATCAAAATTGAGAAGCCACTACCTGTAAAATCTGAGGAACTGAAAGGCAGGCCCAAACCTGCTGCACACAAGGTGCTCTCTCTAGAATTTATCTTGAGTTAGGAGATATGAAAATATGTGACTATGGTCAGCCTGTGCACATGCACACATATTTAATACTGCATGGAAAATATTCTTTAAGATGAGGGTTAACATACATATTTCTTCATTAGAACATGGCCAAAGTGAAATGCCCTTTGTTTGTAAACATGTAATGATTTTTCTTTGGTTCACAGGGTTTTTTGGCTCGTGCTAAAGGTATTCCTGCATTAGAAATATATAGACTTGCACAGAAAAAGGGTCAACGGCTTGTGCTATGTGGGCACTCACTAGGCGGTGCAGTAAGGACATAATCTTTTTGTGGCTTCTCATGTATTAGACAGATTTCTAGTTGTACATGGTGTATTCATTGTATTCTTTTGTGTGTTTCCAGGTAGCGGTGTTGGCAACTCTTGCAATTTTGAGAGTCTTTGCTTCATCACAGCTATCGAAAGATGGGGATGAGATCAAGGTCAAATGTATCACCTTCTCACAGCCTCCAGTTGGAAATGCTGCTCTTAGAGAGTACGTGATCAATTATTATATGCCACTTTAGGTTTACAGTCTAAATGTTTTTGTTTATAAATTATAATCAGTGCACTTGGATTTGTGGCATATTCAGATTTCAACAATTTATTTGGAGTCTAAAGGTTGTAATATTTATGTATGGAGAGATTTCTTGGAAAATGCATAAATTCAGTAATTTTCTTGGAATATACACAAACAAACACATGCTTGCAGATAGATACCTGCTGAAGATAATTACAAAAATATAGTCCATACCTAAATGGTTGGCATCTTTTTGTTCATACAAACTATTTTATAGAAACATCAGTACAGTTTGTGATCTTCCAAATTTATAAAACAAGCCATATACAAACTATATACACATGATTTATTGAAGAAACATATATAATTGACAAAGTAGTAAAAAGTAACAATTGGAAAAATCTAGTTAATAAGTTGCATATAAAAGTTCCGTTCATAATATGACAGTATTATTCAGTGCATTAATAAATTATTAAATAATCAGTTTGAGATACTAAGGTAATATGTAAACAAAATTATAAAACCATACACGTTCCTTTTTGTCTTATTTTCACATTTATCAACACTGGCATTCCAATTGACATGGAAAATAATATTAAGAAAGCACAGGGGACATGAGTATGTACACAAATTTCAGACTTGTATTCTTGAAGTTGATTTTAAAACTCCTCACACTTATCAGGAATTTATTTCATTTTTAATGCAGTTCCTATTGAAAGCAGACACATATCAAGTTCAACTAAACAATTCATTTAGCATTCTTGCAAATAGTCTCGATTGGCTCTATAACATTCCATCAAGACCAGTTTTCTATGGAGATATTTACCCCCTCCCAGGGTCCGTTCGGGATGTTTGGGAAATGTGTCTTTTTTCTGCATTTTTTTCTCATATACTAAGATGTTTCAGAAGATTTTCAATGTCTTGAGGACCTCCTCACCCTGCTTCAAAAACTGATTTTAAAAATGGAAAAGTGTGTGTGTGTGTGTGTATATATCAGTGTCTTGAGGATCTCCTCACCGTGCACCAAAAAATGATTTAAAAATGAAAAAAAGATTATATATATATATATATAAAAAGGGGGTTTATTTTCAAGCATTTATTTCCAAGATCGTCGATAGTATAGCAATCAGATATTCATATTTACAATTTTGTATCTGAATATAAATGCTACATTCATGCATAGACCCATAAAAATACATATGTTTACCCATATTGTTCCCTTGCCATCTTGGAAATGCATCTGGAATATATTATCTTTTGCATTTTGTGGTGCAGGGTAAGGAGTTCCTCAAGACACTGAAATATAAATGTATTTTCAAGTAGTTATTTCCAAGATTGTTGATAGTGTAGCAATCAGATATTCATATTTACAAGTTTGTATTTGAATATAAATGCTGCATTCATCTATAGACGCACAAACATACAAACTTATACACATTGTTCTCTTGCCATCTTGAAAACGCTTCTGGGCTCCCCTTGTCCTAGAAAAATCCAAGGGTACACAATTATTTTGTATTTTTCTTGGAAAAGATGCATCCTATATTTACATCAAGGAAAAAAGAATATTACATTAGCTGAACACAACAATTGCAAGGAAAATGCCTCCCTCTGAAAGCAAGGAACAAGAGTATTTGAGTCTGAGCCCCAACTAGCAAAGAGTCAATGTCTTCATGGAACCATGCAGACTTATCCTGAACAAGACAAGTGAAGTCTTGGTTAAAAATATTTTAACTTATATAAGCTAATTAAGGAAGTAATTAGTTAGCTGCCAACCATAATGCATTCCATAAAACCTTGGAAATATCCTGATCATCCACAAACCTCCTAGGGAAGAACCTCTAAGCAATCATGTAGGTATACCGTATCCTTAGAACTGATGTATGCTTAGATTGAATGAAAGTCAGAATGACATATGTCTGATGGACAAACATGCTATCAACTCCACTATTTCTTTAATGTACATGTAATCGTTTTCAAGTCCTTGTATAATTTTGTGAGAGTTTAAATTTTCCTTTTCTTTATCTATGTGTGGCTTCCTTCATGACGAGAGTGTTGCTATGAAGTAGATGGAATATAATTAGAAGATTCAGGAACATTGCCCTTAAAAGGAATCTCAAAATCATGTTTGTAACTTGAAGTGCCCAAAATGTTTCTTAGATTGAATTAGTTGTTCTTTCCTCCAGAACTGCACTGTATAAAGCATACTTTTCTTCATGTCTACTATTTAAGAAGAGAAAATAAATCACCATTATATGGCAATGATGTCCCTCAATTCAAATACATGATGCCTCTGCCACAGTATATGATATGTTATCCTGTTAAATTGTATTATCAACCTTGTATTTAATAAATTTTTCTTGTTGGATTCGTGTACAAGACTGCACATGGACTCCAAGCCATCTTACTCCCTTGCATTTCACTTCACTGCCAGACAAGTGGATAATATCCTATAATTCAGTCTGATTTTTAAATTTTTTGCCTGCTTAGGAAAATATACTACTTTGATGGTTACTGCTTGTATCATTTACATGGATATTAGCCACCTTTTAATTGCTCATTTAAGCTAAATGATTTTTCTTTCTTATAAAATTTCTGTAGTCTAATGGTTAGCAATTGAGTAGTGATGAAGGGAAGTCAATTGAACAGAGTTTTATTTTCTGTTTCAGTTATGTTCATAAGAAAGGATGGCAAAATCATTTCAGGACATACTGTATCCCAGAAGATGTGGTCCCACGCATTTTATCACCAGCCTATTTTCAGCATTACCGTGCACAAGCATCAGAAGGATATTCTGATTCTGGTGTATACAAATCTTCGTCAAGGTATGATGAATATGGGTTAATTAGTGAGATGCCATCACAAATCAAATCAAAGCCAAATGGAGCGGACCATTTAGTACTAGGGTTAGGTCCCATTCAGAAGTCTTTTCGAAAGCTGTCTAGACTTGTGCCTTCCATGAGTACCCATAAGCAATTCAATTGGTTTAGAAGAAAAGAAAAAATGGATGCAACTTTGACGGAGGTAGATAATGTTGTTACCTCTGCTATGGATGAACGAGAAACATCACCACAGTCTCTTGAGATTCAGGAGGGTATGAATGGAATATCCCTTACCCCTGTTTCTGATGTGGGCAAAAGCTTTATGGACATTAGCACAGAAACTCAGACATCTCGAGGCAGAGAAGCAAAAAGTGGTGAACGTGTACACTGGCATCGGGTTCCTTCCTTTCCTTCGTATGTTCCATTTGGTGAGGTAAAAGGCCAATTTCTCAATTTTTATTATTTTCTATGGCTATATGTAATTTCTAATTTTCTTTGGCATGAAGAATGATTTGGACCATATCGTGAGGCAATTTTGCATTTTCATTTAATGTGTTCATTTACTTTTTAGTTTTGTCTATTGTTGTTTTATTTATAGAGCAATTGAAGAAGAGATCAAGAAGTACTTTGCATCTTTTTGAAAGCACATGTACTGAGCTAATAGTTTTTTATCTTTTTTATTTCTTGGATTCAATCCAGTTTGGTGAATTATAGGCGTTTTAGTTAGCTTAGGTCCACAATCTTTTGAAATTACTAGATATGAAGATTTATAGAAATTATGTTTGCATCCTGAACTATTAAACGAAAAATTTGATAACTGTACTTGTTTTTAATAGTTATGGGAACCTTAAAAGACATGAATGAATAAAATCATATCTTATGTATAGAAGTGGTCTATAAATTTCTGTCATGAAAAGAAAGCCAAGTTTTCCTTCGAATGAGGGTTATATATCACAGACTCTAGAACTTTTCATTGTTTTATCATTTTGTATCAGCAATATTTATGTAATTGCTGTTCAGAAGAAAAATTTGGTTATTACTTATTTCTTATTAAAAAATGAACACGTTCATTTCTTATTGTATGATTTGGACAAACATGCTTTCTAACCAAGCATTATATATGTTCCTTGTTTCAAAGTAGTATGCAATTTTCTGTATGATGAGCCACCATAACTATCTAATTGTATGGTTAGGCATAAGAAGTTTGCATAACATTTATATATGAGTCATCATCACTGTCTAATTAAATGGCAAGGTAAGAGGTTTGTAGTGATTCTACAACATTTATATTTCCTATGAATGTTATAGCTTGAATCTACTTAGACGGGAATATACTAGTGGATGAGTTGAACTTGCAAGTCTTTTAATCTTAGTTCTGAAACTTTATAAGTTCCAATCAATCTTAGGTCTCCACTTTTGGAGGTCATATTAAGTATGTTGAGACTCTCTGAGTATCGGCAAAAGCTCACAGATATGAGTCCAAGTCAGTCTCTGTGATTATGTAGCCAAGACTTGCAGACTGGGCCAACTCTGACAGTTGGGACTTGTGAGCCTGCTGAAACTTGTGAAGTTTCAGCATACTTGCGAGTCCTGTCTGTCAGATTTAGTGCTGTCTGCCTGAAAAAGAAGAAATCAACTCAACCTTTTCAAATCAATGATTTTTTTCTGCATTGCCAATTTTTGTCCAAGTCTTTTCACCCGGTCCAAGTTCCAGTCAAAAAACAGCTTGTGAAGTTTCCCCACGTTTGATTCTCAACACTATGGCCATACCCTTTCCTGGAGGATGGGATAATTATGGTTTCTCGTAGTTGGTGCATTCAAGGTTCATGTGATTCTTGTTTCAATCTTCACACTGTAAGATTTCTTTGGCCATGCTGAAGATGCCCAAACTTGGAATACTAATCTTAAACTTGAGACAATATTGTAAGATTTCCTGGTCTTGGGGTTCCTCCTTCTTCTTTTCCATATGTTCTATCTATAGATTTATAGCCATCACAAAACATAGTAATGTACTACTAAATTGCTTCCAGAAAAACAACTTTCAGCATTCTACAAGTTAGTAGAGCACCTTTAAAATTTCTCAACAGAGAACTTTTCCAGTTTCCTGTTTAATATGCTGCTTAGAATTATCTCTATGCCATATCTGGCTATGATGGTCGCCAGCATTATGCACCAAAAGAGTTAGACCTGGACTTGTAAAGACAGGTAAATCAAGATTACTTCAGCTCGGATCAGACAGAAAATTGGAAATTTATAGTAGAGGAAATTTACAAAGAGACATTATTTTCATTTCACAAGAACTTGACTTTTAAAGATGTTTAGATATAAACAAATTCTTGCTATATATGTACTACATATCAAAGTTTTATTCAGTATGAAGAATAAAATTGTTGATATATAAGCATTCAAGTTTTTGGAGTGCACATTGTTTGCAAAATTTCTTTTCTGGATTAAGCAGAGTGGGAATCACTTGTCTGGATTAAACTGGTTAGTAAAATTCATACACTGCTTAATTCAAAGAAACAATTTCACAAGTAGCTAATTAGTAATTTGCAATAAATGTTTGGAACAGATTTTACCGTCCAATACCTATGGATTAGGATACGTATGGAATGAAAAATGTAATAAACACAAAATCAACATCTAAGAGAGAAGCCACCAGACCCAATGCAAGTTGGCACAGACCTCTTCAACCTTAAATATGACCTGAGAGTACCCTAGGTGCAAGACTCTCTTATTCTAGCTGTGCGTCTGCCCACCATATAAAATTTCAGAAAAATCAGATAGCTGAATTTCACCAGCTGTGAATCTTTTCCTACAGGTGATATTTTCTTGCAAACTCATCAATAACATAATAAATATGGCCTGCTTGTGCCAAATTAGTCCTTTGGTTTTGTGTTGAACTGCAGTAGTGAGATGAACACAAAAAATGAATCGCTGTTGTCTGTAAGATCAACAATAATCTAATCTATTAACATTTTTTCTCAGTTGGAAAAATAAAGGTGTCGTTTGCTTTGCCCTGTACAAAATTTACATTTATTAATATTTGTTTCTACATCAATGCCCATACTGACTTTCCATTTGTGATCCGTTTTGAATATTTTCAGCTTTATCTATTGGGGAAATCATCGGTTGAACCACTATCTGCATCAGAATACACTAAACTAACTTCGGTAATTGACTTCTCCTCTTTATTTTACAGTTATTTCACTGAAATACTGCCCAGTCTATTCTATTTTGGAACTGAATGTGTTTCTGTTAGCTTATTTCTATTTTTTTAGGTGTTCAATTTGGGATATGCATTTCTGTTTGTATGTGTGATGCTTTTGGCCTGTTCATGTGCATTGTGGCCAGGATATGAATGCTCTTATCTTGGTTGCTTGTGTTTTTGGCAAAGGTATTTGCAGGTACAGTCTGTCCTTGCAGAGTTGAGGGAGCGGTTTCAGTCACATTCAATGAAATCATACAGGTCTCGCTTTCAAAAGTAATTTTCTTTATCTCCTTAATTCATGTGCTGTTTTTTGACCAGTACTGACTTTTCTTAACCTTTGTAGTTATTATGCTATCTTTCTGTCATGCTGATAATTTGTTAATTGTTATCACAACCTTAGCTGTGCCTTTATTTGGAAAAATATCTATATTGAATAATTTACTTAATAGTAAATACCCCTGATGTTAGTAAATTTATTTCTGGGAGACTGAAGGAAATGGTCAACAACGACTATCTGATGGCTTTATGCTAGCCATATTGTTGCTTGCATGGATATTGATAACCTTTTTTCTCAATAATGAAACATCTATTTGACCATAATAACCCAAAAAAGAAATATAGCATATCTGATGGAATTATTAACTGTCATGGGAAAAAGTAGAGTAGAGATCCACAAATTGCATATTTATTGAAAGTAACTCTTGGCTTTGTCAGTATCTAAAGAATGCATTCTTCTGATGGAAGACTGTTATTAGTAAGACTATAAGATGGCTATATTTAATTTACTTATGAGTTATACTTGTGTTTTCGCTTTTAGTCTTGTGAACTCCTTCAAACATTATTCTAATAATGATTGCTCATCATATTACGTTGCCACTGCTTATGGCACAAATATTGCTACCAAGGCAGTATTCTGTCATGCGATCTCTATTTTGTTAATGGAAATGTAGTCTGGATTTCAAGATCAGATTTATGATATTACCATATAGGAGAATGAATAGACAACACAGATAGCTGTAATAATACACTTCAAATGTGTTTTGAAAAAAATGGCAGCATTATCCACTCCAATATGAACATATATATGGATGGTGATCCAGTATACAGCTCAGGACTGATAATACTAACTAAAAGAAGGAAAGTAGAGCCATTTTGAGAGGCACAACCTCCAAGAAGAAGATACATAAATACAGAACAACAATTACAGCACAATTGATGCCTTTCAATTGATTACCTTGCTTCCATTTATAGACAATATTATGCTGGAAATCCTCAAATCTCTTATTGACTGCATAGAAAATGAAATAAGAAACCTAGTTTATGCATGCCACAGATCGGCTACTCACAAACCAACATGACATTTAATGACAAGTGAGTGCTTAGAATATGACATGCCCTCCCTTGCAGAAAAGTGTTGACCTTGATGCTTAATTTCTTGATGCTTTTGGAGAAAGGTGTCATTTCCTGAAGTTTTGTCTTCTGCTGGTAGGTTCTTCCACTTTATGAGGCATTTAGACTTGGCTCAATTACACAACTTCTTCACTCATAGATCGATAAATACTTTAAATTCCATGATGATCTTTCTTGCATTGAGTTCAGGAATCTCTTTTTGAATTGAAAAATTTATCCTCAATGACCTCCAAATATGACACATGAAAGACATGGCGAATCCTTTCAGACAGGGATAGCTCTGATTTTTTAGCAACACTGCTAATCATGTATGGCATTCTATGGGGACCGAAGGACTTGGGGGCCAACTTGTTGCATTTTCATTTTCAGATGGACATGTGCTTGTAAAGATGAAAAAATAACCCAATCACCATTCTCAAAATGTCTCTCTTATGCTTCTCTGCTTGCTTGTTCATCGGCCATAGCAGGAAAAATCATTCTTGGGAATAAATTGGCAAACCAAATGATAAATGTTTTTTTCCAAAAATTGCAATTTAATCAGGAAAAAATTAGGTTAGGGTTAGGCCCTAGGGTTTTTTAAAAAAGATTTTTTTTTTTGCCTCAGTAAAAAATTGGAGAAAAAACCAGAGAAAAGTGGAATAAATTGATGTTAAGTGGCAGATGTGATTTATAGCAATAAAATCACTTAGAAAATCACAAGAACCTGGGGAAAAATGGGATTAAATTGTGGCTGGCAATTTTGAGTCAAAAAATTTCCCATAGGGGTGAGCAACAAGAAATTGTGAATTTCCCTATAATGGTTCATACTTCATCCTATTATTGTGTGACAATCAGGTTTTCGTTGAGGATCAGAAGAACATTCTGTTGATGATGAACATAATCATCTAACTCTCACAACTTAGAAGAACCCAGCAAATAAGTTAGTGAATGGTGGAGGGTGCCCACAGAAAGCTTGAAATGGAGACATCTTAGTTGAAGTATGAATAGTGTTATATGACCATTCTGCCAATGGAAGCCACTGGTACCTTTGAGATTGTTTGTGAAACTACACCTTAGAAGAACCCTGATAATAAGTAGTGAATGGTGGAGGGTGTCCACAGAAAGCTTGAAATGGAGACATCTTAGTTGAAGTATGAAATTTTTTTATATGACCATTCTGCCTATGGAAGCCAATTTGTACCTTTGAGAGTGTTTGTTAAAGTGGAACAACTGAGTTACCTTCCAAACAAATTTATAGAATTAATGTTTGACCATTTGATTAATGGTGATATTAAGAGCTACAGGCCATGTTGGTACCAAAAAATAACAAATGGATTGGTAAAATGTTGTTTGTTATGATAGGATCCTTGTTGGGAGTACTATAAAGCTCTACGTTTTACCCTTGAACACTTCCACCAAGGGCAGTAGATGAAAGTGGGTGATCATGAAACAATACCCATAAGTTGGATATATATATCCACTTCCCATCCTTGAGCAGCATTAGGAAGAAAAATCTGTGGATATCATTACTCTGTTATATATGATACTAATAGACATGGGGCCTTAATTATTTCCCTTTTGTTTCTATGACATATGGAATGTTGTGTTAGATGACAAATTTCTGTACATCATCACCCTTCAGCCCTTCCCAGTGGAAATTCTTCTTAGCATGATGAGCTGTTTTGATACCCAAATACCCTTTGATAGGTGATTTGTGCATTTTTGCTATTGTCTGAATCTTCAGTTAGGAGCACTTGAATATAAAGAACCATCTCTTATACAATAAACAATCACACCTCCATGCAAATGTTTGCAACAAGGGCAGATTATGCTTGAATGATTTTAAGAATCAAAAGATTTTGTTGGCACTCTTAACTTGTTTCTTTGTCCCAGTGTAGATTAGAGAACCTTGTCATTTTCATTCCTTGAAAGTGCATTTGCTACCACATTTGTGTTGCCTTTACTATATTGATCTCAGAATCTTATCCAAATAACTTTGTTATCCTTCTCCATTGTTCCTTATATCACAATCTGTGTGCCAAACGTAAAGTCTGTATGCCAATATATCAATACTACAACCCTTTGCTGACCCTAGTGTAGCATGTGTATAAAAATGAGGGTTTCTAATGTGTCTTTTGGTTGCTTCTGTAACAACTTGCCTCCTATTCTGCCTTCAACTACTCCGCAATTTCATTTTTTGTAACCAATAAACTTTGCAGGGAATTTATGCCTAAGGGAAAATTTATGGTAGCACAGGCTATTGCTCTCTTCGCTGCCTGTAGGATTGCAAGGGGGGTTTGTCTGTTCCTCCAAAAAATTTTCCTTTAAGCCTTTGTGTATCAGTTCATTTTATCAAGATTTAGTGCCATGGACATGGTTGCATTGACAGCTGTGAATTTATAAACTTGCATATCATTCCAAATTACCTAATTTAATCCCATGATATAAAGCTTCAAGTGTTTATATGGAACCAAATTACGGGTTTTGGTAGAGAGTTAAAGATGTTGGGATGTTGGGAATTGTACTCAGCTACCTCACTGTATGCCTAAAGTTAGAAATCTGCATTAAGTATTCCTCATTTCATGTGTTCTCATAGTCAAGCTATTATCCTTGTAATGTCCCTTCCTTAGGCAGCTCAGACTAGCCAAGGTTGGCCTACTATTAGGGTTCCCGTAGGTCAGCAGTATGGTTAGGGGACCCAACCGAGGGAGCTTTACGAGCCTTTCAGTTTGGAGTTTAGTTGTTGAATCCAGGGATAAATTGAGAATATTAAAGTTTGCTTTAATGAAATAGTAAAAGTGAATAGTAACAAAGAATTATAAAGCGAATAGTGAAAAGTGCCTCCATCCTAGTGAAACAAAGTTGTTTTTAAAAAGTGGCCCTTTCTTTTGATGAGGAAAAGACCCTTGAGGAGGAATATTTTATTATCTTTTATAAAAAAACTCATAGGAGGTTATAAAGTGAATTTTGGGCTTATATTTTGGCATTCATTTGTCATTTTTCATATCAGCACTTGCAGGTTTGAGCTCTGGAGAGGGGTTTCAGCTTGGTTTTAGTCTTTTAGGAACAAAAACTCCCAAGGGCTATTGTGAATTGGACGAGAACCTAGTTCACCTTTGAGGAGGACTTACCTTGGGTCTTCATTTGGGCTTCATTGGAGGAGTTTCAAGTGTTTAATTTTCAGGCCTGAGTTTGCAGTAGTGTTATATCAGCATATTTCTTTAGATCAGGTGTAGCCATTGTTAGATCGAGTTTCAACCAGGCCAATATTATCACATGTTTGCATTCTACTTGTTGGCTGTACAATTTTTGGCTAAGTGCACCTAGGGTTTGTGGCACAATCATCATTGCAAATTTATTCCAACCGTTTGACAAGTTTACATTGAGGATTTGACATCTTCCATACCAGCCGTACCATTTCTAGTTGGTGCACCATCATTTGGAAGGGGTTTCGTGGGCATTTGAAGTTGATTTTGGCAACCAATTTCATATCAACACTTCCATAACAACGACCAAACCTGTAGCTGCATATTTCACATTCTATTTCAGTCTTCTACCATTGTTATCATGCTCATATCAGCGTTCATACATTGTATTTTCATGCTGGCGTAAAACAGTTCTATGCATTTCTTTTATGTTATTGGCATTGAAAACACTCAACCAAACATCAAAAGCAATCAAACAAAACTCAGAAAATCAGAACAACAGTCAGAAAATCAGAATTCATGAGTTTGCACAACAACTGTTTGACGAAATGTCAACACTTTGAAAAATGAGTTTTTGGGGTTAGATTTAGTAGGGATATCTCAATCCTTCATATACCCTTCCCATGTAAGCAACTTTCTTGATCTTTCAATACAAAGTTGCAAACCCATTCATACCACGTATAGATCTTAGCTTCCATGTACAAAGAAACAATGTCTTCCCTCAAGTCTGGAATGTGTTGTTATGTCCAAAGTATCATTCCATTAGGCCGAGCCAAGATGCAACATGTTGATCAAACTTAAAGTGTCCATCTTGAGAAAATGAGGTCTCCATGCGTATTGTTGATCTCAATATATTTGATTTGGTGGCATTTTCTAGTAAACATTGAGGGCCATAGTTGCATTATATTTACTTAGCATTGACATAGTACACTGGAAGTGTAAATGGAATTCAATTACATGGGTTTAAAATGGGAAAAGAATGGGAAAAAAGGGAAAAAATTACCCTAAACTATAAACCCCAAAAAGCAGTGTCTTTTTGAAAAATATTTAAAAAATGTGAAAAATGTGGGGTACTGAATGACCTGTATTTTTCTCAAAAATTCCTAGGTTTGACCGAGTGAAAGCTTTGCCAGTTCGACATTGCATGGTCTGATTGCCAGACACCAATTAAACTTGGTTAATCACATTAAATTCTTTTTTTTTGCTTGTGTGTGGGGTACTCATTTTGCAAGTCCATTGTTACGGTTGGTATATCCCCACTCAGTGGTAAAGTTAATGTGAATCTCGTGAGTGGATATGACACATAGCTAGGTATGTTGCTATTTCCATTGCCATTGTTGGTCAATGACATTCTTTCATATCCTTGATGTGCATTGGGGCCCAAGCCAATGCTGTTGTTGATTGAGGGCTTGCTTCCATATCTTTGATGTAAGTTGGATACCGTGCCGAAGCTGCTATTGTTGATCAAAGAGCATGCTTTGGTGTATGTTGAATCTTATGCTAGTGTCTAGTGATGTTCTCCCTGGTTGGCTTGGTGCTGTCATTTTGCATCCCACTAGTACTGATCATTACCATCTCCAAGACTAGTTTTAGGGCTGACCTTGCTAGGGAATCCCTTTGAGCTGTTTCTAATGCCAACATTCCCAACATTATATGATCGTTAAAATCAATATAATATTTGTATAAATAGTTAAAAAAACAATGTTGGTTTTGATACTTCATGTCAGATTAGTACACAAAGTTCAAAGTAAATGTTTAACATGAATTAAATATGAATGATAACAATTCTATTGAAAATATTGGTATACAACCCAATAGACTTAAAACATTTGAATTTTCAATGCAATCAAAGTTTTATGCAAATCCCAAAATTTTATAGAGCATAGTTAATGTGCATCACACTCTCTAGAAGTTGGAGTGCCAAAATGAATGGGAAATAGTATTACATACTCTACGAGTACTCTCCGAGTAGCCGAGTAATCACACATTTTCTACCATGGTGAGTACTCTTGACTTTAACTTGCCACTCACTTGAACATATTCACTCACTGATTATTTGCAGAGTACTCGCAAAAAAACCTCCGAGTACTTGTGAAAAAACATATTCACTCACCGATTATTCTCTTTCAAGTTCCATGATACATGTTGACCCAAAATAATTTTTTTGCTTCAATAAGGCATTTTGATTAAAATGGTCTAAATCTTGTAAAATTGTCGTCAAAAGTCAGTTTTAGGTCAAATGAAGTATGGGATTTTTGTGGGTTTACTGTCTAGAGGATACTGGAAAATTTTGAAAATTAGGGTTTCTGGGTCCTTGTTTTTAGGAAAAACCCTAAAAATAAGATCTTTCTAGAATTGACCGAAAATAATTTTGATTGGCTTATTTTACCTCACAATCACATTGGTGAAGTCAGAATTAAGAAAACGCCATTTTTGGTCTAGTGGGTCTATTTCACTTTTTTAGGAGAAAAGTTAGGACCTTCGAGGTTAACAATGGCAAATGGCCAGATACCAGGTGTCGAAATCTAAGCTTAAAACGCATCACAAAAGATTCTATGGTGAAAGATGCTCAAAACGATGTTTCGTGACGGAGGGGTTTTTCAAAGAGGTGAAAATCTTTGGAAATTTTCTAACTTTGGAGCATAAAGGAGCATTGTTAGCCAGGGGTGCCTAAGGTTTCAAAGGCTCAAATCAACTTTTCGGGGTTTGTCACTTCCAAGAAGTCTTCTCTAGAATTCTTTCAGCTTCGTGATGAACCTGCCAGCTAGTCCAGAAGATCTATCTAACGCCCGAATTTGAAGATCAAATGAAAAAAACCAAACTTTTGAGGCACCAAATGCAGCTTTTTGAGCAAATGACATCTAAGATGTTGTCTTAGACTTGATTAGGCTTCGCAACGAGTCCGTCAGCGGATTATTAGAGTTGCCAGACTGCTAGAATCAGGAGTCAAACAGAAGGATTTAGTCATAGTCAAATTGAGAGTTTAGAGCATAAAGGAGCACCTGCTGGCCAGGGGCGCCTAGGGTTTTGAGCCCTCAAATGCAGTTGCTAGGGTTTGCTAAAATATTCATCCTCTTTGGAATTCTTCAAGCTTTCCATTGCATGTCTCAGCCTGATCAAAAGCAGTAGCCGACAGTTGCAAATTGAACGAAGAACGAAGGACAAAATTAGAAAGTTATAAAAATGGTAAAGTCTGGAAATAAAGGAGCCCCTGCTGGCCAGGGGCGCCCAAGATTATGACATACTAGATGCAATTTTTAGGGTTTATGCCCTCTAGAAGATCACGTTCAATTTTGATCCAGCTCCGCAGTGGACCTGTCAGCCAGCTCAGGAGATTTGTCGAGTGCCAGGAAATGCAGACTGAAGGGAGGTCAAAATCAAGTTTAAAATGGTTAAAATCCTTGAAAATTTTCTTAGTCTAATGAGAAAAAGCGCCCTTGTTGGCCAGGGGCGCCCAAAGTTTTGATGGGCCAGAAGTCAAAATTAGGGTTTGCAACCTCAAGAAGTTCCTTTTCAGTTTTGATCTTGCTCTTCAATGAGACTGTTAGCCAGTCGACTGGATTTGTCAGTCATTCAGAAATAGTGATCAAACAGAGGCTTTGGTGATGTTTGCAAAGGCTAAAAAATGGAAAATTTCAAAAAAGTTTCTAAGTCTGGGAAAGTTGGCACCTAAAGTCAAACTTTGACTTGAAGAATATTTTTGAAGTGAATGTGCATGCCTTGGCCGCCCTAAAATTTAGGGATTTGACAATTGAACTTAAATTGGCATGCAGTTTTCAGCATGCACCTCCAAACTGAACTTGAATTGCACCATTTTTCTTGCATGATGCATCTTCCCTCTTCTGCATGATAATTGACGCCTATTGAAGGATTAGTCTTCATTTTTATTGACTAAATGAGGTCCAATGAGAATGCTTCATCCTAAATCTAGGGTTTTACTTGCATGTAATGCCTCCATTCATGAAAATTATTTATTAAAGCACTTGGGCATCCATTTTCTCCATCACAAGTTGAAGGTGAGCTCATATTTTCTCATGCAAACAGGATTTGGAGGCGCTACAAGAGGGATTTTTCAGTGTTCTTCGCAGTTCTAGGTCCAGAATGCTCAGAGGGATAATTTTCCAGACTCCATCTTTTCAGCACATGCTTGTTAGACTTCATTAAACTGGATTCAAGGCATAGGCGTCATTTTACAAAGGCAGTTTATAACTTCTATCTTCTCCCCCTCACATTTCTTCTATCCTTGTCTTAGGTTTTCTCTTGCGTGTCCAAGTAAATGACAGTTTTTTACAATTCTGGTCATCTGGGTTTGTTGAGCACAACGTTGGCGACAAAACCCATGTTCTAGAATTTTTCTGGAAAATTGCCCCGCTGCCCCTTATTTTTAGGGTTTCCGGAAAAAGTCAACATTTCAAAAAATGGAGAAACTGGGTTTGATCAGCACATTGGTGGCTACAAAACCCATATGCCAGATTTTTTTTGGGAAAAATTGCTCTTGCAGCCCCTACAGCCCCTGCACCTTCTGTTTCTAAAAAGTCATTGCATGCCTAAGGAAAGGTCGTTTTTTCGAATTTCTAATAATCTGGGTTGGCTTAGAAACACATTCTCTACAAAATCCACATCTTCTGAAAATTTCGTGAAAATTGCCCCTTGACAGGCTATTTTTAGCCTCATCAAAAGCTATTTTTAGCCTTTTCAGAAGTTCATTCGAACATATCCAAGTTTATAGTCAAAAGCCTAGTTTCTCAAAATGCAATTCAATCCAATTGAATACAAGACCAAATCGGCCTTGATTCATGACTTCTTGAAAACTTTTGACATTGACTTGTGCCATGTTCATCCAATGATTAAATTGAGCACTTTGGAAGGCGTAGACAGTACTACAATCAAGCATCTTGATCACTCCGGGTTGTTCGAGGCAGCTTCTATTCCCATCACAATATCCGATCTCGAGTTTGTCATTGCATGCATCAAGCATTACAACCCTTCTACATGACAAATTCAATCAGCAGATGGGCGAGTTATTTGTAGCTTCAAGCTGAGTTGTCAAAACCAGTATGCTTTTCTTGGACAGCAAGAGGATGCGGAAGGTAGTCCCAGTTTCAGAGCCGCCAATTGTACATCCTTCACTACCTTCCTCTTCCAAGGGAAAATCCAGAGTATAGACCATAAGCAATCCGCCCGAAGGTGTCAGGGTTAGCGAAAAGACGAAGAATTTGAAAGGAAATGCAAGTCAATGAGAACAACCAACAAAGATGGCTGAAATTAGACAAAATTGTTGCCGGTGCTCTCAAGCTCATAAGCGGATTCATCACACAGATCCTGTGCTATTATCTTCATGATGATGGTACCTACACCGATCTTGGTGTCGTACAAGTAGAATTCCATAGTTTGGTTCGTGATGGTTTTGATGGTGATCTTGTGGCTTCCAAGTTGAATCATTTTTCCATGATGTCAACAAGTTTTGACAAGGCAACTGAGGAGGGCAAAGAATGTCTGAGGCTGATCGCATATGGAGAGAAGATGTTGAGCCAACAGTCCATTATTTTGGACAGTATCAAAGTGCCTGAAGAATATGTAGTTAATGATTTCCTGGAGGATATGATTGCTCACGATGGCTTGGAGTAGACAGCCAGTTAGATCCTACGATTTTCCCAAGGATAGAGTCAAAGGCAGTAGTCAACTCAACATCACTCTTGAGTTCAGATTGCTGATTTCATGCATGTGTATCTCTTCTCCGGGGATATCTTTTGGTGGAGATGGAACTTTCAGTTAGGTTTCAGTTAACCGATGTTGGTTATCAGTTGACTCTCATATCAATAAGACTTGCATGCTGGCAAGTTCAATTAGTTTAGTTTAGAATTAGTTACTTGAGGTAGTTTTTCTAGTTAACTGTTAAGTTACATACATTTAGACATAAGAATAAATCTTGCATGTTGGAAGACTGAATGTTAACTCAAGGAGATTTTAGGGTTCCCTACTCTTTTGAGATTCTATAAATAAGAGCACCTTGCTCATTGTATTTTAACTTTTGCTTGTGATAACAAATTGCTGTGCCACCTTGCCTGCAATATTGCTATTTTGTATTGGTTCACTTTGTGTAAGAATAAGATTGTATGCTTATTTGTGGCTGCAAATCCTTGTTCAGTTTATTGTTTAATGTCATGTTATAAAGCTGGTTTGATCGCCTATTGTGTGTTTGTTTCATCATGCAATTTGCTGTCCCAAATGTACTATTGTTGTTTCAATAATCTTTCTTTCAATCTACACCTCGGATAGAGTGTTTCACCTCCTTGGGAATTTAGAGATAAGGATTATCGTTTAATGTCATTTCTAGTAATCTTCTTTTCAGCCTACACCTCGGATAGACTGTTCCACCTCCTTGGAAATCTTGAGAACTAGCTTGCCGTTTCATGTTTGTTTCCAATAACCTAAGTTACCGATTCGTTTTTGGATTCGGGTATGGGTACGCAAATCCGGTACGGGATTTGGTCATTTTTTTTTTGGGGGTTGGGTACGTTAATACAAAAAACATATAAAAATCAGAAATATATACATATTTGCAGCAGTAATTAAGTTCAGAATACATCACCATATTAATAGTCAAGTAACATAGCAAAAATACATATAATGGCTGCATCAATTGCCTTTAGCTAGAACCACATCATTCTTAATCTTTGCATGTGAAAAATTCAAAAAATCAAACCTCATGGTTTAGTGGTTATGGGTATATCATGATTGAATTTGTGAGCTCTGTTGTGTTCATCTGTGTATTGTCAGACTCAACATAACCTTTTCTATTATCTCAGATATAATTTGTGAGTACCTGTTCTTGTTGAAGTCACTTTCACTTAATTAAAAGGTTGTAGATTCAATTATTTGAGATATAATTTGTGAGTACCTGTTCAAGTTGAAGTCACTTTCACTCAGATAAAAGGTTTTAGATTCAAAGGTAGTTGCAAAATTGCACCTGCTTGAAGAATAGCAGCTGGACATATAATGGCTGCATCAACTGCCTTCAGCTAGAACCACATCATTCTTTGCTTGTGAAAAATTCAAAAAATCAAACCTCATGGTTCAGTGGTTATGGGTAGATCATGATTGAATTTGTGAGTTTTGTTGTGTTCATCTGTGTATTGTCAGACTCGACATAACCTTTTCCATTATCTCAGATATAATTTGTGAGTACCTGTTCTTGTTGAACTCACTTTCACTCAATATTTTATTATTTAGAAGTCAACTTTTAGTCAAAAAAATAATTTAAAATTGCAAAAAAGGCACTTTTTCCGCGGCCTGGGTGTTTTGACGTCTGGATTCGCATCAGATTCTTCTGGGCATATCCTGGATGAATCCACAGAGGCGTTTCGTATCTATGGTGTATCCGCAGGCAGAATTTCGTACTCTCTGCAAATTTGAATCGTATCGAATCTGATACAAATCATATTGTATCCATAGGCTTAGAGGGGCGAATCGGTAACTTAGCAATTTTCCGTAACTCAAAAAATCTTTCACATTGCAATTGAGTTTTTCCTTATGCAAACTTTGGAACTTACAATACCTTGATGACTAACTCCATGTCATTAAAGCTTGCTCTTAATTGCAACTCAGCTGTTAACTTTATTTGTAGGTTGTGTCAATTATTTCACATAGTTGAAAACTTCCTTTGGTTTTTCACAAATCTATGTCTAAAATCCTTGCCTTTACAACATCCTTCTGTTTTAAAATTTCTTTTCATTTCACAAGTCTGTGCCATCTGGCATGATTGTTGTTGTACCCAAACCAAATTTTTTTGCTTCATTAAGGCATTTTGCTTAAAATGGTCTAAACCTTGTAAAATTGTCATCAAAAGTTAGTTTTTGGGCAAGTCAAGTATGGGATTTTAGTCAGTTTGATGTTTGGAAGATACTGAAAAAATTTGAAAAATTTGAAAATTAGGGTTTCTAGACCCTTGTTTTTAGGTAAAAAACCCTAAAAATTGAAACTTGTCAGAATTGATTGAAAATTGTGTTGATTGGCTTATTTCACTTCATGATCACAGTGGTGAAGTTAGTTTAAGTTTGGTGGGTAGTTTTCACTAATTCAGGTGGAAAGTTAGGACCTCCAAGGTCGCCAATGGCAGTTGGCCAGAGACTAGGTATTGAAATTTAAGCTTAAAATGCTTCAACGAAGTTTCTATGGCAAGATATGTTCAAAATGATGCTTCCTCTCGGAGGGGATGTTTCGTCGAGGTGAAAATCATCAAAATATTTTTGACTCTGGAGCAAAAGAGCCCCTAGAGGCTAGGGGCGCCCCAGATTTCAGAGGCCTAGATCAACTTTCTGAGATTTGTCACTTCCAAGAAGACTTCTCTGGAATACTGTCAGCTTTGTGATGGGCCTACCAGCCAGCCTAGAAGATCTGTCTAGCACCTGAAATTGGAGATTGAACGGGAAATGAGGGAGATGAAAATTTGATTAACATTGGAGCAAAAAGCGCGCTTGGAGGCCAAGGGCGCCCATCTTTTTGAGGTACCAGATGAAGGTTTCTGACCAAATGATACCTAGGATGTTTGTCTCAGACTTGATCAGGCTTCGAAATGAATCCGTTAGCGGGTTAATCTGAGTTGCTAAACTGCCGGAATCAGGAGTCAAACATAAGGTTTTATCATGGTCAAAAATGTCAGAACAGTAAAAGTGCCCCTGGAGGCCAGTGCAACCCAAGGTTTTCAAGCCTCAAATTCAGTCTTTTTGGTGATCTCAGATACTCGTCTTGTCCCTAACCCTTCTAGCTTTCCGTTGCATACCTTAGCCGGGTTAGAGGACATCTCAGCAGCCTGCAGCCGGGGATTAAGTGTGGATTCAGTCAGTTTGAAAAATGGTTGTCTGGAAAGAAAAGCGCCCTTGAAGGCCAAGGGCGCCCACTTTTTTCAGCTAGTAGATGATGTTTTTGGGAAAAGTGCTCTCCAAGAGCTCATGTTCAAAATTGAGCCAGCTCTGCAGTGAGCCTGCCAGCCAGCTCTGAAGTTTTGCCAGGTGTTGGAGGACGCGAGATGAAATAAGGTCAAAATCACCTTCAAAATGATGAAAATGCATGAAAATTGACCAAGTCTGAAGCAGCAAAAGTGCCCTTGGAGGCCAGGGGCGCCCTGAATTTTGAAGCCTTAGATATCAGAATTAGGATTTGTAGCCTCAAGGAGTTTCTTGTCAGTTTTGATCCTGCTCTTCAATGAAACTGTCAGCCAGTCTTCTGGATACATTAGTCAATCAAAATCAGTGATTGAACATGGGCTCCGATGATGTTTGCAAATTAAAATTTTCAAGAAAATTTCTAATTCTATAAAGGTGACACTTAGAAGTCAAACTTTGACTTTTGAACTCAAGTGCAAAGTGACGCCCTATAAAGGTGGAGGTTGAGAACTCAACTTAAAATAATATTTAATCTTCAGTTGCACTTCTAAGTCAACTTCATCTGGACTTAATATTTGCTTGCAAATGGCGACTTATTTTTGCATGCATAGTTAATTGAAGTCCATGGAGACGACGCCCTATTTAGGGCTTATTTCTCAGTCAGTTAACTGTAATGGAGGTCCAATGGCATTGAGGTGCCTAAATTTAGGAATATGCATGCATTTATGACGCCTTGCTTCATGAATTAATTTAAGTCATTTAGGCGTCCATTATTCACATTACAGGTGAGAGCAAACACATTTTCTCGAGCAACCAAAGATCTAAAGGCGCTACAGGCAAAATTTTTCATTAGTGTTCTTCGTAGTGCTAGGTCCAGATTGTTCAGAAGATATATTTTTCAAACTTCAGTTTTTCGATTGCATGCAAACTTCATCAAATCCAATTCAAGCATAGGCGACTTTTTCAGAGGCAGAATAATAACTTCTATTTTCTATCTCTAAAATTCTTCTATCATTGTCTTAGGTTTTCTCTCGCATGTCAAAGTAAACAGTAGAATTTTTAGAATCTGATCATTTGGGTTCACATATTTTAGCGTCAGCAGCAAAACCCATGTCTTAGATTTTTTCAAGAAAATTGCCTTGTTGCTTCCATTTCTGAAGCACTGTGCTTTTTTCCGAAGATTCCTTTGCATGTGGGCCAAAAACTCAAATTTTCCAAAATTGAATCATCTGGGTTGGCTTAGAATTACATCGCTTACAAAACCCATGTGCCAGTTTTTCTTGGAAAAAATTGTCCTCGGAAACTCTAAAACCCCTACAATTCTCGAGTGAAAAGCCTTTGCATGCCTTGCTAAAACTCATTTTTTCGAGTTTCTGACAATCTGGGTTGCCTTAGAATATAATTCACTACAAAATCCAGATTTCAGAAAAATTCCAAATTTTTTTCCCGCAACTGCCTATTTTTAGCATCATCCAGAGCCTTTTTCAGTTTTTTCTGAAAGTTGTCCGAACATATTTGACTTTACAGTAAAAAATCCAGATTTTCAAAATGCAATTCAACCCAATAGAATACAAGGCCAAATCGGTCTTAGTGCAAGAATTTTTGAAAACCTCGGACACAGACTTGGGTCATGTCTATCCAGTGGTCAAATTGAGCACGTTGGAAGGTATTAGCAGCACCATAGTGAAGAATCTTGAGTGTTCCGGATTGCTGGCCGTGACATCTATTCGCATCATAGTGGCTGATCTTGAGTTCGTCATTGCATGCATAAAGCATTACGACTCATCCACAAGACAAATCCGATCAGCAGATGGGCAAGTTATTTGTAGCCTCAAGCCGAGAGACGTTGAGAAATGCTTTGCTATTCCACCCTGCTCAGACAATTTTACCATAGTCGTTGAGGATTGCGACAAGATATGGTATGGAGACAAAGAAAGATCTCAGAGAAAGGTTGCTCAAAGATGGCTAAAAGAACAAAAAACTAACATGCAAAGAAGGTTGGCCGTGGGGAGTTCAAGGACGAAGTTGCTATCTTGATAACTTTGCTCAATCGGATTATAGGTCAAGAGGAAGCTCATATTTTCCGACCGTGGATGTTCTATGCCATTTCTCGGATTGTCGATAATAAGGAACACTTTGACTAGGCCATGTTGATCAGTGAGTGTCTTCACCAACAAATCACAGGATTCCTTAAAATCCACGAGTTCCACATGGTTTCTTATCTGGTCTACTTAATTGCATTCCAAGGCAATTATAGAACTTTGAAGACCGTTGGAACCCTTGGCGTTCAACATGTTTACAAATTCTTTCCATAATTGGAGTTCTCAAAGGCTGAACAGGATTTCAAACAGGTGAATTATCACTTCCTCATGAAGACAGTTAGAGACCTCGATAATGAAATGCATATCGGAATATTAGCCGAGGCAAAATCAGCAATGTAGAGTTGGGCGGATTGGTTTATCCAGTTTCCCACTTTCACATACATTCGAGTGTGGCTACACCAGAGAACCTATGATGCTACCTAGATACTCGACGAACAAGGTCCTGTTTATGGAGTTCATGAGACAAGCTCACGATGTTCACTCTTTTCTTCGCAATCGACACAAGCAAGCATTCACCTTTCCTTTTGGATTGGGTATTTACAAGTGCAAGACAACCGCTGATTGCAAGTTAATGACGAACGAGTTGTTAAAACTCAATCTCAGGTACCTTAGTGAGAAGCGTTCCTATGATCCTTTGGGTCATTATGCAACTCGGTTGGAGCGAAGTAATTCACATAGGCCAGCACTTGAGGACTTTTGGGTCAAATGTGAAGATGAATTTGAAGTGCGTCGACGTCACTACTGCAGACTTACTCTTCCTTAGCTTGCTGATTTCCTATTAGAAGACGTTGAGGGTTTGTCAGATGATGACGGAGAGGTGTTACTTAGCACATACAATAAAGACCAAGTTGCTTGCCAGCCACTTCGCCAACCGGATTGGTATGCCAGAGAGAATGCTTTAGTGGAGTTGTCAAGAGGGGTTATCAAAACTAGCATGTACTTCTTGGACATCAAGAGAAGGCAAAGGACAATTCTAGTTACAGAGCCGCCAGTAGGGTTTTCTTCACTACCTTCTATCTCAAGGTCAAGGCCTCGAGTGAAGGTTATTTTGAAGCCGCTTGAAGGTGTCAGAGTTAGTGGGAACATGAAGGGAAGAAGCACGGGAAAGCAAAAGCAAAAGCAGATCGAAAAGGCGCTAGAAGTCCCAGTAGAGTCAGTGATACAAGCTGAAGTCGGTTCTTCATCTCCTGGTTCACCATTTTCACCACAGTCACCTCCCATTGATATTGACTTAGAGCCAAAATCACCGGTTCGGGAAGCCTCATTGCAAGTTGATCTATCAGAGGTCGATACAGTAGCAGCAGTCTCTTCTCGAGAAGATAACATCGATCATTCATGTTGGCTCGAGAGGTCTTTGGGAAGACGAAGGCGAAAGCCTTCATACCAGCTTGAATTATCAGAGTTTGGCGATCCTTATTAGGATAAGTCAAACAAGAAGATCAAGAAGCAGGTGCACATAGAGAAGACTCCTGAAGCAGAGATCGTCGTTGATGTTGCTACACCACCAGAGGGCAAGAGCCTAGATTAAGTTGAAGTTGGTGACTTTACCTTCGTCAAAGCTAATCTTGGCAGGAGCACTCGGCACATGGACGTGAGCCTCTTTAAGGTTGCTGCAAGTAATCTTGAAGAGCGTGTCATGAAGGATGGAGAAGATAAGGCAGCCCTCAAGGCTGAAATCAAGCAACTCCGGTAGTACATCTCAGATCTCATTCATGGAAACTCAAGCAAAGCACCTGGTCTTCCACACCTTCAAGGGACACTCGCAAAACAACATAAGTTGGATCGATTAGTCAATCGTGGAAAGCTCTTGGACAACTGGATTGAAGATTTCATTGTTGCAGGCTGATACCTTCTCACAGAGTTATATCAATTGAGGCATAAGGCGCATGATCTTCGTCAGTGGATCCATCAGCTTGAATTGTTTGTAGTAGAGGGCAAGCCGAAGGACTTGATACTCATATCTCAGTTGGTAGTTGGATATGACGCCATTGTAGTAGATGAGGATAAAAGGAAGATTTTCGCTTGGAGAGAACAACATCTCTTCAAAGTGGAAACGTATGAGAGAATCTCTACAAGGATGGTTGCGCTCAAAGAGGATGTTGACGGAGCTCTCAAACTCATCAGCGGGTTTATCACTCAGATTCTGTGTCACTATCTTCGTGAGGATGGTACATATGCTGAGCTTGATGCAGTGCAAACCGAGTTTGAGAAGCTGGTTCGTGATAGTCTTGATGGAGATCCTGTGGCGTCCAAGTTGGATCACTTCTCAGTGATGACAACTAGTTTCAACAAGGCAACTGAAGAGGTCAGAGAATGCCAAAGGGTGATCAAAGACGAAGAGAAGGAGTTGAGCAAGCAGTCTATCATCGTGGATAGCGTCAAAGTGCCAGAAGATGAGATAGTCGACAAGTTCTTGGATGAGGTGATAGCCCGTGATGGCTTGGAGTAAATAGTTAGTTAGATCCTGTAGTTATTCCCAAGGATAGAGTCAGAAGCAACAGTTAACTCGACATCTGTCTTGAGTTCTAATTGCTGATTTTATGGATGTTTATCTCATCCTCGGAGGTATCTTTGGAGGAGGTTGGACTTTCAGTTAGGATCCACTTAACTGATGTTAGTTATCAGTTAACTTTCATTTCAATAAGGACTTGCATGTTGCACATGTCCATTTAGTTTAGTTTAGTTTCGGTTAATTGATGGTAGCTTTCCTGTTAACTATATAGTTTCATTTATTTAGGTTTAGCAATAAATCTTGCATGCTTGCAAGACTCATGTTAACTCAAGGTGATTTTAGGGTTCCCTACACCTTGAGGTTCTATAAATAAGAGCACTCTTGCTCATTTGTAATTAACTTATGCTCATGATAGCGAACATGCTGAGCCACCTTGCCTGTAGTATTGCTATTTAGTATCTGTTCACATTGTAATTAGAACTTTTGCTCGTGATAGCGAACATGCTGAGCCACCTTGCCTGTAGTATCGCTATTCAATATTTGTTCACATTGTAATTAGAACTTTTACTGCAATAACAAATTACTGAGCCCAATTTGCCTAAATGTTGTTATTATGTATTTGTTCACATTGAGCTTTTATTTGCGATAGTGAACATGCTAAGCCGCCTTGCCTGTAGTATCGCTATTCAGTATTTGTTCACTTAGTTAAATATAATTGTTGGTTTGATCATTAATTGTATTGATAGGTCCTTCATACCAGAGTTGGAAAACTCGCCAAAAACTCGCGAGTTTTTTTTTGAAACGAGTAATTGCGAGAAGAACTCGCCAAAAAAACTCGCCGTTTTTTGTGAAAAACTCGCCGACTTTTTGGCGAGTTTTTCACAAAAAATCGGCGAGTTTTTAAAAAAAACTCGCGCGATCAGGCTATGAGGTCCGCCGGCGCCCAAAAAGTCATTGCATTTGGTTTTTTTGAGTTTCTTTCACTCTTGGCTGAGCAAAAACGGAGTTTAGAGCATTTTGCACCATTTTTTAGTGATTTTACGTTGAGGAGACGAGATTTGAAGGAAGATTTCATCAGATTTCAAAGGCAAATTGGATTTCCAGGTAGGTTTTCTGTTTTTGCTTGTTCTTTCTTTTTTATTTATTTTTCTTCATTTTTGTTGATTGTATGTTTAAAAAACATCATGAATGAATTGCAAAATAGATTTAAATACATTTATATTGTTGAAAAGAAGATTTAGATTCATCCAAACAAGAATTTGTGACACTTTTTTTCTGATTTTTTCTCATATTTTGCTGATTTTTCATTTTTTTGATTTTTTTTCAAACCCTAGTTTGTTTTTTTTAATTTGATTCTTCTTGTTTGTTGAAAACATATTTAAAATCATATATTAGCTTAATTTGTTTCTAATTTAAAGTAATTTTCTATTTTTTACATTTTTTTGTAACCCTAGTTTATTAATTTCTTCTTTTAATCCAATTTTTTTGATGAAAATGATTAGAATCTTAGATTAGTAATATATATTGATTTAATCTATATGTTTAGAATCTTAGATTACTAATTTAAATTAATCTATGTTGATTTAATCTAATTTAGCTTGTTTTAAAAATTTTTATCAAAAAACTAACAAGTTGTGCTTTCACTTTTGTGTGTGTACTTGTAGGTTAATTGATAATGGCTTCTCAATCCGCTTCTACCCCTACTTCAGCCCCATCCATGCCTACGAGTGGGGAATATGTAGGCACTCGTCCAGCAGGAGCTAGAGATCCTGCTTGGAAATATGCATATGAAGGACCAGAACCTGGAACAGTGTATTGCATTCGGTGTAAAAATGTATACAGTGGAGGCATCAATCGCCTCAAATACCACCTTGCAGGCATCCCTAGACGTGATGCTAAGGAGTGCCTAAACACCAATGACGAAATAAAAAGACAAATGAATGCAATACTTTCTGCTGCAGAAGAAAAAAAGGTGCAAAGAGAAAAGGCAAAAGCGGCAATGCAAGCTGCCATAGCTTCTTCTCAAGGTGCTCCAGTCAACCTTGAGTCACTATCAGATGATGATGATATAGCAGCCAACATAGTGGGATCTCTTCGTGGTCCACGTGTGCGAAGGCAATCGCTGCAACCCGCCACCACCTCCATCCATTCGAGTACCTCTAGTAGAGTACCAGGGTCAAGATCAACACCTACAGGCGCAACCACGAGTTCACACATTGGTGATTTTTTTGTGCCTAGAAACACACCTGGTGCACAACCTTCTTTAGAGGCAACTGGGTGGAATAAGGAGGTGCGTGAGCATGCAGATATTGCTTGTGCCGATTTTTGGTACTTCAACAACATCCCTTTCAATGTGGCAAGCTCACCTTACTGGCAAAATTTGGTGACCGCATTGACAGTTGCAGGGAAAGGCTACAAGGCACCTTCGCGTAAAGACTTGAGTGGGAGGTTAGTTTATATTCTTTAAGTTTAATTTATGTTTTTTAAGTTTATTTTATGATTAATTTAAGCTATTTTTTTGTTTAGAAATTAAAACTGTGTACTTAATTTCACTTTGTACTTGTAGGTTGCTTTCTAATGCAACTGAAAGGGCAAGGGCAGCAATAGAAGAACAAAAAGAAGAATGGAAAAAACATGGTTGCACTATACTTTCTGATGGGTGGACGGATGGAAAAAACCGTACCATCATTAATTTTTTGGTTTCTTGCAAAAATGAGGTGGTGTTCTTGAAATCCGTGGATGCCTCCAGCATAGTAAAAAATGCAGAAAATTTGGCTAGAATGTTGGAGCAAGTGTGCATGGAGGTTGGGCTTGAAAATGTGGTGCAAATCATAACTGACAATGCAGCAGCATACGTGGCAGCAGGAAGAATCCTCCAAGATAAACACTACACAATTTTTTGGACACCATGTGCTGCCCATGTCCTTGACCTTCTTTTGGAGGACATAGGCAAATTAGATTGGGTCACACCGATTGTAGAGGATGGAAGGAGGATCACTAAATACATCTACAATCACCCTTGGGTTCTCAGCTTGATGAGGGAGCACACCAAAGGGAGAGAATTGGTGAGACCTGGTGTGACAAGGTTTGCAACGGTTTTCTTAACGTTGCAAAGCATTCTTGGTGCTTTGACAGCTTTGAAACAAATGTTTGTGAGTCAAGCATGGGTAGACTCACCTTATTCAAAGAAGCCAGAAGGAGAAAGAGTTCAAAACATTGTCTTCGAGCCCCTCTTTGCACAAAGAGCAACAGAGATTGTGAAGGTAACTTCAAAACTTTGAGTTTGAATCTAAATTCAAATTAAATATATTTCTTGAAGTTAATGTCTTTCATTGTAAATTTGTAAATTACTAAATTGTAACTCTAATCCTTTTTTGCATTTTTAAATTTTTATTGTAGGTGTCAGAGCCCTTGGTTAGAGTGCTTCGCTTGGTGGATGGGGATCAAACCCCAATGGCGTATCTTTATGAGGCCATGGATAGGGCCAAGGAGGCTATTAAAAGTTATTATAAGGGGGATAGCCTCAAATTTGATCCCATATGGGAGATTATCGATAGGAGGTGGAACAATCAACTCCACCAACCTATCCATGCAGCAGGGTACTTCTTGAACCCCCGTTTCATCCACTCAGGCACCTATTCAGATCCTACTGGAGAGGTTATGGAGGGCCTCACTACTTGCATTCAGCGGATGACATCCACACCTGATGAGGCAGATTGCATTGTTAATGAATTGCAGAGTTATAGAGAGAAAAGGGGTGCACTCTTCTCTTCAGACCTGGCAAAGAGAGCAGTATCTAGGCTGCCACCAGGTATAAAATTTGAAATTTACAAGTTACAAAAATGAAAAATTAATAATTACAAGTTACAAGTTACAAGTTACAATTTTCTAACTCTTTTTTTGTTTTTTTTGTAGATGTTTGGTGGACACATTGGGGTGGAAAAACCCCAAATCTTCAAAAATTTGCCCTCCGTGTCTTGAGCCAGCCTTGTAGTTCTTCCAATTGTGAGCGCAATTGGAGTTTGTTTGAGGCTATCCACACAAAAAAGAGGAACAAACTCGCCCAAAAACGCCTCAATGACCTTGTTTATGTGCAATATAATCTTCGATTGCGCAGAAGAAAGGTAGAAGAAATATCATATGATGATCCAATTGATTTGGATGAGATAGATCCATACAGTGATTGGACAGGGCGAGGGGAGCAGCCTCCATTGTTTACTGAGGATGAGATTTATGATTTAGAGCGACAGGCAATGGAGGAGGGTGGATTTGCATTCTCATTGGACGACCTTGAGGATGACCCTGAGGAGGAGTCATTGCCAGTGCCACCACCAGCAGCTGCAGGAGGATCTACATCTAGGATGGAGGTTGAGGAGCCACAGGCACAGCAGGAGCAGACTCCTATGATTAGACCCTCTTCCGGTCCCTTACTGAGATCTAGACATGGGAAGAGGAAGATGTGATTCATGTGAAATTGTAAAAACTGAAATATATTAATGTTTATGTAGTATTTACTTTCAGTTTTACAAAAACAATTTGCTATTTTCATTTTGTTTCAGACTATTATCATATCAGCGCATTGAGCACTCAGCATTCCACATGAGGGTGCCATTTTGTATCCAATTTTCTCTCATATCAATCAAATACTGCTTGTTTCTTATATGTACTCATTTATTGACTCATTGGATGCATCTTATCTTTGAATTTTGCAAAAAAAATGCGTTTTTAGTGAAGTTTAAGCAATATTTTAATTTCCCGAGTTTTTTGCCGAGTTTTTGCCGAGCCGAGTTTTTCGGGCTTGCCGAGTACTTGCAATTGGCGAGTTTTCCAACTATGCTTCATACGATTTGCTTTCCCAGTTATTATTTCATGTTGTGATTAATAAGCTTTGTTTCATATCTACACCTTGGATAGGAGTTGTCTCCTCCTTGGGAATTTAGAAGTAAGGTTTATCGTGTGTTGTTGTGACTAATAATCTTTGTTTCATAGCTACACCTTAGATAGGAGCCGTCTCCTCGGGAATTTAGAAGTGAAGATTGTCGTATACCAATTCCTTGCTCCTAAGTCCTCATGCTTTGTTTCTCTTGAGGAAATAGGATAGATTAAGCATTAAGTTAGTTGTAGTTAAGAACTACAAAACCAGAGAAAAACCTTAGCTGCAATGTATTGGTTTTCTTAACCTTGTGCCTCTTCCAGCTGAGTCAAAAAGATAGGATTTAGATTAATTTACTTTTTCACGCATATCAGCAAAAGAGGGAGCTTCCCCTCCTAATTTGAAGAGTAATCATTACGCACTGTGCATAGCTATCCATTGCCAATACGCACCCCAGAGGTGTGAATTGTAACGCCAACAATTGTAAAGCAAATCTTGAGTATAAATATTACTTCTCAATTGTTTTTCTTTCACATCCGGAGAAGCCGATTTAGACATTGAGACATCTGTGAAATTTACCCAAATGTTTCCTTTTAAACTCCCTTTGATAATTACTGCTGTATAAGCCTTTTTATCAAGTCATCAAATCAAAATTTTAGAATATGTTCTGCAATCATCAATATCATGAGAAAGCAAGATTGTGACACTTGTCGCCATCTTGGGAGCTCAAGATGTTGGAGTCTTGAAGAATTGAGAGAAACACAACATGGAACTGATGGAAAATCATGAGAAACCATGGTATTAAAAGAAACCACCTAGATATCAATATTATAGCTTTGAGGTAATGTAGAAACACGACTTGAAAGCAATAAGGACATTCTTCCCACCCTGGGCTATAAGATAGAGGTAGGGATGACATTGAGGTATGACATATGGAACACCATCTTGGGAGCTCAAGATATTGGAGTCTTGAAGAATTTAAAGAAACACATGGAACTAATGGAAATCACGAGAAACCATGGCATTAAAAGAAACCTCCTAGATATCAATATTATAGTGTTGAGGTAATGCAGAAACATGATTTAAAAGCAATAAGAACACCTCAAGAAAACAAAATAATTAACTTATTGTGTCTATCTTGTTCTTGAATATTTAGATTTATAGTTATTTTGTGCATATCTTGTTTTATTGGAAGTGAGCATGTTAGTGAGTGTTTAAAAGTGTCACTTGTTTCTAATTGTGAAATTATATACGATTCCCCGAACGATTGAATTTCCACTAGTAGCATGTGGGAAGATTACTAGAAGTAAGGTAATTTCCCTTCGTTTTGAAATGGGCAACTCCCTTATGTAGAAACAAATAAAATTATGTATGTTACTTACAATATTCACTAGCTTTGATTTGAATTTTGGGAATAATTTAGGACAACAGGTATTCAATGCAATATTTTTGGGGCTTTGCATATGATTTATGCTAAAACAAATTGTTAACACCTTATGCAAATATTTTTTGGAAACACAAATGCACATGCATAAGTTACTGGGTAATTGCAGAGAACAGGTATCTATGCTCACAAAAAAAAACAAAGGATCACACCCACAAATCAAAGTACTTGAGTATCAATATTCAAAGCGACGAACATCTGAAATAATAATATTCACAATAAAAGCTTGCAATTATTGAATATAAGTGAAATCATTCACAGACGATGATATCCAATGGAGATGAAAAATTGTATCAAGTGTAATAATTTCATTACTACACAAAAAAATTGAAATAAACATCGATGTACAAGGTTTTCAATATTAAAGAAGAAGAATAGCAAAGTAGGGAACAAATGCTATCTCATAATCAATCAACCTTGTACAAAGTCTGAATTTATCAGTTGTTTACTAAACCTGTAAAGCTTACATAAGGCCACAACACAGGGTTAAACAACAAACTTTTCTCTTGGAATAATAAAATTCATCATCAATACAAAGGCACAAACAAATTGCATCTAGAATGACAAAATCATCACTCATACAAGTTTGTATGGTTTAAATAATTGACAAATGGACAAGAATTGCATTGTAGTAAAACACACTAATATTCTTCTTTGAAAAGAGTTTTAGAAAAAGGTCTCTAAAAAGCTTTCCCCCATTCCCCTACAATGTGCAGAACACTTATTAATTGTGTTACATGGGGATGCGTCCCCATCCCTCAAACACCCATCCCCATACCTTGAGGTGTTTCGGGGATGGCGGGACATTAGGGAACACCCCTAGACGTCCCTCCCAAATTGAGAAAACTAGGAAATGTCCTGGAATGTGTCCCTACATGTAGGGATGGCAGGAAACTTATAAGGGGTGCCTGGCCATCCCGAGGTGGGCGGGGAATTCCAAACGTCCCTTGACCATCTTGGGGATGGCTAGGTGTCCCCTATGGAAAAGAACACATATTTCAACAATTTAAAAGAAAAGAACATGTGGCAAATATTTATTGGGTTCTAAGGGGCATTGGGGTCCCACAAACCCTCCCATGCCCCTTATTCGCCTTAATATGCAAAAAGATACTTTCTGTTTTAACTTTTATAATTTTATTGATTGTGTTGGAGGTTGCGCTCTTGTTGCTCAAGACCATTAATACATCTAATATCACTGTTGAGTGTTTACACTTATAGGGATGGGGGTTTGAGGGGTGGGGATGCCTCCCCATGTATTACACTTAAAGTTTACAATGAACAATAGAATAAGCTTGAGTTATATAGTACATAAGGCCTCATTTGCCATGCCCTCATAGGTTAAAACTTGAAGCAATCAAGAAATAATATATACAACAATAGCCTTGGTGACCTCAAGATAGTTTATCACCGATTATAAACAAGTAAGAAACTTGTAGCTGAAAGATTCAAAGAAGACATCAACTGGTTCAGCTACAACCATTACATCAAAGAATGTTATTTGGCCGTTCTAATTTTTTTTTTAGCTTGTTAGAGAGGATTTGTAATTAGTTTTTAAATGTTTTGGTTTTAGTTTGTTGTCACACAAAAACACCACAAAATGAGCACTAGCACCAGCAATGACAATGTGAATGAGGGTAGTGAAGAAGTTGAAGTAAACAAAACGGATCTTTCTTCTCATTTTGAAAATACATACATAGGTTCTATTGGAACTCCACAAAACTGTTTTGCATGTCTTTCATCCTCTCTTAAATTTTTTGCAAAAGGCCTTTTCAACTCCAAAAAACCCTTGTTTCAATTTGCCACCAATTTAACCATTAATAAGGGTAAACATATAGGGGGTAGCGGGCATTGGTTATTTTATATTTGCAAAAATGATTATCACGGGAGCTATAGGAGGGTTACACACCATTTATTGGGTGAGAGTGGACATGGGATTAAAGTTTGTGCAGATATAACATTGGAACAATAGGTTGAAATGGCAAGGTTGGTTGGAGAGAGTGAGGAAAAAATTACGAGTACTATAAAAGTAAGAAATGTTAATCTAAAACATTGCGATCTATTGATGACTATTCCATTGCAGCAGTTGGAAAGAGTTGTGATAGAGGGAAGAGGAAGGTCACTTGTAGTGCAAATGAATAAATACTTTGGCAGGGTTAATGAATTTGCAAAAATATAAGCATGCCGATGATTCAATAGCCAATTTTTTTTTATGTCCATGCTATCCCATTTTATTTGGCAAGGTCTCCTTATTTCAAAGGTATGTTGAGAGATGCAATGGCGGTTAAACCCTCTTACATTCCCCCTGGAGAACATAGATTGCGTACCTCCCTCCTCGACCAATAATATTAAGAGGTGAACATATTGATGGAGGAGATGAGACAAACATGGATGAAAACTGGTTGTTCCATTCTCATGGATGGGTGGGATATTCGACATTGACCACTCATTAATATTATTGTAATATGTTCCTACCGGTTCATACTTTCTTAGAGCTTTTGATTGCTTTGGGAAACATAATGATGTTGATTACCAGTTTTCCATTTTGAAGGAGGCCATAGAGCAGGTTGGGTCTTCTAAGGTTGTGCAAATTGTGATAGATTTAGCTCGTATTTGTAAGTTAGCTGCTTCAATGGTTGAGAGTGCTTAGAAACATATCTTTTGGACTCCATGTTGTATACATGCTTTGAAATTGGCAAAATAGATTGGATGAAGATAAAAGTGGCCGAAGTTAGAGACATCCAAAAGTTTCTATATAACAATCACACTTCACTTGCACTATTATGATCTTATTCAGAAAAAGGTATTCCTCAAATCAGTTGAGACTTGATATGCCAACCATTTTATTTTGTTAGAGAGGATATTGGAGGTGTAGGATGCTCTACAATCCATGGTGGTTTGTGGAGAGTGGAAAAGGTGGGCTCAATCAAAGATAGGAGAAGGGAAGGTGGTGAGAGAAAGGGTGCTTAATGACACCTGGTGGTCCAATATCAAGTAAGAAAATTTTATTTAATAATAAATATGTTTGAGTTTCTACTTGGTTTTCCTTTTCATTTTTAAAATTTTAATTTTACATTACTAATAGTGTTAACATCATAAGTTTTAAGTGTTGCTTGTAGATATATTTTCTCTATCATCACTTGTTGTGGTGGGGGTCGTTAGGTATGTGGATACAAACTCTTCTAACCTTGGAGAGATTTATGAGACTTTTGATAGCATATTTGATCAAATGAAGTAAGCAATTTGTGACAAGGATCTTGGATCACAATTTTATGAGGAGCATATCAGACCTATTGTCACAAAGAGGTGGAACACATTGAACACCCCTCTTCATATGGCTGCTTATGCTCTTAATCCCAAGTGGTACGCACCTAGAGCTGGCCAAATTCTTCCTTTTGAAGATGCTGAGTTAATGGAGGGATTTATGAAGGCCCTTTGTAAGATGTATATCAATGAGGAGGCAAAAATACTTTGAGAGCAATGGCTTCAATTTTTCAAGCTTTAGGGTCCTACATTCAACAAACCAAAGGCTAGGATGGATAGAGCCACTATTGCACAAAAAAACGCCATTGGTGGAAATTTTATGGGAAGGACATATCGGAGTTGAAACAACTTGCTATTTGTTTACTCTTGCAGATTGTTAGTTTCCCTTTTCTACAGAGAGGAATTGGTCCACCTATGGTTTCATCCACTCAATCAAGAGGAATAGGCTAAGCTGTAAATGGACAAAAAAGAAAGTTGCAGTTCATAGTACCTTGAGACTTTAGGATCGGCAAACTTCCGAGTATCAATAGACTGAAAGCACGTTGGGATGTTGATCCTGAAGATGTTAGGCAGGTTGACGAGGAGGAGGTGTGACCGGGATTGGTTGGGATTCCATTGGATGAACCACAACTTCAACTAGAGAGTGACACATACTCAAAGTCTATTGAGAGCCTAGATGAAGTGTAGTTGTATTTTGGAGTTTGACTGTTTGAGACTTGAATTTAGACATGAAGTTTTAATTTTAATTTCTAAACTTTAAAATTTAAACAATCAAGTATTGTTGTTATATAATACGCTGCTGTTATATTGCTGTCATGATTAAATCTTATTGCTGTTATACTACTGTCATGATTAAACTTGAGTATCTCCTCTCTATGTCTGCAGTTATATTGCTGTTATACTACTAGTATAAAGTTATAAATGTTAGGTTGCTGTTATACTTGTAGAAATTTTAGTATATATCTCTCTCTATATATATTAATATATTTTGAAAAATTCATATATATTGCTGTCCCCCTGCCCTCCCCAAAAAATGGCCCTCAGATTGCTGTCCTCGAAACACACCCCCTCCCATCCTCGGAACATAAAATACAACCTGGAAACTTGGACAAAAGTCCTAAGTATATATCTGCTTTCCTAATTTTAATTTGTTTACTTCTGCTTTTCCTATTTTGGGGGAGATTCAACATACTATTTTGTGCCTTTTCCTAATCACAATTTTGTATGATCCACAAATAAAGTATTTTTGCACACTATTGAATTCATATAATATTTTTTAAAATTAATAAATTATAAAGTGTGAAAGACTAATAATAGCCAGAGAAAACCCTTTTATGTCCTGAAGTGTATGGTTAGAGTTTTCTAGGCAACTTTGACTAACTTGAAGTGATCATTTGACTCCTAAGTGACTTCTTGATGTGTGATGACTTTTGATGGAGACAAATTTCAATCCATTGCCTTATCCTTGGGTAATGAAATTGATGAATGCTGTATTTCATGAAGTTAAAAGCCACTGTAAAACCACGTAAGAACCAATTTTTATGCCAGAAACCCGTTTTCTGAATGTCACTAGGCTTTTGGTCTTTGAAAAAGGAGACCCCGTGATTATAATTAACCTTTGATTGTTGCAATTGAAGGGTTATACCTATGTGGAGATAATGGACCACACATTCTTTTCTTGCATATCACCCATTTACTTTTCCATTTAATTTATTTTTTGTCTCCCTTCTTAGCCCAAGCATTTATAGATGTTGTAAGAATAGAGGAGCCAACCTAAGCTGGAGGTTTCTTTGAGCTTGAAACACCTAGAGCTTCCTATTTTCATGATGTGACTGTGGGTGCAACACTATTTAGAGGATCAGAAGTGTCAATAATAATCTCAAGATTGACTAACTTTCCGTGCCCTTCCAAAAGGGTGATAATGTAAGTGAATGTCAATATCATTCAGGTTCAAAAGATGTCCTCTATTTCAAATGGAGCTTGTACTTGTTTATGAAGGCTGCTAAGATTTAAATGTGATTCCTTATAGTACGAAATGGGGTAACTAAAATATCATCTTTAAAATACTGTCATAAAGATAAGACCTCTCATGATATTAACGAGGGTCTTTCTTATACATGGGCCATTAATCGTAGTTACCAAAAAGATACCAGTCAACATATGATCTCAACATACTCCCCAGCCTAAACTACTCACAGCTGTATAACCATGCGATAGTCAAAATCCAAATGAAACCAAGGATCAACAAGGCAATTACAATCCAAACCAAGTAACAATCTAAGTTGACTAAATGCAGTAATCAAGGACATATCACATGACAAACCCAGCGCATCAGACATAACAAAAGCAGTGCATCAGACATGTTAATGCTTCTAATCTAAGTGCATGGGTGGGCCATTGTCATATTAGTTCTCTTTATTCGCTCCCGCTGAAATGTTGTAAAGTGGCTTTCCCCAAAATATCTTTTATTGCCATCCTCTGTGTGTTCCTAACACATGCAGAAAAGCATTGTTAGATCAATTGAATAAATCTTAGCAAAATATAAAAAATAACAACACTAAATAATCATTACTTAAAAACAAGAGATACAACATTGCGTTCATAATCACTGATTAATGAATTAATCATAATTTATTTAATTATCTGATCATGCAATCAAGTACCATGGGTGCATAGTTAAGTAATAATATCAGTGTTTTTAGGGATGTTACATTGAGGCAATGGTTAAGATGTCCTGGTGTTTAAATTCTTTATTCAGGAAACGTTTCATAGGACTTTCACTTTCTTCTTGTGCCAAGTTTTCTGTTTGCCATTGCTATGGGGCAATGAACTCCGGCTGCATGATTATTGATTAGTTTACCCATCTCTGTTGTAAAAGAACTGAACAAAATTGGAAAGATAAAGTTTAGCATCAAGTTTGTACCTGAAATACATACTTGATCTGAACTGAACCATCTACAACCATCTCTGACACAATGATCAACAATTTTTTTTTGAATGGTAACTCAATATTTTGAAATTTGACTTGCTGGACACAGATTATTTACTGGTAAAATTCTTGGATAACAAGTTGATTTTTACAGTCTTGATTGCAATCTGTAGTTGCATTTTCAAACATTTTTGTTACTGAAAGATGTTATTCATAAACATCTCAGATAAAAATGTAGTTTCATTCTGCTCTTCTTATTGTAGATCACTGCCATCATTATGCTGATGCTATGCTTCTGATGCTTGGTAACTTTTAGTAGGATTCCTATGATAAGCCTTGAAAAATCTGATAATGATATAATTTGCATTTGTTACAAGAATCTATGATCTTTGCATGGGCAATGATGCTGCTTCGCTTTTGGGAATGGAACATCTTCCAAATTTGCCACATTTGCAGCAGTGGCTAGGCCTGGCTGTGGCTGGTGCTGTGGAACTAGGACAAATAGCAGAACCAGTTGTTGTTCAAACAGCCACTTCTCTTGTTCCACTTGGTTGGAATGGAGTTCCTAGTGATAAAAATGGTTCAGAGCCCTTGAAAGTTGATGTGTATGGATATGGCTTGCATTTTTGTACTATGATTCAAGCTCAAGTCAATGGACACTGGTAAACTCTTTTGTCTTTTGTTCTGATTTTGATTAATCTGGTTATGTTATGGACACTGAATGTTTACCTATGTATATTCTTGACATGTTCTCTGTAGTATTTTTTGACAGGAAAGTATCTCTCATGTTGGATTCTTGAGAGCTTCAATATGTTGAACTGAATGTTACTAGATTCTATAGAATATGAGTCAAACAGTTTAGCAACAAACTATAGGAAAATGAGCGTAGTTAAATGGAAGAAGCGTGTTGTGGGTTTAATTTTCACAACTAAACCATAGGAGGCTGATTATTTGTCTATTTCATGTTGTCTGAAGTAACCTAAATCATGCAATTACCAGTGCATGTATGCATATAGGTCCATAAATGGGTTAGCAAGAAATGTACACACATATCACAATATATCATCATCACAATTTATTGAAAATTTTCCTTGAAAAGGTAATATTGTTTTAGTTCATTTTTTTGAGTTAAGAATCAATTGACTCTCTAGTTTTTAAACATCATTGTTGCTATCAACAACTATACCCATGTTGATCTATTCCTATTGAAAATCTCTTTTTAGCTGACATCAAGTTATGTTTAATTGCTTGTATGGACTTCTTCTTGTGACATGGGTGACATGCATGTTGCTATTATGGTAGTTTTCTAACTGGATAAAGAACAAGATGGATGGAAAGAGAAAGTCTAGAAGTTAAAGTTTGAATCATGGACAAATGAACACACAGACTTATCCTATATAGGAAGACAAAATATGTAAAGGCTTACATAAAAATAGATAAAATTATTTTTTGGTACAAAATAAAGCAAAGAAGATGGCAAATGCATGAAAAGCATAAGGTTTTTGCAAGGCATACTATTAAAATAGTATCTAGCATATGTTAATGCTCAAATCACATTCCTATAATTTAGCTATGTAACTCGTGTTACTCCTGTACACTTGCTATTTTTGCTTCCATTATTTTCCATTTTGGCTCTAATCACGGAGAGCTCCAATCATGTCTCTGTGATTGTTGATCACCTATCATTGTAATCTATATATTCTTTCATCTGTAAATAATATTCAATTCGATTATTTTGAAATCCATATGTTCTTGCATCTATATAATGGTATCAGAGCAAGTTAAAAATTTTCGTGGGTTTCTTTCTCAAGCTGTAATTCAAAAATTTTCTTAGGGGTTCATGGGATCTCCTCGCATCTCTTTCTTTGGCGCTTGAACTTTGCTGTGTGGTCGTGCGACTTCATTCCAGGCTGCGTTTTGCATTTTAGTGGTCGCGTTCGAGCCACTTCCTCGTCTCTGGTGTCCGCGACGACTCTGCAAGTCGTGTTTTTTCAGTTCGCACGACGAGGATCTGTTCTCTGCCTTCAAAGCCTGCACTTCTGTTCAAACCTATGTTTTTCCCGTGTTTATTCTCTGCACGCGGACTGTGTTTATTCTCAGACGCGACGTTTGTTCTGGACTTTTTTTGTGCGATTTGTGAGAGTTTCGTGACCTGTTTTTTGCTGAAAAACGTGCCTCTGCAAATCGCGATTTCTTGGCGTTCTCATTTGGCGCGATTTCTAGGGTATTTCTGGACGCGTTTTCTGCCCAAAACGTGTTTAAATCGCGATTATGAAACATTTCTCTGGCGCGCTAATTATTTCTTTCCTGAGCGCGTGTTTCTTCACTGGTTCTGGCCGCGATTTTGAAGTATTTTGCTGGGCGTGATTTCTGCAGTTCCTGGGCGTGATTTTTTTTTTGCTTATTCTAGTGGCGACCTGTATTTCGCGGGTTTCTGCTCGCATTTGTTGAGATTCGTATTTGAGGGTTTTTAAAATCTGTTTTTTCCTGAAAAAAAAAAATTCTGGAGGATTTTTTAATATTTTTTTCTTGAAAAAAATTTTGTGAGGGTTTTTTATTTATTTTTTCCTGAAAAAAAAAAAATTCTGCCACCTAGGGTTTCTGGTTCAGTTTCCAACTATTTTCAGCTATTTTATGATATTTTCCAGTGATCTGGAAATTCGTATTTCGTCCACCAGCTGCTAGGGTTTCTTCTGCAAATTCAGCCTTTCAGGTATTTTTTTGTACCTAAACATGTGTTTTCAATTTGCATAAATTCTTCTTTGTGCCTTGAAATCCGTGTTCGGATTTCTTCTTGGGTTCAGGGTGTGTTGTCTCGAATTTTGTGTTGTCTATCTACTTGTGTCATCTTCGTTTTTTGTGCCTTGAAAAGTGTGAAGCATGGCCTTTTTGACCAACATCATGTTGGACAACAGTTAGAAGTTCTACGGTCGCAACTACAACACATGGAAGCAGCGTATGATGACAATATTTATCGATGTCTTGACTAGATTGTTCTGGGCACCAAGACACGACCTCTCACCGTTGATAAGGATCAGAAGAGGTTTGATGAGCAAAATCGGGAAGCCGTTATTCTCATAAAGTTATCAGTCACTGATGACTAGTTACCTCAGGTTCCTTCCGGTAAATCAGCGAAGGAGATTTGGGATCTTCTGAAAGATCTTCATGAGACTTCCGACAAGAGTCGTGCGTTCTTTCAAAAAAACATGTTTTCCATCATCATGGATGAGAATACACCTCTGCAAGGACACTTGACCAGGATCAATGACATTTGAGATCAGCTTGAGGCTATTGGTTGGAAGATGGAGGAAAAAGATATGGTGGTGATCACTCTGAAGAGTTTACCACATCTGTATGAGCACTTTATTGAGACACTCAACATTACAACGACTAGTGTTGACTTGACGTTTCTAGATCTCTGCAACAAACTTCTACAATAGGATTGTTGGAAACAACAGTTTGGCACTAGTGCCACTTCATCCTCTTCAGTGCAGGGATTCTCTGCAAAGACATTTCAAAAGAATAAGGGCAAGCCTTCGTCCTTTCAGCAACACAATCAGGGGCAATCTTGAGATTCTTCGAAGTCAAAGAATATTCAGTGCAATTATTGTCACAAGTTTGGCCACATGAAGAAGGACTGCTGGAAACACTTGGCCTCTGAACAAGCCAAGCAAGGAGAGTCTAGACCGAAAGCACATGTGGTGGAGCACATTGAGCAGAACGAGTCTGCCTTCTTTGCATTCATGGCAAAGAGTCCTACAGATCCTGTAAACACTTCTGCTTGGTATATTGACTCTGGTGCTTCACGCCATTTCATGCATCGACAAGATTGGTTCATTCAGTACACGCCTTTCAGAGATTCAGTTATCTTTGGAGGAGGCGAAGAGTATATTTTTGTCGGCAAGGGCAACATTCAGATTCAGTCTGGTGGGAGAAATTTGATATTTCTCGATGTATACTTTGTACCTGGCATGGAGTTGAACTTACTTTCTGTAAGTCAGATTATGACTCACTCTCCTCACTTGGACATCGTCTTCAGTATGCATACATGCAATATTGTTGACAGAGAGACACATACTACAGTCATTCAGGGACTTGAGGATCATGGTCTTTATAGACTTGTTGATTCTGGTGATTCTCAAGAGCATGCTATGGCAGCCAGGAGCACTTCTATCAGCAGTCTCTGGCATCAGCATTATGGGCACCTAAACATGCACTATCTCTCTCAGTTATCATGAGATGATCTCATTGGTGGTCTACCTGCGATTCAGACTCAAACTCATGGAGTTTGCGAGGCTTGTCAGGTTGGAAAGCAACATTGGACTCCTTTCTCCGATGGCGACTCATGGCGGGCTTCAAGGGTTTTACAATTGGACCACATTGATGTATGTGGTCCAATGCACTCGCCTTCCGTTACTGGATCCAGGTATTTTTTGCTTTTTGTTGATGATTTCAGCAGAAAGATGTGGGTGTATTTTTTGAAGCTTAAATCAGAGGTGTTTAGCATATTTCAGCAGTTTAAGGCCTTGGTGGAAAAAGAGTCTGGTTCTTCTATTATTACTCTTAGGTCTGATAATCGGGGGGAATTTTGTTCCAAAGATTTCTCCACATTCTGTGTTGCACTTGGCATAAAGTGCCAATTCACCACACCTTACACCCCTCAGTAGAATGGTGTAGTCGAGCATCGCAATTGCGCCATTATAGAAATGGCACGTTCTATGTTGGAGCATAGACATGTTCCAAAGAAATTCTGGGCTAAAGCAGTGTATACTACTATTTATCTTCTGAACAGTTCTCCTACTCATGCTGTGAAGAAGATGACTCCCGAAGAAGCCTGGTTTGAACGTAAGCCGAACATTAGTCACCTGAAGGTTTTTGGCTCCACCACTCATGTTTGGATTCCTGATGCTAAACGCACTAAGTTGGATTCCAAGAGCCAAAAACTCATGTTTACAGGTTATAGTGAGAACCATAAGGCATATAGACTGATAGATGCAAACACTGATTGTCTAATCTTCAGTCGTGATGTCGTGGTTGATGAGAATTTTGGGCTCTTCTATCAGTCTTCTCCTGTTTGTTCTAAGGTTTAGCCTTAGAAAGATTCTTATTTGGGTGTTTGTCTTCCACTTGGTCCACTTTATGGGAGGGATTCCACAGAGGTGCAAGCACCTCAGCAGCCACTTCCGCCACTGTTCCCTATTCAGCAAGATCTGGATGTTCTTCCAGATATGTCAGTTCCAGCTGATCGAGTAGAGGTTGTTTCTCTTGATTTCGATATTGGTTCATCTACTCTTCGGCCTAAATGGTGGGTTTTGACCATTGGTGCTCTTCATGATGATGAGTTACTAGAGGGTAGGTCTACTCAGAATAAGAGCAAACAACAGAAAACAGTGAATTTTGCTCTTATGGCCAACCTTCATAGCATTTTGGAGCCTTAGACATATACAGAGGCTAAAGGCACACCTGAGTGGGAATAGGCTATGACAGTTGAATATCATAGTCTCATGCAGAATCACACTTGGGAGCTTTCAGATCTTTTGCATGGAAAGAAACCTAGGCTGCAAATGGGTTTATAAGGTTAAGTATAAAGCTGATGGAACCCTTGATAAATACAAGGCTAGGTTGGTAGCCAAAGGGTTTTCACAGCAAGAGGGCATTGACTATGAGGAGACTTTTTGCTACTATAGCCAAGATGAGTACCATTCGGCTTGTCCTCTCGATAGCAGCTTAGTTTGGATGGAAAGTCCATCAAATGGACGTAAATAGTGCCTTCCTCAATGGTAATTTGCAGGAAGAATTTTACATGACGCAACCTCTTGGTTTCAAGGTTGCTGGTAAAGAACACCAAGTCTGCAAATTGGTGAAAGTACTCTACGGTCTTAAGCAGGCACCACGGGCTTGGCACATGAAGATTGATCAATACCTTATTGATTATGGCCTTCAACAAAGTCCTGTTGACTCGAATCTATATGTCAATCGGACTGGTAATGATATCTTGTTCCTAGTTGTCTATGTTGATGACTTAATCATTACTGGCAGTTTAGATCATCTGATTGAGGAGATCAAACATAATCTCAGTCAATCATTTGACATGACAGATTTGGGACTCCTCCATTATTGCCTTGGTATAGGGGTTTGACAATCTACTGGAAGTACCTTCATTTCACAGTCGAAGTATGCCAAGAGCTTGTTGGACAAGTTCTGAATGATAGATTGCAAACCAACATCTACACCTATGGAGAGAGGGCTGAAGTTATCAACTCAGTTGGATTCACCTGTGGAGAACGAATCAGAATTCATGCAACTTGTGGGCAGCCTCATCTATCTCGCTGCCACTAGACCTGACCTTAGCTTTGCAGTGAGCTACATCTCTCGCTTCATGTCAGCCCCTAAAGCTGAACATTGGGTTGTAGCTAAGCATGTGCTGAGATATGTGAAAGGCATTTCTGACCTTGGCATTTTATATGGGAGGTGCAAAGATCCAAAGCTGATTGGTTATATAGACTCAGATTGGGCAGGTTCTGTTGATGACAAAAAGTCTACTTCAGGGTATGTATTCAATTTGGGTACAGGTGCAGTTACATGGACCAACAAGAAGCAACAGGTAGTGACTCTCTCCTCGACCGAAGCAAAATATCGAGGAATTGTTAAAGCAGCTTGTGAGGCAGTTTGGCTTCGAAGGATGCTCTCGGACATGCAAATGTCTCAAGCAGGACCTTCCCCCTTATATTGCAACAATCAAGGGGTGTTGAAACTCGCCGAGAATCCAGTCTTCCATGAATAGACAAAGCATGTTGATCTTCATTGTCACTTCATCCGCTAGCTTGTCGAAAACAGATCCATAGCATTGTAGTATGTTCCGACAAAGGATCAAACTGCTGATATTCTCACCAAGTCTTTGAGCCCGGATAAGTTTGTTAGATTTAGGGGGCATCTTGGTGTAGTTGATAGATTGAGCATTAAGGGAGAGTATTAAAATAGTATCTAGCATATGTTAATGCTCAAATCATGTTCCTATAATTTAGCTATGTAACTCGTGTTACTCCTGTACAGTTGCTATTTTTGCTTCCGTTATTTTCCGTTTTGGCTCCAATCACGTCTCCGTGATTGTTGATCGCCTATCATTGTAATCTATATATTCTTTCCACTGTAAATAATATTCAATTCGATTATTTTGAAATCCATATGCTCTTGCATCTGTATTACATACCCTTCTGACCTTGACATGCTGCTATATAAATATTAAAAAACAGTTTGTCATATGCATGTTTCAACAATGACACACTTCTGTATGCTCTTTGAAACAAAAGTACAAGTGTCAAAAGTAAATCTATAATTTTCACAATGTTATGAACTTTTTGTGATTACAATGTGGAAGTGTCCACCAAATTAATGATTGTTTTAGAACTAGTGAAATATTCCAAACCTGGCATAAGATGGTCTTTGTACTTAACAAATAATTTTCCCACGCTTGCTTTTTTTGTCAATTGCATTGCCGTGATGTGGCTTGAAATGACATTGTTCTTACAAATGCTTTTCTATTCTTATTTTGTTAACAATTCGATGAATTTAGAAATTTATTCTAAATTTCGATAGGTGATAATTGTGTTTGATTTTAACAAAATTGCCTGTCCAAGTGCAATAAATATATAAGAGAACTTGTCAAACTTAGAGCCTAGCTGTGTCGATGTTTGCCTGCATAGTTGGATTTTCTCTGTGACATTTATGCATAGGCATTGACTTTTATTAGTACCATTCTTGTTTCTCAAACAACTGTTTTTGTTTGTTTGTTCCAGTTGTAAGTGTTATTGCTTTTTAAAGGTTGAATTTCTACCAAGGGGAATCATGGGAGGCCAATACAGTGCCTTCAAAACACAATTTTTTCAAAAGGACCTATATTGCCACAAACTTGTTGGAAATGCACTAGAAAGTTAGAAACCAACAGAAAAGTTTCTAAATATGGAAGCACATAGAGAATAGTTTCTGAGCTTTCCATATAAATTATTGTAGGCATCCAAAATTATTGTGTTGCCAAATCTGTGTTCATTGATGATGTGTTTACTTCATTTTATAAAGAAATATCTTAGTGTCATTTGTGGCTAGATCAGTTCAGCCGCTCTTCTACTTACCATTGGTTTGCTTTTTCTCTAGTGAGCTTTCTCTGGGTTTTATGTTAGTGCTTTGAGCTGTGTCTTGTCTATCTCATTTTTGAATCTTTTTTTGCTTCTTAGAGTGGCAACATTGCCATGTTAGAAGGGGAAGCTTGCTTGTGACAAAAAACTAAATTATATCTTAGAATTCGATGGAGATAACTTGTCTTTTTTGTTCTTGGGCATGGGCACAAGGCTAAACAACTATTCTACACAAGATGAGAGAATTTATAATCTCTTGACTCAATGCTAATGACGTAATCTATGATAGCTAACAAATGTTCATGTTTTATGGCTAGAAGCAGGGACCAGAGGAATGATTACACACAAGGATTGGATTGAAATCAACACAAGATAGTATGACTTAAATATTACAAAGGTAAAAATACTCAAATTAATAAATATTGCCATACAAAGTCTGCATTAATCATTAAATTCTATTCAACTAACAAAATCACTTACACAAGATAACACAAATCAGTTTGAACAACAATTTCAGCAACAAATATGCATAAACTTACTATTGGATAAAATATAAGTGGGTAAACCTCTGTTAAGTTTTCACAAGGTTTTGCATGCTTGTTGCAATTTATTTAAAATAAATACAAAAGCAGATAAGTTGATAACTAAAGATCTATGCTGAAAATAGCTTGTTTGCAATCAAAGCAAGCTCTAAACACCAAAATTGTCTAAAATGTATTATACAAAATAGAGATATCTTCAAATATATTTCAATAAAATATAAAAAATCATAAGATAGACCTTCTAGAAGGTCATCTAAGAATAACTACCTGTAGCAGTAACCTCAACTAGCAAGCTTGGTGCAGCAACAACTTTGTGGGCACTCTAAACTGGCTGAAGCCTGTCAACTGATCTCTGAACCTGCCCAACCTCAGGTAACGTGACAGTGCTCATGTAGATCACTTGGGCTTCCAAGATTTATTCATTCAGTTACTGACTTGTCAACCTGAACTTGCTCCTTTTCTGCTATTTGAGTTTGCCTGAAAACACCAACCAACTTATCCATAAGCTTCTGATTTAGAGTTTGAGATCCTCCAAGTTTCTCGTTTACCAGCCTATAGAATTTATTCTTCCCTCGACATGGTCAATTTCTTGCATGTTCTCATCATGAAAAGCATGTGGAATGGCAGAAATAAAGGAATACATTTTCTGCTCAGTGTGACCTAGTTTTCTCTTCTGCTCCCTAAATGTTTTTAATCTATTGTCATGAAGCTGAATAGCAAAATAATATTTTTCTAGCCACTTGAAAGCACAATCTTCTTTGGCCTAAAGCTATCGCTTACATCTAACTTTAGGGTAGCAATAGTGTGCATTTGATTGAGGTTTCCATAAGCCACTCATATGTGGATATGCCATCAAGCATAACAAGCTCTACATCTGAAATATTGCTCTTGATCTTGCACACCTTGGCCAATAGGCTGTAGACAACATCAATAGCTTGCATACTTTGGTCATATACTTGACTAATCCACTCTTGTGTGAATCTTTCATAAGCAACCAGTTGATCTAGGTGCTTTCTCTAATCATTAGAGAGCAATAGTCTTCGCACATACACCAAATACTAGGCATTGGCTGTAACCAGTGAGCAATGAACTCGCATAGTTGCCAAAGTATTGCATAGTCCAAATGACATTCAATTGTATTCATAGCCTAATCTTACACGGAAAAGGTGGTCTTATTTTATCTTTGTTGGCTCTATTAAACTGGTTATAACTAGAAAAGGCATCCATAAAGGAGTAAATCTCATGCCTTGTTGTTTCTAATATAAAATTTGTAAAGATGTGTGACATTTTTCTGATTGGGGTATAGGGGTAGGGGTTTCTATCCTTGCATCCATGTATCTCTTGTTTTTGTTTGACGTGAGCTTTTTGCTTCAGTGTTGTAATATAAGATGTAATTTGAAAACAAATGAAATAAAATAATTGTCCTCAATTTATAATTTGGATAAGCTATGTTATTGAGTACTGCTCTCGAGACCTGCATACCTATACTATTTTGGTAGTGGTACAGGTCTGGTTACCTCCTAGGTTTTATTATTAAGGGTAGCCAACTGTCACAGTAAAAATATAATTTAAAAACATTACTGGTCTGGGTATGACAATCATAATTAAATTAAGAAAATAAAAGAAAAGAAAGAAGCTAAAATATGGAAACGCAATAGAAACAAAACAGAACTAATTTGCTGCTAGTCCCACTGGACCTGTTCTAATGAACCAATCGCTGAGTTGGGTAATCTCGATGAAGAACAATAGAATGATTTGGTCATTGGGAATTTATTCTTTCTTTGACCATTGAATATTTTTCCTTTTTTTGAAAGATAATATAAACCAATGTAGCAATATCTTATGTCACAATTCATTATGGAATTTACCAATAATCTTTTTTTTTTTTGGTGTTTACAAGTTTTATGTTATTTTGTGTGGTTGTATCCAAACCACATCATACATGGGGTCCAAATAAGTTGGTGAACCAACATACCTAAACTCTGCACCCACAACTGAAACCGTAACTTCAAGGATTCATGATGGGTTGGAAACTGTTGGGGTCAACTAGCGCACCTACTGTCTCCATTCTTGCATGTATAATTGAGTTCATCTATTGGGAGTTATCCATTTTCAAGTCTGTCAAGTATCATATGTCATGTAGATTTTAACATAATGGGGGCCGTGTACATGACAATGATTATTGATGTCAATATTCCTATTTACATCATATTGTGTGGTGTTAATTTTTGTATGCATGTGCCTGTGTGTGTTTTAACTTTTAAGTTTTCTGTTGCAAGAGTAAGTTGCTACACTTTCTTGCATTGTGTTTTTATGAAATATCGACCATGAGAATAATTTTTGGCTCTGTTGAAGGAGATTTTATTTTGAGATGCCACATGATATTTTTCTGATTATGGATATCGTAGCTAACTATGATTATTTTTGTTGATGCTGTTGGGGGAAAATTAGGAATTGTATTCACATGCAATATATTTATTAGAAGTAAACTTAAGTCAGTGAAACTGTCTAATATGTATGTTTTTTTCTTGCAAGATTGTATCATGTTCCTTCTCTGCAGAAATCTGAGCATTGTATTTCAAAGGAAATAAACAGTACAAAACGCCAGGCTTTGGATGTTATTTTTACTGTTTTCCTTTTGGTAGAGATCAGGCATCTCAGAATAAGCCCAACATCAGTAGATGCAATTTAATTCTCAATAGATAGAATTCACAATAGGGTTAAGTATTTATTTCATTCAATAAACTCTAAAACTCAATGTCACAAATTTAAGAAGTAGCTCAACATCTAACCTTTGAAATATCTGACTGATTTTTCAGTTTTCTAAATGTTTTCTTACGAGTTTCTTGAAGCTAACATTCTACTTTGATATGTTTCCATAGATGGAACCGTTCACAGATGTTTTGGCAGGCTGCATTGATAAATTGTAGCTTGGGGTAGTTGAATTGTAACTTCATATTTTTTTTCACTATAGCATTTTTGGTGGGATACACATTTTTAATGAGATGTCTCTGGTTAAATTTATTTAGGAATTTTTAAATGAACTTGGCACTTCGTTTTCTATGTCTCTTTTGTGACTATATTTACTGTTATCTTTCAGGTGCTCAACCATAGTAGAATCAGTAGCTCAACCACCACTGCCCACATCTAGTTATCGAGCTGAACCGAAGCTGCAGAAAATGCGAATCCAAATTGGGGGACCACTCAAACAGCCTCCTAAACAACAGATTAGTTCAGACTCTACAGCGTCTGATTCTGTCTGGGGAAAAGGTTTTATTGTGCCTGATTCAAATCCAATTTTGAATCTTCAAAATGACTGTTCCAATGGAAATGAGAATTGCCAAGTTGAAGGCTTAAGTGAGGTGATTGTTCATTGTACCAGTGATTTTGAGACGGTGTCTAAAAAGGTTTATATGAGAATTCGGCGTGTTCGACTACTAGGAGTTGAGGTATTTCAAATTTGATGTCCCATAGTTTCCTCTTAAAATAGCTAGACTTATATTATTAATCAAGGTTTGTGTTTAATATGAAGTGATATAACTATAAAGATCATTATTTCTGTTCCTTACTCAGCAAGGAGAGAACTAGGATTTGACTGCCATACCAATAGATATAATAACATTCCAGAATTGCTAAAGCATTGATAAAAAAGAAGTTCCGTTTGAGTGCCCTTAAATGCTACCCTATATCTGACTGATCAAGTGAACACTAAAGCTGAGAGTCTAGGTACAGTCAAGAAGCTACATGTTGCCTTCTACATAGTGAGTGATCATCAAAGTGTGCACTTCTCCAATTTAAAGAACGAATGGTACTATCAAATAATGAAAAATTCTCTGCTTACAACTATCTTAGGCATTTTTGCATTTGCGAAAGACTGTTTTATCCATTCATATTTCTTACCTCCCACACTGTAAATATAAATTCTGGGTAGCTGAGTTCTCCAATTTAAACCTACTGGTTAGAACTTGATGCAGAGCTATTAGTGTTTATTAGTGTTTGGAATATTAAGTTATACTAGATGTGCATATAACATGGCTGTGAATATACTTCTCAAACTAGATTTTAGGTTGATGTGTTTAACTGAACTCTCCTTTCTCTCCAGGGTGCTGGCAAAACTTCTTTATTCTATGCATTGGTTGGACAGGGAAAAGGAACAACAGCAATCAGGCATGAGGGGATCCTCCCTGACATTGAAGTGCATGAAGGTATAATTGGAGGTGTTTGTTTCATTGACTCAGCAGGAGTAAACCTTCAGGTATGCAACCCTCTTAAGAATGAATCTGCTTTTCTGTGATCATGATAAGACCCTCATAGATAAAACTGTCTTGAAATTAGCATAAATGCACCCATGATGTGGTTTCTTGATCGCAGTATAATGTTATGTTTGTTAAAATTCTTTCTTCAGCAATGTTTTACCCATTCATGCTAGTTTTTAGTTAGGAATGTACTTGCAATCATAGTTTTCAAACTTGGACTCAACTCAGACTTGGCAGACCAAAAATTTCCACCTCAGCAAAAACTCAGCAAAACTTGGCAAGTCAAAAACATTTAAATTTTTGAAAAAAACATAAATTTTATGCAAAATACAGTTATTTTTTATATTTATGCATGTTTGATTATTTTGCATGCTTTGTTACATCTTATTACTTATTATTTTGAATGATGTTACTTTCTTGCCATCCACATTGTCTGACTTATTGCTAGTGGATCAACCAAACACTATTGATAGCCCTTGGCTTAACTGTGTTAGTTTTGGTCTTGCATATTGCCCACTTCATTACCTTCTATATCTTGTCCATTAAGTTTGTCTACTAACAAAGGATTTCTTCTTTTTCCCTTATAGAGGTTGGTGTTCTAGAGACCTTATCTTAGTGTATATACTATACATAATCAGTAAACCTAAAATTAATCTTAGCCCCTTTGATTGATTCGTTTTTGTGAATCCCTCAATTATGTAAGGGGTAAGATATCCTTTACATAATTGGTGGAACTCATGTGAATCTTACCCTCCCTTTGATTGTATAATTTCATGAATCTCCCAATTAGATAAGGGATACAATATCCCTTACATGATTGGTGATTTTGACTTGAATCTCTCCCCCTCAATGGTGGGATTGTTTTTTCTTTTCCTTTAGGTCACATTTTGGTTTAAGACAAATTTTCCTCTAGGTGTTGTTTCTCCTTAAGGGTAAATTTTTTGTTTTTTTCTAACCTACTTTCCTTCTGATGCCTAGCTAAACTCATTGCTTATAAGATCCCTAAAGGCTACAATCGAATTCCCTTAATGGAAATTGTAGACACCCAAAGTTGTACACACCTAACCATGCCAAACTTTACTCTATCCCAAGCATTTAATTAATTAATCCATTATCCTATCATTCACTATTCATTAAATAAATTTACATTTATTTGATTAAATTCAACTTTATAGTCCCATCCCACAAGAATTAAGTGCAAATCATTTATTTAATTACTCTTTCCCACTTCAAATCCTATTAGGTAGTTAAATCAAATTAATTAACTTAGCTAATCCCTTGCACATACCTAAACGTGGTTAAATTTAATTGCACCCCTAATCCCACTTATCCTAAAAAGCTACAACGAAAACTTGACCTTTCATTTGATCAAGAAAATCATCACCCTCCATTTAGCCCATGCGACTCTAACACGTGTGAGAATCACATGTCTCCATCTCCTTTCCACATGTGATCTCTCACACGTGCTAGGAGACACATAATCACCTTTTTTCTTCCCAAGGTGTCCTCACACATATATGTGAGAGGACACTTGTCCAAAGTTTTCTTCCCAAGGTGTTCTCACATGTGTGAGAGGACACTTGTCCATGGCCCTTTTTTTCCCCATACATCCTCTCACATGTTTGAGAGGACTCATTCTCCACCATTGGATTTGGTCAAACAAATTCTAGCGGCTAGCTCTTAATCTTTCTTCAATCCCTCTCTCTCAAGTGCATCAATTTGAGGATGACTCTTGACAATTCCTCATCAACTCTGATGACATCCATGTCAACTCCTCCATATCCAACTCAACCACTTCCCTCATTTATAGCTCAACTCCAGGAGCCATTCCTACTGCTAGCATCTTACTCTTCACATCTTCAAATATGAATGCCATTGCACTTGATATTACACAAGCATTTGTGCAACTTTGAGCTTTCCCAAAATTTTGACACCGACTTACAACACATTGACATGAAAATTATTCTTGTGAAGATGAACAAAGATGACAAAACCCCACCAGCCAGGTGTGTTCTTGCAAGTGGAATTGTTCAAGCATCTACTTTCTTGACCTTAGTTCAATTCCTTGAATTGGTGATGGCATGCACACAACACTATGACCTTGAGAGGAGGAGAATATTGAATCCTTTAAAGGAGGCAGTGCTTCTCTTGAGGACATGCTAGAGATTCCTGATCATGAGGAATACACAAAGTTGACATTGAAGACTACAAGGTAGTATTGAGAAGATGATCCAAACAAATACTTGAGGGTACTTAATAAACATTGGCTTAATAGTCTAAACATTGTTGTAAAGAGAATGGCCAAAACCCTATTGAGAAGTGATTTTGTAGAAGAAGTTGGTGACATGATCACCTTGTTGAACAAGATACGGGGAACTCAATCGCTTGGAAATTCCAACCATGGATAGATAGGTTTATTATGGTTGTCGTAGAGAAAAAAGCACATTGATTGGAGAATACTTATGAAAAATCACCTCCACAACCAGTTGTTGGAGGTGAGACAATCTAAGTACTTCTACATAACCACCTACCTTGCATACTCCCTCACCAAAATAGCAATCTTTTTTGGCTTGGAGAGAATTGGTGACATGGACACCAGTCAACAGAAGGTTTATGAGTTGTACCCTCAGCTTGAACTGAAGGCAAGCATGCAACATTTTAGGGGAGTCAAGGCATCTAATGCCTTCCTTTTCTACATCATTAGGATGTTAGAAATTGATCTTAATAAGCACCTTTTAGTGAAAGCTCCAACAACAATCACACAATGGGTCAATTGGTTTATCCAATTCTCAACTTTCACCTACATTTGAGTGTGTGGCTTCTCGAGAGCTTCTTACAAGCTTTCAAAGTATGTTAGTGACAAATGGATTCTTATGGAACTTTGCAATCATTTAGCTGTAAGTTCACACGTTTGTGTCAAGCAAACACAAGTTGAGAATTCATTTCTCTATCTCAATTGGTGAATTCACTTGCTCATCCTTGGCCAATGCTAAGTATACAGATGTAGAAATGACAAGGATGACCATAAATTCTTTTGAGAGGAGTAATGTCTTTGATCCTAGGGGGTTCATGGAGAAAAAAATGGGGACAATGGGGATTGTCTACAAGCATATCCCAACTATGGACGATTACTGGACTAATTGTGATGATGAACATGTTGTTCATCACAAAGAATACTTTGGGATGAATTCTTTCCAAATCCATGCTTTTGGCTTGAAGAAGGTGCTAAAGGAAGTAATTGATGACCACACTGACATAGTTGATCCAAAATATGATGATTAGAAAATTTTCTTGTAGCTCATTTCAAAGATAGATTGGTCAATACCCTAGGTTATTGTTGACACCTTGTGCCTCCTTGTATTTTCCCATTGATGATAACCGATTTGAGAATTTGTGTGGGTCATCGTGTCAAGTTATGCTTTCCCTTCCTTTCACCTTGGTGAGTCTCCAAAATTCAAAAATTCAAAAAATTGTCCATGTGTGGGGTTATTTGAGTTCCCAATTCAATTTTGGAGAAAATTGAGCTAAAAACGGTTAGGTTTTGCCATTGCAAAATTTTCGGGGTCTTCTACCATTGCAAATTTTTGGGTTCTTTTGGACATTGCAAAGGTTTATGAGGTATCAAAATATATCCATATCTCGATCGATATCCTGCTTATCCTTGTGCAAGTCAAGTTTCCGCATAACCAGATGGAGCTTGACTTTCTGTCGCACCCTATTCAAGTTGAGATTCTTGCATATCCGGATGGGGGTTAAATCCCCGCAATGACAAGGAGGAAAGGGTTGAAGGCACCCAAGAAGCATGAAAGTAGAGGGTAGGAATTTTGGGGTCTTTGGACCTTGTGGAGATTTTAGCGGAATTTAGACATATCTTGACATATGGTTTTTTTTCCCATATCCAGTAGGATGTCAAGGTTTCGCTAGATCCCACGGGGGCCAATTTTCCCACACAAAGAGGTTTCACACAAAACAAAGAATGAGGGACCTTGTGCAGATTCTAGGGATGCTCAAATCAACTTGGATGGAGGTAAAAGTTTTGCCAATGCCCAATGAAGGTCGAAGTTTTGTAAAGAGCAAGAATAGGGACCTGATGAATACCAAAAGGTGGTAAGGAAGGTTTTGCGAAGTCGTTCTGGGGGTCTATAGGATGCTATAGAGGTTTTAGAGTTGATGGGATATTTCCATATCTCAACCAAGTTTCCGCGTTTCAACCAAAGATGGCAAAACCAATATCTAAAAATTCTATATGAGGGTCAGATTTCTGCAAAAGGTCAAAATGAAGGGGTAACTCCCAGGGAACACCATTAATGCTGCAACGACTCCCTCAGTCACCAAATCTCGATCTCTGGAGGCACTAGAAGGGTCTTAAACTCATTTTCCATGGATCCCAAAGGGAAAAGTGGCACCCATGCTGCATTTATTGAATTGTAGACCCCTTTTTGTTTGGCTGCCATTCCTGGGCCACGTTTTACAGTGGATTTCGTGGGGGTTTTTGCACTTAATCAAAATCATCAATGTAGTGTATGGCAAGGACATTGGGAATGTTTTCCATAACTGTAGATCAGATTTTCTCTTACAAATATGTTAGATTTGGCAGGCTGCAGCTAGGGTTTCTCTCATTGCCACACCATCTCTCTCACCTATGCTTTTCTAGGCAATAAAAGATATTTTTCAATTCATTGTAAAGGGTTCTTTTTTGTTCTCTACAGAGACTTGCATGCTTTACAACTCTGCTAATGTAATAGGCCCCATGCCTTTGAATCAATGAAGTTGTCCTATTTTCACCCCTTCTCACTTCTGATATGTTGTGTAAAATCTTCTTGCCTTCATGTCTGAATGAATGTTGATCATTTTCTGGATATGCATGTTGTATGAAACTTGTTTGCAGGAGCTTTCCATGGACTTTCGCTTTCCCTCTTAGTGCTTGTCAAACCCTGACTTTCATACATACTTTGAGGACCTGGTATAGTAGAGGCTTGTGTGAGTCCTTCTAGCTGCTTTCTTTGATTCTCTATGCTGTAGCGGGCAGGAAGAAACACCATTTAGTCTAGGTGCATCACCACCCTTTCAATTTCTTGCATTTCTCTCTTTCCTTTTCCCTAGGTGCAACCTGGTAGACTAGGTTAGTTTAGATTTATTCAGTGTTGGGTTGGACCAATGTTGCTGCACCTAGGTTAGAAAGGAGCCAGCCTTCTTTGAAGGTTTGATCCCATATGCAAGGTCCCACACCTTGTGATCAATCCCATGTTTCATTGAAATGCTGAACAATAGGTTCAGCGAGGTGCAATTTCAAGTGACAACAATTACTTCCCTAGAAGAAAGAGCTAATAAAATGGTTATTGATCGAAGTTGGTCACGGTTTCTGAAGAGAACAAAGAGTGCAATGGCACCAAAGGACAATCTTCTAAGAAGAAAATATCAATGTAAGGATCTCCCAAAGGTAAGGGCATAGGTGTTTCACCCTCTCATGTACCTTCGCATAAGGTTCCCATGCTGAATCCTCAGGAAACAAAGAAAAGTTCACCATGATGAAATCAACCAAGTTCACTTTCAAGCTAGGAGGAAAACCCAAAGAGACTCAAGATGTACCAACACCTATTTCATTGTGATTCCCTCTCCCTTTCTTCTTCCATCTGCTTCATTGTCTCTTGCACATCCTCTTCGCCTTGTCTTTCTCCTGCAAATTCTCCTTCCCCTCCAAAATCCGCTCTAACTTGGGGATTTGCCTCCACCAATTTCATCATTTACCACTCTTTTAGATCCTCTATGACAACAAATTTCTCAATCTTCCTCCTCTCCACTAGCACAAACTCAGAATGAAGTTGTCTCCAAAGTTGACTCATCTATGTCTAGAGTACCCACTTGGCTGAACAAAAATGTGAAGAAAAGAAAGCATGTGACCAAGCCAATCACAGTTGATATGCAAGACATTGGAGATAAAGAAAGCACAAGTTCAACAACCCAAGAAAGCAACAGTGATCTTCCCCATCTCCATATATGCTCAAGGAATCAAGTATGTTGAAATAGCTACCCTGATTGGAGATAAAGATGAGAAAGATCTTGAGGCCTCTGATTACCCAATCACTAGGGTGGATCTAGGGAAATCTACAAGGAAGGAGATAAAGAGAGCATTAAGACATGTGACCAAGCTGATGAAAATATGAAGAAAAGAAAGCATGTGACCAAGCCAATCACAGCTGACATGCAAGACATGGCATTCCTCCTTGTTCTAGTTCAACTACTCAAGAAAGCAAAAGCGATCTCCCCCATCTCCATATATGCTCAAGGAATCAAGCATGTTGAAACAGCTACCCCAATTGGAGACAAAGACAAGAAAGATCTTGAGGCCTCTCATTACCAATCGCAAGGGTGGATCTAGGAAAATCTACATGGAAGAGGATAAAGAGAGCATCGAGACAATCATGACATCTATTTTCAACAGGATGGACAAAGACAAGGAAACTGAAGCACAACTGAAGGAGAAGATTGATTAGTTGATCCTGTATGTGTAATATTTGGTGGGACCTGTTCATTCTTCCTTAGTGCCATTTCCTTCTTCCATCACCATTGCAAATAAGGACTCCTTGCTAGTTATGGGAGAAGTGGGCAGCATTGTAAAGGCCACAAAACTTTGGACAGAAATCTGCTAACACATGGTTCAAATTTGATAGATGAGCAATTAAGTTGCACCACAAGATTTAAGAACTTGACTCTACCAGCCAATTGGAGGCTAAATGTGATGAAGAGTTGACATCATTGGAGTGGAATATGCCGCATTTTGAATTCACAGCAAGAGTTGATTTCTCAATTTTGGTCACAGAAGGCATTTTCAATTTGAATGAATTGAGTATTTAGGTAGAATGGCATGATGCTGCGAAATGGAGACTGGAAATACTAAAATGAAGGCAAGTAGAGATTAATGAAGGCCAAAGAATTGAGTTTTGATACAATGACAGATATTCAAGAGTTTATCAAAAAGATCCTTTGCGAGTATTACACTGATCAGAGCACAATCAATTTAGCCAGCAATTTGAAGGGGCAATTGGCTGAGCTGATCTAAGGAAAATCATCTAAAGCATCAGACTTCGATGTGTTTTCAATTGCTAAGTTTGTCAAATTGCAAAATCTATTCGGCAATTTTGAGAAATAGCTGGTAAAATATTGCATAATACTCTAAATGCTAGTTAATACTTAGATTGCCTGATCAATCCAATGGAAATATTCACATGGGCCAGATCAAGAATCTGTCAGTGAGGTGATCAACAAATTTAAGAAGTATCATCAGAGGGTCAGAGGTTTGGGAAAATAATCAATTCAGATTGAAATTGGTGAGTCAAATAAGCCCCCTTTCTCAAAAGATGCACCGAAGGCCAATCAAGCATCAAATTTAAGATGTACTTTAATATTATAATGATATGTCATTTTTTGAATAAAGTCATTTATGATAATATTTTAAGTCATTTTATTATATAACGTGCCTTTCTATTCAAAAATGTAATTTGGAAGCCCTAACTAACTTAAATTTAGTTATTGTGCCCATTTAAGGGACAGTTGAAGCATTGTATAGGACTTTTGACATTCTGCTCAAAAATTGAAAGTTACGTTTTATTTCTTTTTAAAATTGCGCTCATCCAGCAAGAGGAGCTGGAACCCATCCCTATTTTGAACAGTGGGATAATTTTTGTAAGGGTTCCCTATGGCTGTTAATATTGTAAAAGAAAACTAGATGGTATGTGCAGCCACTTAAAGTAAGAAACTTTTAGTTTTAGTCTACTAGGATGACCCATTGAACCCAAGATTCCATCATTTGTATTCATTCAACTTGCTTTGGTAATTCTGGTAGTTTTATGGGTGAGGGCCCCATTGCAAATCTCGTTTTTGTTTATCAAAAAAATAAAATACAAATATGCCATAATAAATATAGACAAATATAAAAGCCACAAATGTGTTTGCCATGGAAATGGCCGTATTTGATACCATATACTTATCATTTATCAAATACTTTATCCATTTCCATGCCCCTTTGACACATATATGTTAAATGTTTGGCTTCATGCTCAATAATATGCTCAAATGTATCATAGGATTTTTTTCAATACAAATGCTTATTGCTTTTAAATTTCTTGGATTGTTCATTGATATTCATGAGAAGAATATGTCAATCATGGCTTCGTGACTGAATGCAGGATTTAGCTGGTGAAGTTGCTCAACTTAAGCAAGAGTTTTCTGTGGGTTTGGGTGAGCTCAACAGAAAGCTTGATCTTGTTATTCTTGTTCATAATCTTGCTCAAGAGATACCTCGATTGCATCATGCCCATATCAAATCCCATATTTGTCCTGCACTTTCGGTATTTATGGATGAAGCCCGAGCTGCTGGAATTCCTTCAATCCTTGCTATGAGCAACAAGTTTGCTGTCAGTGCAGATAAGCAAATATCAGTAGCTAATGCGGTCATGGAAGCTTATCAAGTGTCTCCAAACATGGGGGTCTTGATCAACTCATGCCCTCATGCAGTGCATGGTACTGGAAGTGAGTCTTGTGCATGGAACTCATTTGAAACAACTTTGGCAGAGACTACTGGAACTAAAAGAATAAAAGGAGCAGCACAAAAGTTAATTTCAGCTCCCATGAATCTTGTTCAGTTGCCTTTCCGAAAGAAAGAGGTTTTTTTACCGATTGAAGGAGTAGATAAGCTACGCAAACTTGTGAACAAAGTGCTCATGAGTGACGAGGAGTCTTCCTTTCAGGTATATATAATTGAGCAGTAATCCTGAATAACATGTTCAAGGAAAACTAGTCCATAAGATCTGTATTATATAGATAAGCATCCAGGATCTGCAAATATTTCTCCTTTCCTTTTTTTTATGTGGCATTGTTCTTTCTTAGATGTTTTTCATGTTTTGTTGTTTATGTATGCAAAGGAACTTGCAAGAGATAGACTGTTAATAGCAACAGCCAAGGAACAAATGCAGGCAGCAGATGCACTTAGACGTCCACACGGAAAACTAAACTCTTCTGTATCAGCTTTAGTGGGTGCCTCTTTAGGTGCAGGTTTGGGGATTGTTATGGCAGTCATAATGGGTGCAGCTTCTTCCTTTAGAAGGCCATCAGATTGAATTCTAACATAGGCATGTTGGTTTTCTATGCTGACATTTGTTCCCAGCACTGAAAAATCACTGAAAAATGTTGTCAGCCTAGGAAGTACAGGCTGGTTTTATGTATATTTCGCAGACTTCTAAGGATGGCAATTGTCTTGATTAATGCAATCAACGTTCGTGCTCAAGTTGAGTTTCTGATTGTTGATCATGGTACAATGCCTGGTACTCTTGGATGAGACTTTTGGTGATGCATAAACCGATTCCTAATGGATTTGATCAAATAGAGGTGGTCGGGAAAGAGCTTTGCCAATCGCATTAATCAGCAATGTGCATCTTAATCAATCCTTTTGGGTTATTTCTGTATGTACATTTCATCTCAATTTATTTGAATAAAATCTAATATTCCATTGGGTGCTTTTTAAAACCATATTGATATATCCTTTGGTCGGAGGCAATTGGATTGTGGGTGTGCTTGTTAAAGGGATGACCTAAGTTCAAATCTTCTATGCCCAACCCATGTGAGCTGTCCTCAAATAGTGGATGTTAGTAAGCTTTATCCCTACCAATACCTCGTTTGGCAGGCCTCGATTTATATTGCTATTCACGGAGGAATAATAAGCAAAATAGAAACTATGTTGCAGACCTTAATACCATTATGAACAATAAATATGGAATTTCTTTATAGCTCACGAGATGTGGATGGCAACACGTATTTTTTAAAATAAAAACATTGGATCGAAGTTCTTTTTAACTTTTATTCTGGTTAAATGTGTATTTATACTAGATTTATCTCCCAAGTCGAAAGAGACTACAGTAGGAAAATCTTGAAAACATCTAAAATGTAGATCACCAGCGAGGCTAAACCCACAAACATCTACACCATATCTATACAAATACGTGTCACATCATCTGCTACTGCAAAACAGGTATTAGATAATGATTTAACGTAGATATTTTTGCCAATTCCTTGACCATTTTGTATTGAATTTCAAGTTAAAAGCACAAGCTTGTATAATATTAATATAACAAACACAATATGAATAGTAATTTTTTTTGGTTTTTCTGTGACCCCAATCCTATTAATATACTAGAATAAAATTAATAGTCAAAGTGGGAATAATCATTACACTTTTGGAATCCTGCATCGAAAGAATTGAGCGTGGTGGAAGTTGAAGCTTAAGAAATTATTCGGAGCAGAATAGAAAAAAATAAGAATCATATTCTTTGGGGCAAATTTTTTCTTTCCCGCCCTTTTCGAAGCCTTGGATGTTATGGAGAGCGGAAGCCATTAAATGTTGCGGCTTTTGCTGAACAAACCATTTAAGTGGACATTGGAGAAGTTCTGGGTACTGGAAAATACTGACGAGTCTTGGACTTAAAGTGACCTACTATTGGTTGAGACAGTCTTCGACTCCACTTTAGGTTTGGTAACACATTTTTGTTTTTTTAAAGGAAAGTCGAAGATTTATAACCAAATAACTTATGCCGATTTACATGCTCTTTACTGATGAAATGTTCTCTTCCGATTTTGGGAAGTTTTTATAAGGGGCTAGGCACATAAGAATGGGATTTGAAAAGTATTTTCTAAATATAAAAAATATATTTATTAAAATAATAAATGATTATAAATTAGGATTGTTAGTTTTAAAAAGATTTATGGCATATCAATTTAGAGAATTAACAATAAAATTTAGATGGATTAAAAATAGACAATTAGTAAGAGAGGAGGAATCCTTTAAACTTAATAGAAAGTGCACAAGCATTTGTTTCCTTAAAGATTATACATGCTCCAAGTATCATAAATAATGCTTGGTCTTATGATAATAAAAAAATGGATCAACATGAAAACCATTTAAAAATAGTAATAAAAAAGTTAGTCATAAAGGGGGAATAAAAATGAATGTTAGAGAATCAATACACCAACAATAAACACTGGAGTATGAAAACAACATTGAAACCATGAATGTAGATGTTGGTGTATTGAAAACCATTATACATGCTCCAAGTATCATAAATAATGCTTGGTCTTATGATAATAAAAAAATGGATCAACATGAAAACCATTTAAAAATAGTAATAAAAAAGTTATACATGTTGGTGCATTTGTTTCCTTAAAGATTATACATGCTCCAAGTATCATAAATAATGCTTGGTCTTATGATAATAAAAAAATGGATCAACATGAAAACCATTTAAAAATAGTAATAAAAAAGTTAGTCATAAAGGGGGAATAAAAATGAATGTTAGAGAATCAATACACCAACAATAAACACTGGAGTATGAAAACAACATTGAAACCATGAATGTAGATGTTGGTGTACTTGTTACATTAATTTAGTTGCCACTAATACAAGTGGGAGGAAGACTTTCTTTTGAAATGATTAACCAAAACTTTAAAATTAGATTTTATAATAATATTGGTAAAATGCCTTAGCTTCTAAAAGAGCTTGGTGAATAGACATAGTTTTAACAAAATTATTATAACCAACACCAAGACTACAACAAACTAGAACTTGACCCTACCATTATAATAATGACAAACATCTACCATGCTAACATTTTTAGAATTGTCTTTTGAAGCTCCATTAACATTAATTTTAACTAAGCCTAGTGGAGGACATTCCCATTTAATAAGTTGATATTATTTTAAGGTTGTTATTGGAAGTCAAAACACATAGATGCCACATGAATACCAAGTCTCACTAGAATTGAATTCCCACTGAGAACTCACTTAATAATCTTGAATTCAAGCTTGGCAAGTTTCTTTTAGGTTGGTTGTTATTCAACCTCGAACCTAAGCTATATGCCTTGTTGCACCATTAAAATCATCTAATTTCATTCCCACCAAACATTCTAGCAAATTAAACCAAGATTGATATCATGCAACAAATCAAGGGCTTTTAGCTTCAAAGAAGGTTGTGGCTAATTCACAAGGCTTGATAATTATTCCATAAATTTTCCAATAAATCACACCGCAAATGGCAAAGGGGCTATCTAAAAGATGTCTAGATATGTCAGCTTGAAGATAGAGAATACATATATTCATATCAACAATTCCTCATTTTTTAAGACTATCTTAATGAAGAAATTTATCTAAAACTACAAGCCACATGGAAGCATTAACCTTAGGCTAACATTTAGGATGTTAGATCCTTTTCCAAAGCTTAGAGTTTTGAACTTCCACTTTTCTTTCTAGAAGAATTTTATAACTAGTTTGCACTGTGTAGATCCTATAACCTTTCAAATTCCATCCAAGAAAATTTAAACGTGTATCTAAAGAGACCTTCCAATATGCTAAAATATGAGCTAAATAATGAATGAGAGGGAATCATTGACTTGGCCAAAAATCTTTAGGTTTCTATTTCCAAATCTTTACACCATCTTGTATGATTGCATGCTAAAAATTAGAAACATAATTACAACCAAATTCAATACATTTATATTTTAATTATAGGAGATTAGGGAATTCCACACAAGAGAGCTATGTTAGTCCTACACATCATACCAAAAAAGAGAAAGGTCACCCTTCTCCATCATTTAGAAAAGACTCGATTTAGTTAGATTACTACCTAATTTCATTGTTTTCAGTATCTAAGAACCTTGCCAAGGGTTGACATCTTAGGGATGAAAGAATGATTGTCCATATTCAAGTACTTGAGTTTAAGAATTCTCCCCCCCATAAAGCTTATTCCTCCACACACCATCTCCAATGTAATTTGGTAGCAAGAGCTATATTATTAAGGGAAGATCTCATATTGAAACTGCCTCTCTTTAGGCTAAAAAATCTTATCCTAGTTAACCAAATGCCATTTTTTCCTTGAATTTCCTTCCCAAAGAAACTTTTACATCATACAATTCAAACCATGAAGGATGCCTTTTGGAGCCACAAAAGCCATAAATCTATAAATTTAGAGAGCTTGAATCACGACTTTAAGGACTATATGGCTAGCTAAACAAAGGTATCCATGTGTTTAATCATGATTGATATGACATTGAAGAGATTCAACATAACATTCTAGTCTTTTTTCCCAAGGCAAGTAGGAGAAATAGGGACACCCAAACATTTGAAACAAAGAGAAGCAATTCGGAAATGAAGAATATTGGCAGTTTGTTCTTGAAGATGAGGGTCTATATGGAAAAAGAAAACTTGAGACTTTTGTTTATTTAAGAGGTGAATAGACATAGTGGTATGAATATCAAGGGCTTGCTAAAGAGCAATAGCCTTCTCAAGAGTGGCATTTCCCATCAAACAAGTGCCATCCACAAATTGAAGATAGGAAAATAGATCCATAATATCGAGTTCTTAACTCAATTTAAAACTTCTGCATATGTTCATTGTGAACACACAAGTAGTTTGAGCTATTTCTACTTTGTAATTCACTTTAGTGAATAAAGTGGGTCTTTTATTAAGTCAATTAGGTCTAATAAAGTGTAGATAATCACTAATGATTTAAAATTATCTTCCAAGTCATCTTCTATGTGAGATAAGATTTCTATTTTGGAAGATTAGATTTTTTGGCTGAATAGTATAAAGATAAAAGTTTAATAACTTAGTACAATGTAATCATTTCATGCACCTGTAGTTGATAGTTGTGGAGGATTCCTTATAAGCTTTCAAAGGAATACAAAGTAGATTTCAAGGTGTAAATTGTTGTGTACTTGTGTTCATTTCCATAGTTTGAATTTCAATGATTTGTGTGATTAATTTAATGTTTATTTAAGCATTAGAAAATTAGTTACCATGATTGGAATTTTAATACATACCTTGCACAATGTGAAAGCTAGAACACTTGAGGTGTTTTAAAAACCTATAAAGTCCTTCCATTGAAATAAAAGAAAGAGATACAAAGAGATGACCACCTCGACATAGATCTCTTTTAGAGTAAAAAATAGCAAAAAAATCACTTATAATTATAGAAAAATGAGAGGTACACCACACCTGTCCATTGAATCCAATTATCATCAAAACCAAAGTTGCAGAAGATATTTTCTAGAAATTTGTAGCAAAGCCCATCATAAGCCTTAGAAAGATCAAGCTTCATGAACATATAAATTTTCTTGTTAACATGCATATAGTGAATCTAAACAATAACAATAATATCAATGATTTGTTGACCTTGAATAAACCCTTATGCTTTGGAGAAATGATAGAAATAAGGAACTATTTTAGCTTCTCAACAATAGTTTTGGAAAAAAGTCTAATAGATAGCATTACAAAGAGCTATAGATTAGACATCAGGCAATTTAAAATATGATCTTTCTTAGGAATTAGAGCCAAAAAATTATAAAGGGCTTTAAACATTTATTTTGAGGTGTTCCTTAGAAGCCTCTGAAATGTCATCTTTGATAATATCCTATAAAGATTGAGATAACTCAATGGGAAAACCTTCGAGACTTGGATTTTTATCTCTTTTTATCATAAAAATAACTTGCTCTAGTCCATCCATGGAAATAGGGCCATAGAGGAAGGATTTATCATGAGGGGTTTCAAGTCTAGGAATATAGTTCAAAATGATATGTTTGTTATCAATAAAAAAATTAGTGAAGGCTTTGGACAAATCATGAAAGTGAGAAACAACCTTGAATGGATTCAATGCTAGATCCATCCTCCCATTGAGTCTACTTAAATACATTAACATGCTTTTGTGTCACAACATAGTGATGGAAAGAGAAATTCCTATCCCCTACTTGTAACCATTTAGCATGAGAGTTTTATTGCCACATGATTTCCTCCTAAAGCTTAGTTTTTTCTAATTTATTCTGGAGTTTAGAATGTAGAATTGAGAAATCCTTATCAAGCCCTATTCTTGAATACAACCTTGGATCTCTACCAACTTAGAAAAAATATTTCTTTTTCTTTGTTAAATATTACCACAAAGGAAGAATTCCACTCGTTGAGATTTTGTTTGACAAAATATAATTTGCTAAACAAAATTTAGATTTGTACCATGACAAGGTTTACCTTCTTGTCACCAAAGTCTAATATTTTCTTCTAGGTCATAATATTTTAACCACAAGCTAAAATCTAAAATGGGAATTTCAAGGTTTAAAAGATCATTTGTAGGCAAAACTATGGGCTAGTGATCCAAACCCACATTGTCTAGAATAAAAGAAGCAAGCCAAAGGTGCTAAGAAGGTAAGGATCATTGGCCAAAAATCTATCCACACATTTTGTAATGAAAGCATGCCCAATTGTTTGACTGTTCCAAGGAAAATAACCATTGCTAAGAGGGATATCAATTAGTTGAAGCTAATTAATATTTTGTAGAAGAAGAAGACTAGCTCAAGGGAGGATATGAAGTCCACCATTTTTTGATTGAGGAATAACACATCATTGAAATCACCTCCAATAATCCAAGGATAATCTTGAGAAGATTCTTTATGGAAAAGCAAATTCTTTGAGAGTCTAGCCTTACCTTGAAGATCGTGGGGAGCATAACAATTAATGATTAGGACATTGCAATTACTAGATTTGAGAATCTCTTCTGAAGGAAGACCCCATTGCAACTTAAGAGATTTTTTGGAGAAAAATATTTGGAATCACAAGCACACATAAGACCACCAAATATACCAAGGGTAGAAATAACAATACTTTCCCATTAACAATGTTGCAGCCAATTTGTTTTACAAATTCTTTAGGGAGCTTAGTTTCTAAATTAACAACATAAAAGGGTTAAGAATTTTAATCATTCTTCTAACAACATCATGTTTGGGTCTGCTACCAAGCCCTCTTACATTTGAGAAAATAATCATGATTGATATGGGTGAGGGAGGGATGAGTTCACTTAATTGAGAAGTCATGAAACTGGTAGGTGCTCTCCCAAATTTTTGGTTTATTGTGGTCAATCTTATGACTTTCTTTGAGTGCCTCTTGTATTCCCTATCTTTTATTTTGACTTTGTTTAATACCCAAAGCCCAATTTGAAGGATCTTTTTTTTCTTATTTTCTTTGAAAGATTCTAATTTCAAGTTATCTTTTGGATGAAAAATAGAAAGATTTTCTTGTTTATCAAAGTCCATGATAGGGTTTTTGGCACATTTTTAAGCTTATGAAAGGCAACAAGAGCCTCTTGAACTTCAAGATTTTGAGAGTAATTAGGAACAAAGTGAGGATTCTAGATAGAAACAAAATACTTACTTGGTACCAAAGGAGCATGGTGGACATTAGCAATGACAATAAACACATTTGAAAACTCCCCAGAAAGTAGAAGATCTTGTGTTATACACTCTTACTGATCATTAAAAAATTTATTAGCTTGTATTTTACCATTATTTTCTTGATCCTACACTATTGAATCATTCCCATAATTTTCTACCATAATTTCCCAACTTTCATCTTGTCATCCTAAAATCTAGGGGGTATTTATCCTAAAATAACATTTTTTTTATTACTAGTTTTGGATCCTCTAGGATTAGGAGATTAGGATTTACTATATGAGCCATGTAAAGCCATCATCATTAGGACTAGCTATAGACTCTTGATTATCTTATTGACTTTGTTGTTTACCCTTTTTGTCACGTTGTGGTAACTTTTTAGAAGAATCATATGATTTAAGTCGAGGATAGTGTTGAAATAGATGCCCATAAAAATGGCATTCCCTACATATGAAATGAATTACTTCATAATTTAGAGTTTAATGCCAAAATAGAGTCCCCCCCTTGAATGTTAAGATCTTATAACAAGGGATTATTTAAATATATTTCAACACAAATTCAAGCATAATTAGATTTTTTTCTCTCTAGTATCTATGAGGCACCCAAATAGGAACCCAATCAATCACCCAAAATTTTAGACATTCATCTTTCTAGAAGATTAGTGGCAAAAAATAAACAAATTCAATCTAGAGCCTTTGAAGAGAGTTCCATTGCCAGTAAAACCTAGATGCTAGGGTTTCATGAAAATACCATGTTTGAAGAAACAAGAACCTCCTTCAAACAGTCAAACATAGCCAAAAATATTATTAAAGGAAAAAAATACCCATTAATAACAAGGGTAATCTCCTTGACTCCTTTGATTAACCAAGCTCTACATGTCCAATCCTTTGGCATCCTTAGATTTAATCTAACCCCCATGAACTTACAAATGAAGACATGTTTCTAAAAAAAAACTAAATCCTTAGGCACACTTTAATAATTAAAAATAAATCTTGAAATTTCCTTGCTTTGAGGAAGACATCCATTGATTTTAAAATCATTAGCCTTTCCTTTTTTTGGAGAATTTTTTTAATCTATGAGCTAGATCCACTAGAATATTCACTACTTTAGCTTCTTCCATGAAATGATTAACGTGGTGACCAATGATGACTTGTTTGAAAGAGAGCTTAGAGACTTATGTGGGTCAACCATGAACTCGTAGCCCAAAAAATGATAAAACCAATGTAACTACTAGTTTATAATCAATCCCCATGCTTGGGAGTGAATAAAGAGGAAAGTACACATGTGGAAACAAATGTAGATGAAGAAGAAAAAGAGAGGAACAATGAAAAATAGAGAAAAGGAGAGAAGACACTAGAAGAAAGAATAGGAGAACAAGAATAGATAGAGAAATACAAACAAGAGAGAAAAGAGTGAGACAATACATATAGAGAGAATGAATGAATTAAAGATGGTGAAAACTTAAAAATACATGATCTAAAATAATAAAATCATTTTGAAAAAATATTAAAAGGGATAAGAGTAGAGATGCAAGTAGTAAATAGAAATGTAAGGGAAAAAGGAGAAATGAATTAGAGGATATATTTAGAGGGAATAGATTTTAAGAAAGGAAGAGACAAATAAACCAAATGATAGAGATGTAACCAAATTTTGTTTTGTGGAGGTAAAAAGACTCAACAATGAAGGAATGATTGAATAGTTCAATAGGATTTGACTTAGATAAGGTTCTAAAGCAGGAAATATTGATAAAAGAAGAGTTAATTGTACCTAGTAGCCTCATGGCAAGCAATACACCTACATTAATAATGGGAATATGGTACACTATATACTAAAATGGAGGCCATATATGGTCAAAAATATCTACACTGTGAGGATGGTCTTGACACTACAAAGAATGGGCCTTCAACTCAACAACTAATATATGGGAAGAAAAACAATGTGGAATAGTAGTTTATGGCATCAACATCTACAACATATTTCTTTATTTATGGAAGTGGTGTCACCCATTGCACAATTGGCTTGGCCATTTAATATTTATAATCACTATGTCCCAAGAGAGATACCATGAAAAAATAGAGGAATTTAGGGAGAAAGTGGAGATAGCCACATATTCTTTAATTGAATGCACAACATTATCAAATCAAATCCACTTGTATAGTCTCCTTTATATATTGTGCCACCCTAGAATCAATAATACAATTTTCATCCATAATGAATGTGTCAATCTCTATTGCAATAGATGCTACATGATGTAATCCCTCTAGAGTTGAAGATGTGGGATGTTGAGAAGGCTATTGAGATGTGTAGCAAGGTGACATGTTGAGGATGTTATTGAGATGGGCACTAAGGTGGCCCAAGAGGATATCAAGGAGGAATAAGAGATTATAACTAAGATGGTGCACTACCAACATAAATTAGGTGTAAGAAAGTTGGACACATTAATAGAAATTCACATGTTAAATATTTATTTGTAAAAAATGGGCACAATTCTTTTATTTATCCAATGGACATACAATATGACAAAGGGAAATCATAGGAGCTCTAGCAATTGTGTTACCTCCAAAGCATAATAGATCATCTAAGAAGGTACCATTAATATGAGAAACATTAGTGACATGTAGAATCCAGGACATTAGATCCCATACAATTTAATATATTGGAAATATGAGTTAACAATTCAAGTGGTTAAGGATTTGCATCCAAATTGATTGGATTTCCAAACGAGGTTGGAAGATTAAACGAAAGACACTTACTAAAACAAATTTTGAAAATGCTAGCATTGTATCACCATGAGGAGGCAAAAGGAATTTCAAGATTGGTGGTGACTAATAATCTAAATGCACAAAAAATGGAGAGGATAAGAGTGAAAAATAATGAGACATGAACAATCAAATTGAAGGAAAAGACAAATGTCTAAGTATTATAAAACATGAGGTGTTGGAAGAAAGTACACTACAAAATAATGGTTTCTAGAAATGTTGAACTATTTAAGGAAGAAATTTTAATCACAAAGAAATTGATTAGAATAGAGGTACAATTGTTATATAATTTGGCGAATTTTCTCAATGTTCAAAAAAGGAGAAAAAAGAAAGAAGAATTTGAAGAGTAGAACATAGAAGAAATTATCCAAAAAGAAGAAAATTCTCTACATAACATCTAGACAATGAAAAATAAAACAATATTGATAGATGTTCATATAGATTATCAACATATTAAAGTTGATTTTTTTATCTTAGGTGTGAATATAAATGCATATCCAAGAAGACAACCTTCAAAGATTGTTTTAATCATAGTTTCCAGGAGATTGGTATTGGTACAAGAGATTGGTACAGTACTGGTACGTCTATTTTTGAAAAAAAGGAGATGGGGTACTTAGAGACACCATTTTTTTAATATAATTTATAAATTTGCTACAAATTGAAAACATTATGACATTGAACTTTCAAAATAAGAACACTGGTAAAGTTTAACATTAAATTTAAAGTTTAAACACACAAATGTCAAAGAGTCAAATAGTTCATACTACATATTTGATGTTATGTATTAAAATTTAGAAATGTCGATTTGTTTTTTTCTTTTCATATGGAAACTTGTCGAAAATAGGGCTTTTAAATTTTTTTTTCTAAATGACAAATCAAGGAGATGTCTTCGACAAGTTTTTGGTACAAGGGAACACGTCCTAGTACCCAATACATGTCTCAAGGGGTCAGAGGCGCATCTTCGTGCAACTATGGTTTAACAAATGACACTTCCACATGTCCACATGAGCACTAAACAAAATCAAAATAGACTTCATAGACTTTGAAAGGTTGACTTCCAAATATAAACATGTGTTAATCAAACCATTTACTTTGTATTATTAAATTTTAAAAAAATTGTAAATAATATACTATAATATTAAATTCAACAAAAGAAATGATTACATTTTGCTAAATGATTTATTCACCATTAGAGACTCTCATGGTGGTAGCTTTGTAGAAAGAAGATAAGGATGATCAAGATTATTGTGATTATCACAAGATAAAAGGAGTACATAATATTAAGAGACTGCTAGTACCAAATATGGATTCCAAACCTCATGTAGATGGAAAGATGAATTTTGAAATTGGGTCACTTGAAAGTTATGTCAAAAGGTTTGAAATCTCTTGAACTAAGAAAAAAACAAAAGATTGTTTGAAATATGTTTGTTCATATGCTATCATATGGTTTGTGAAAAACAAATGCAGTAGACGTCAGGGGTTGTTTCCCAGGTGGAGGTTTTTCAAGATTGGCTGGCTGCAACAGCTTTAATGGATGTCTGTGCATCATTTGAACATTGATACAATAAATCTCAAATGACAAACGTCAGCATCTGAGTATAATAAGTAGATGTAGATCTTGTTTTGAATGAGGGAAGGCACAAGCACTCAGAAATTCTAAATCCATCGGATAAGCTTTCACAGTCCACTACATTGCTAAGTATTTTCTATGATAAACATTTTTTCTTTTTGCCTATTCAAGATCGTAAATCACCTAAGTCCAATATTTACTTGAAAAGTTAGTGATATCTTAACATTTATTTAAATTTGAAGATTTTAAGTTTATTTTACTCTTATTATTTTTATAATTTTTAACTTTTAATATATATATATATATATATAATTTGAATTTTATTTTTCAAATTTTATTAGCTGATGGGTTTGTTTTGATTTTTTCTTATTGAATTTGAACATAAATTTTGTGACATAACTTGAAAACAATTTAGAGATAGAAAATGAGAAGTAGTTTTATAACAAGTCAAATTTTTATTGTGAGATTTTTAGATGCATTAAATATTATTGTAAAGTCACCTAAAAAAAAAAGATTTTGGAGAGGGGCTTCACACATAAAGCCTCTTACTTATAATGGGTTTGACAACTTAAAAGACTTTCAAAGAAAAATGAAAAAGTTATCCCCAAGATGAGCGAAAGAGTACAATCATTGTTGATATTCTTCACAATAATTGTTGCAAGTTGATAGGGGATCCACAAGAATACAATAGTTGTATGTGAGACGATGGAAATCCTTATGTAGATAATATTTCATAGGAAACATGATAATTTTCATCTAAACTAGAATTACACGGTTGTCATATTAAAAATTGTAAGGAATATTGGAAGAAAAATGGGGAAAGAAATATTTGAACATACATAATTTTCTTGTATTAGCCACTAGAACCATTATGAAGTGCATGGTTTATACAACCAGAGTAAAGGAGAGACAATCGAGATTACCAAAGAATGGTAAAGAATTTTTGTAGAACCCTTGAATTTTCGGGTATATAGGTAAGAAAATCTATAAGGTACTGAGAAGAATGAATATTCATCACTATATTTGATGACCATACAAGAGATCATATTCATAAAATAAAATAGATCATGTTTCTAAGGCACATGGATGTGTGTGATCAAACATTATTCATAAATAGATAAAGGAAGATAGAAAATATACCATAATGTTATACCATGAAAAAGGGAGAACCCTAGGAAGAAAGTAATACAAAGAGTTTAAATGGAGAAGTTGAATTGAGGGGTTTGAAAGAAACTATTGAATATGATAACACAATTTTTTTCCCATCCACACAAACTTAGAGAATAAAATATAGGCATAAAAGAAACCCAAAGACAGCCAAGTTATGAGATTATTATAAAAATATTAGTACTACTTTAGAAATATGAGAACCTTTTCTATAATAGCTTTAATAAACTAAAGGAAATCAAGAAAGTGGGATCCTAGAAATTTTAGACTAAATAAATATGCAAAACCAATAAAAAAAATATCATATTCTATCAAAATGTAAAGGTGAGAGCAAATAAATAATACAATAAAATGTTATAAGCAACTCAATTTCACCTATAGAAGACTCTAAATAGATAAGCCCTATAGTAAAGGAATTTCATTAATTGTAGGGAGTTAATCGAAGCATGTATCCATGACTTTTTTCCTATTAACAAAGAATGTTTTGGTGTGAAATGTGTTCATCACTATTTGATTATCTTTATATACGATCAAGTTAAGATTAAGGAGAATATGCAAAAAGACAAATTTTCTATATAGTGAGGTTTGTTCATGTAAAACATTATGCCATTTGAGTTAAAGAATGTATGGGCAACATTTGGCTGACTTATGGTAAGCACATTTAAGAAATTTATACACAAATTTATAGAGGTCTACTCAAATGTTTGGATTGTTTATGTAGTGTTAATAGATCATAATCAAACTTAATGTTTGAAATGTGAAACTATTAGTGACAATGCTAAGTTTGAAAATATATTTCTACTCCACCACTTGGAACCTTGATAGACCATATTATTTGTAGTGGAAAATTGCTGGTAGGTCCTCTTAATATTTTTATCATATTGAACTTAGTCCCACTCAAATTAAAAAAATATGTGAGGATATTATTCATATGTACAAGATATTATAGGAAATTCATATAAAAATATTGAAGGATTGAGTGCCTTGAATCTACGCTATTAATTCTAGTTTTAATTTGCTACTAGATACACCCACCCCTATTTCTAAGTGGAAGCAATTATAGAATCATTCCTTGATCCCCAAAGTTATTTTTTTCTAGTGGGTTACTTGCCATAGTAAGATTATCACTGTTGACAATCTCAAACTCAAAGGGTTTTCCTTAGCCAATTTGATAGATGTGGTATATGTGAGAATGCAGAGGAATTCATGACACACCTTTTTATTAAATTTCCCTATGCTTAGAATGTGATTAAGGCTATGATAAAATTTATTGAAATCCAAAGGGTCAACTCTTAGGAGATCTCTACCTTTGCCACAAGTTGATGTTCCCCTTTCAAGCATCCCATAATTAAGGAAATTTGGCAACAAGATTTGCATGATGTCTATTGGAACATTTTGAAAGAGCATAAAAATAGGATTTTTCATGAAAAAGTTGAATCTTGAAAAGTTTTCTTCATGAAAACTTGTCACTCTATTAAGGAAAATGTGGAGCTCTCAAATTAAGAAGCCTAAAACTTTTTCCATGGATTGAAAGAAAATTTTCTAAAAATTGGAACATCGTGGATTTTGTTGATGAATTGATATAGAAAAATAATTTACGAGGGCTACGACTATATGGAGGAAACCTAATTATGATATGATTAAATTAAATTTTGATGAACTGTTAAAAGGAAATCCTAGCTAGGTGGCGGTAAAAAAATTCTCAGGAATTCAAAAGGTGATTTGATTGTAACATATGTTGGTAATATGGATATTCAGTTGAGTCATATAGCATAATCTACTTATTTTCTTTGGGGATTCCATCTTTCTAAAGATCTAAATATTTCAAATCTCCTTGTGGAATGAAATTCCAAAAATATTATAGAAGCCTTGAATTCCAAGGCCAATTCTAATTGGTTGATTAAAGACATCATATTTGACTCCATGGAGAATATGAAGACCTTTAACAACTTCAAAATTCATCATATAAATAATGAATTGAACCATATGTTTGATCTTCTAGCTAATGTTGAGGCGATTACCAACAAGTAGACTTGTTGGAATGATGGCAATCTCTCCTTGTGATATTAAAGATAAATTTTACTTGGGTGGAAATAAATATTCATCGGTTGTGGCTTTCTATGTGTGGAAACATACATCTTAATGAACATTATTTCCTCAAGTAGTCAAAGTATGATATATAAAATTTGTTTCATGAGGAAAGTACATGGTTAAATTTGTGTGCATTCCCTATCAAGAATTAAATTTAGGAAAAATCCCTTATTTTTCTCATTCACTACTGTCTACATTAGGTGTTAGGTTTGCAATAGAGGCAAGAACAAAAAATAAAAAGGATCCAATTACCTCAAAATGGGAGGGGATATGTGTATAATCAATCCTTTTTTCCATGTAGGGAGGTTATAATTAATTCTACTATTTGGCATATTAATCTACAAAGAAGGGGCCTCACTAGTTATTTGGAATCTATAAATGGCTATGACCTTTTCACTTATAATGAGATTTCTCTCTTGAAAAAATTACACTATTTATGTGAGGGACGTTTCTTTCACAATTTATGAGGAGATTATTATAGAAGCCATGAAGTTGTCTATGGAGGGGCTTAAGCTACAAAAGGTCACTAAGACAAAAAAATAGGGAGCACATTGAGGTGTTCCTTAGAAGGAATAAAAATGTTAAGAGATTTCAAAATGGCTATAAGAGGGAAGGTTAGCTTCCCCCTTGGGCTAAGGTTTTCAAGTGCTTATCAAATATTTCACCCTCAAAGGTAGGTACAAGTGCATATTATCCTATCACTTTCCTATGTTAATTTATTTGAGACATATGAAAATCATTGAGCTTTCCCTTTTTTCCTCTAAGATCTCTTGAGAATTTTTTTATTAATGTTCTTTTAAACAAGTTTAAATTACCTTTGCACTAAGGCCTTATCTATAGAATTTTTAGGTTTAACCTTTCCAAAACCCTTGTCTATAACTTTTCCCAAGAATTGTTGACCTTAAAGTTGTTAACCCTTCTCAAGCTTAGTCTAAATCAGGTTGGCTAATCTAATCCCATTTCCCCTATTGTTTCCATTCATACAACCCTTAATCCCCATGCCTCTAATTCTTTTGATCATGATAAATAAAATAAATTAATTCCTATTTCCTCTCCTACCAAATTTTTGGTTATGGAAAATTAAATGAATTTAGAAACTTAATAGAACAAAAAATCACTTGATTAAAATCATTATTCATCCTATTGGTATTGTCCCTACTTTTCTAAAGCCCTCCCTCCCTTAGGATAACAATATTGATAACAATAATTTAGATGCCCAAAATAGTCACCCCAAATCCACTCCTACTTATCTACATCATGTTCCCACAAATTAATTAAATATGTCACTATTTTATTAATTTGACTAATTATCTCCAAACTAACTATTCTCTACCACAAACTAATTAATTCAACTAACTTAATCAATCAGTTTCATGCCACAATTAACACCCTTCACATCCCTAATTTCAATTAATTAAATTCACTAAATTAATTAACCTTAGTCCAAAATTCTTCCAACTACTCAATTAATTAATATATGCTTATTTAATTGATTAGGTTAATTAATCAATCATTCACATTTTCTTCTAATTTAAAATTCCAACTCATACCACTAAAAGTGAAAATAGATTTTCCTCTAATCTACACCATCCATTTTAAATTCAATGATAAATTTGAGGCCTCCATCTTCTCACATGTGTGAGCACGCAACAGGGAAAAATATCAAACCTCCATTTTATCTCTCATTCTCGACCCTCTACTTACCTCCTCCATCTCTTCCCACTTTCTTGCATCTCATTCCATCTTATATTTTAAGGAAATCTCATCCCTTCATCAATCATATGTCATATCCTCTTGTAATTTATGAAGAGGCTAGGATGCACTTCCATGCAAAGAAATCCTATCCCTTGATTTCATCCTTCAATATCAACCCTCCATGTCCAACTTGGGGAGCCTATTTAAGGATGCTTACCCAAAGGACATCATAATCCATCATTCATAATGCATACATGTTCCAAATTGGGTAGTTTCAAGAAAAGAGCATCCACATTACATCATTATGCATCTATTCAAAATTGTAGCACATCAACAAAATAGAGTATAATGTTCTTGCATTGTTGCATGTTGTTTAACTTATATTTTTTCTCTAACTGAAGGTGTATGGCTTGTTTGAGTTTAAGTTTCACTATTTTTTTTGTGAATAAAACTCCCCTCATTTTAGTTCAAACTTGACATCCACATTTCTTACATGCTCAATTGGACTCTTGTTGCAATACTAATCCATATCCTTAGAGTTTTTTTGTAAGATTTTATAAGTTTTTGACATTCTCAAACACATTTCTCTCTATGGAATTTTTCCTTGTGTCATAGCATTTGTTTGAGTCCTCATGGCTTTTCTACTTTCCCTAGTTCTTATTTAAACCTTTTTAGTGCAAAGAACATGCTATTGTGGCTCTTGCACATATACCATGACATCTACACAAACAACACATTTTCATGGAATCTATGCCCCAACCGAAGACATTCATTAATTTTCTTAACTTCACAACTCTAACTTTCTTTCCTTGCACCATTTTAGGTTCTTGGGTTTTTCTAGCAACATCATTTTGGTTATTTAGGCCTTTCTTAGAGTGTATTGTTATTTTTTCACTTTTTTCATTAGAGTTTTATAGGTATTCCTTTGCAATGTCTTTCTTCCATTGAGCCATATTTCATTTTGTACTAACTTTGGTTTTCATGTGTGTTGTATTTGAGATCCTTGTTAACCTCTATTTTTTAATATTTTGAGTATTTTAAGGACTGATATTTAGGTTTATAGGTTCATGGTTTGATTTGGTGCAAATAACACATGGTCATGGCACCTATGCCATTTTTTAGTGTCAATGTATTTTATACACATAATTTCCTTTATCTTTCTTTTCTCTACTTGTTTGTTGTCCTTGAGATCCTTGCTAACCTCTATTTAGTAAGCTTTTGAGTGATTTTTAGACCAACCTTTGAATGTTTTTTGGAACCCTTTTGACATAAAAACATTATTTCATGTCATTTTTCTATTCCTTTATCATATGTTTTCTTTTGTGTTGTCTATGCCATTTTTGTGCGCTTGTGTGTTTTTCATGGTGTTTGTGTTGTCATGTGGCATTTGTGCTTAATTTAACTTAATCTTATATTTTTATTTTCTATTTTTTGTATTTGTGCTTTCAAGGTAGCATTTGTGCCCTATGTGTTTTTTTTCATTGTGATATATTTTCTAATACTAATATTAGTCATTTTGGTTAACCCTTGTTGATTATGTAAAATTAATCATCTTGAGAGTTTTATTTCTAAATTATAGGTTTAATTAATGAATCTCTAATTCATTAATACTGCTAACAAGTGGCTTATAAGCTCATTTGAGAGAAGACTCATTGTCAAACCCCTTGTTGCGTGCTTATTTAATCATTTAAGGGCTAAAATTAACCGTTTTGGTGTCTCTTGGATCATTTTTGTTGATCTCAAAGTGCACTTGTGTATGCTCTCTCCTCATGCCTCAAGGTGATCATGGAGATAAAAATAAATAAATTTATTTTAGTTTTTTTTTTAAGTAGGTATGTCTCAGAATTTATCAGCAAGGGGATGACCCAAAACCATGTGTTTTGTAGGATATATAAATTGAGGAGAGAATTGAAAGACTTGCCTCAAAGAGGGCTATTATGTTTGGTATAGATTTGTTGACTTTAAGGGACAAGGTGAAGTAGAAAGGGATTTGAATCAAACTATGTGCTTTTAGATAACACTCTTGTTCATGGACTTGGGCCTCTTGTACCTTAGGGTATATTGAGGACATCCCTAGAAAACCATGTAATGCCTACATAGGACCTTTTGATCATACCCACTTTTGATGCGCTAGTTAGTAGTTAGCATTGAGAAATTACTCACCACATGTCCCTAGAAACAAGATTATAGTTCATGTATGCTCTTCTCTCACACCTTCTTGATATCTTGAGGATCAAAAGTGGTTAAATCCTCTTCATGGGCCCTACTATCCATGCGTAGACAAGGTATTGTTGATGGGCTTAAAATTGTGTACACACCCATCACTCGAATAATTTAGGTTGTTGGCATGTTTAATTGTTTGCAATTGTGTTAGACCCATGTGCTTTCCTTCTGAACATAAAACCAAATCAACCTTTTAAAAATCATGTTGTTATTAGGGAAAATTATAAGTTTGATCAAACCATTTCCTACATAACCCCATGAGAGAAAAGCTCATGCATACAAGCTTACATAATGAGCATATGCAAAGATCAAAGACATACCACATGATAAGACAAGATATACCTTGGGAAAACCATCAAGAGGGGAAAATCTAGCCTCCAAAAGCATCCACACTCAATATATTATTTAGTAATGAAAATATTACAATACACTTACAATGTTTCCATTAATACTTCTGAAATATGAGACTCCTTAAATACATCCTCCATGTGTCGAAGCTCCTTCAACTATTATTTACAAGTTAACTGACCTATGTAAACTCAGGAAATAGATTACCTAGTTTATCGAACATAGTTAGGGGATGTCTTAAAAGGGGGCTTGGGAGGATAGCTTAAAAGTTGGGGCTTAAGAGGATAGATTAAGAGGACATGAAACTAGTTTCTAATTTTCTATGAGGATTATATTAAGTCAATTAACTATCAACTTAATACTAAACTTACTAATTACTAACCTATAAATACCTAACCTACAAACTACTAAAATACAAGTTTAACTAGTTAATAGGTGTTGCAAGGTGTGTGCCCTTGGTCTCCTTGTGTTGTGTAGCACAACACTCAGGTTCATGGCATGGCTTAACCACCTCTCGTGGATTCATTGACTCTGGTGGTTGTCTCGATCATTAACAGGTCGATCTTTTGGTGCAATGGTAATTGGCTTTGCAACAATTGGTATTAGAGCTTGGGTCACAGGTTCAAACCCCTCGCTTGCACTGGGGGGATTGTTGCAAGGTGTGCTCCCTTGGTCTCCTTGTGTTGTGCAATGTAGTGCTTAGGTTCGTGACTTGGATTAATCGCCTCACTAGTACAAAAACAACAATATATGATTAGAAAAACTACTAAAAACTGCTTATAAATGACTAAACATGGTCACATGACCATTAGTAGTTTATTGCCAGTCATTTATAATATGATTGAATTTATGACTAAACCATTTAAGACAAAGAGAAAGAGAAATATGACAATGGTTGGGCTCCCCCTAATGTCACTCTAGACACTACTATTGTATGGGGAAAACCAGATGATAAGGACCCGTCACCCTCTGTTGGCACTGCTATGGTCGCTTAATGACCTTTTTAAATTTTTGTTATTGTAATATTTTCTGATTTCTGGGAGTGGCCTAAGACTTTAATTTTTTAGGCTCTGCCCATGTGACTCTCGGGGTGTGCCTTCTTACCACCTACCTTTTTTTGTGAATATGTGTATTTTTATCTTTTTATTATATATATATATATATTAATAAAAAAATGCTTATATATATTTTTATCTTTATATATATATATAAACGCTTGTTCATAAAAGAAAAATTAAAATGAATTATAGATGAGAATATTGAGTTTTCAAATTTAAACCAAATTAGTTATTTATTAATTATTTTTAAGCACAAAGTCTCATAAACTTGAAACTACATATAAGTCATGACGAAAATAACTTAGGGCATGAAAAAAGAAAATCAAAATGTATAATAGATATATAAAAATAAACACATGAATAGGTGTAATTAATACATAATTAAAATGAATATATTGAAATGTAATTAATGCACAATTAAAATAAATAAATTAAAATATGTGCATATATATATAGAATATAGAAAAATGCATGAAAAATGTATATAAATTTCTTAAATTTAAACCAAATTATTTATTTATTAATTATTTTTTAAGCACAAAGTCTCATAAACTTGAAACTACATATAAGTTATGATGAAAATAACTTAGGGCATGAAAAATGCTAAATCAAAATGGATAATAGATATAAAAAAATAAATACATGAATAAGTTTAATTAATACATAATTAAAATGAATATATTGAAATGTAATTAATGCATAATTAAAATATATGCATATATAGATAGAATATAGAAAAAATTATAAAAAATATATACAATAAATAAAGACTACCATTTTATACAATATTATGTTATATGTTAACAATTTAAACATTTTGTTTTTGTTACTTGTAGCATGTTTGTTTCCCCATGTCTCCCTTTTGGCTAAGTGTTTCCATGCATATATTTAATTATGAGAAAAGAATAATTTGGAACCTTTTCCTATTTTGATAGAACAACCATTTTTTAAGAATTGAAAATAAATTGTGAAAAATGAGGGATTGGAAATAAGCAACAACTTGCATATTGTCAAAAATGTCATTGACTTTACATTTTTTTTAATATTTTTTTTAAAATTTCCCCCAAATTTTAATTGCACAAATTTCTCATTAATACTATTAATACATACATAAGATGTTTGCTTAAAAATGAATAGAAAAAATAAATATTCATGGAATCACCAACTCTACAAATAATTTACAAAATAATTTATAAAATTAAGTATCAATGAACTTTCTTAAATTTACTATTGCATATAAAAATAAGTTTAATTCAAAATTAATATATATTTGTAAAGAAATATTATATATTTAAGGTTCTACTAAAGCAACTTAAATATATTGTTTAATATAAAGGCTTCTAAAATCAATTAAAAGTTACAAAATTAAATTAATATATTTAAAACTAGAATATGCGTTCTAAAAAAATAATGTAATTAAAAATTGAATGATTACACCTAAAAGAAGTTTTTAAAATTTATAAAATTAAGTACAAAGGAACTTTCCTAAATTTACTATTGCATATAAAAGTAAGTTTCTAAATTATTTACTTAAAATTAATAAATATTGAAAATATTATAAAAAAAAAATTCTTTGATGACATTGTAAAATATTTTTTCAATAATACAATAAATCAAAATTATAGAGGAATGGACAAAAATTATTCTTCTTAAAAACTTGAAATTAACATATTTTAATTTTGAAAATTAGAAAATTAAATAAAAAGAAATATCCTAAATTTACTATTACACTTAATATATTTAAAACCTGAAAAATATTTAATATTTTTTTAAAAATTGGAAACATTTCAAAAATAAAAAAACATTCAAATTATATTTTATTCAAAATCAATGGCTCTAAGAAAATTCACTGTCCAACAATTCATCACCATGACAAATTCATCTGGTGGAAAATTAATATATATATTTGTAAAAAAATATTATACATTTAAAGGCTATACTAAAAGATTTTTATATAAAGAGTTTTCATAATAAGTGGCAAGTTAAATATATAGTTTAATATAAAAGTTTCCATATTAAGTGCACATCTACAATCAATTTAAAATTACAAAATTATATACAAAGAAAGTAAAATAAATTTATTACAACACATAAAAATAAGTTTTTATTTAAAACTAGAATATCTATCCTTAAAAAATAATGTGATTACAGTTTACATTTACACTTACTTTATCATATAATTTCTATAACATTATTATATATATTATTTAGAATGGGTTATGATTAGGATTTAATTAGGATTAGCGTCCAATTAAAATTCTAAGATAAAGCTAGGAGTTAGGGTTAGGGTGACTAGAGTTTTTGATAAAGTAAGCAGCATTTATAGGGTGTTGTACCTTTTACACAGAAAGCCCAAAGGGCCAAAAAGAAGCTAGTTCAAACCAGGAATGAACTAGGAAAAGAGGACATACCACACACAAAAACAACTGACAGACAATCGTCGAACCACAGACGAGGACTAGACAACTCCAGAATTTGAGGGGACTAATCTGACTCCCTTAACCCTAGGCTGCGAAGATGCGACAAATCGAGGGAGTCCCTTCTTCTTTCTCAACACAACAGACCAGGAAGACTTGGAATCCAAATCACCGAACAAGGTGAGAGAAGTGGATCCACAGTTAAATCAAGGTTACAATTAGAATTAGGGTTAATTGTAACCTTGATTTAACTCTAGGGTGACTAGAGTTAAATCAAGGTTACAATTAGAATTAAGGTTAAATTAGGGATAGGGTTAGGGTTAGGATTAGGATTAAATTATGGTTAGTGTTAAATTATGGATACAGTTAGGTATCAGTTAGTATTAGGGTTTAAAAGAGTTCAATTATGGTTAATGTTAGATTAGGGTTAGGGTTCTTGATTAGGGCTTAATTCTAGGGTTAGGGTTAAGTTAGGGTCCAATTATGGTTAAGGTTAGGTTTATATGATAAATCTTGGGGTAAATGTTAAGGTTAGGGTTAGTTTTAATGTTATAGTTAAGGTTAGGACTCAACTAGGGTTGGGATCAGGGTTCAGTTAGTGTTACACACAATTAGGGTTAATGATAGATTATGGTTAGGGTTAACATTAAGGTTAGGGTTATGAATCAATTAGGGTTAGGGTTACGATTCAATTATGGTTAAGGTTCATGTTCCATTTAGGTCTAATTTCAATAGGGTTCAAAGATAAATCTTGAGGTTAGAGTTGGGGTTAGGGTTTGTATTAAATTAGGATTAGTATTTTATTTCTATTAGGGTTAAGGTTAGGGTTAGAAGTTACAAGGTACAATTAAGGTTAGGTTTAGGAGTTACAAGGTACAATTAAGGTTAGGGTTGGTGATTAATTATTGTTAGGGATATGATTTAATCTAACACTAATTCTAATTGTAACCCTAATTTCCTAATTCTAACTCTAGCTATAAATTTCACTCTAAACCTAATTATATCTCTAACCCTAACCCTAATCTTTCCCCTAATGCTAACCTTAACCCTAACCCTAACCAAAAATCAAACTCTAAAACTCTAACCCTTACCCTAACCCTGATTCCATCTCTAATACTAACCCTAACCCTAATCCTAACCCTAACCCTAACTGTAACCTTAACTCTAATTTTAACCTTATTGCTAGCAAAAAACTTTAATCTTATTTCTAATCATAATCTTCACCCTAATCCTAAGCATAAACCTAACCTTAACCATTATAGCCCTAATCCTAACCCTAATTCTCTCTCTAACTATAACCCTAACCCTAATCCTAACCTTAAACCTAAACCTAACCTTAACTATAATCTTAACCTTAAACATAACCCTAATTTTATCTCTAACTATAACCCTAACCTTAACTCTAATTATAACCTTAAACCTAACCTTAATCATAACTTGAAACCTAACCCTAACCCTATTTCTATCTCTAACATAATCCTAACCTTAATTCTATCTCTAACCCAACCATAACCCTAATCTTAACTTTAAACCTAACCAAAATCCCAACCCTAACCTTAACTCTATTTTGAATCCTAACATTAAACCTAACTCTAACAATAACCATAATTGTTACACTAACCCTAATTCTATCTCTAACCCCAACTCTAACCCTAACCCTAGCTTTAACCTTAACTCTAATTCTAACCCTAATGCTAATGGTAACCCTAATTCTATCTCTAATCATAATCCTCACCCTAACCATAACCATAAACCTAACCCTAACCTAAACCTTAAACCTAACCCTAATTTAAACCATAAAATTAACTCTAACCCTAACTCTAACTTCATCTTTAATTATAACTCTAACCCTAATCCTAACCTTAAACCTAACCCTAACCCTAACATTGAACTTCACCATAAATCTAACCCTAAACCTAACCCTAATTTTATCTCTAACTATAACCCTAACCTTCACCCTAAATCTAACCCTAATTTTATCTCTAAATGTAACCCTAACGTTAACCCTAAACCTAACTTGTACCATAACCATAACCATAACTCTATCTCTAACTATAACCCCAACCCTAATGTTAACCCTAATTGTAATCCTAACCTTAGACCTATATCTAATTGTAACACTGACCTTAATCCTAAACCTAACCCTAACCTTAACCATAATTGTAACCCTAACCCTAATTTTATCTCTAATTCTAACTTGAACCCCATCCCTAACCTTAACCCTAATCATAATTGTAACCCTAACCTTAACCCTAATTCAATCTTTAATCATAACCCTTAACCTAACCATAATTTTATTTCTAACCCTAACCCTAAACTTACCCCTAACATTTACCCAACCCTATCCCTAACTATAACCTTTACCCTAATCTTAATCGTAGTCCTAATCGTAACCCTAAACCTACCCCTAATCCTAACCCAAACCGTAACTTTAATCCTAACCCTAACCCTAATTCTTAAATTCTAACATTAACCCTAATCCTAACCCTAACCTTAATCTTAACTGTAAGTGAAATCCTAATCGTAACCCTAATTTTAATCTAAATTCTAAAATTATTTCTATCTCTAATACTAAAACTAACCATAACATCAATCCTAATTTACGTCGAAGGCGTATCCAATTTGAAGTATGTCAAGCTGATATAATAAATCAACGGCCTAAATTATAGCAGAGGAGATGGGAGATGATTGTTTTAATCATGACCGTTCCTAATGGTGACCATTCCTTTAAACGAACATTGTCTTTTGTGCATATTTAATGTGGAGGAAAGTACATAGTTTACACGACACCTAAGCTTTAGCTGCTGCTTTGCCGACAGGGAAATGGCGTTGCAGGTTGAGCGTAGATGAATACTGGAAAAAATGAACATTTCATTTGTATCATTCCTCTGAGGGTTTTGGTGTACATTTCATTCCAAAAAATGGGGGTTCCCCTGGCACATCGAGCGTAGATGATGAGGAAAAGTCTGCGAAAAAGCGAGAGGAATATGGATAATTACACAGGGCAGAATTACTTATTCAACATAATTTCATGTAAGTTGTTATAGATAAGCTCTTTTGAAAAATTTCAGACATGTCTGGAACATCTTTCAATTCAGTCCACATAAGTATACAAAAAGAATTTAGAAGCGCCATTTTAAAAAAAAATTACAATGTATAAAGCGGGCCATGAGCACCCTGAGGTTTGAAGAGTACGTAGAACCTTTGAAGATTTACTTGTACAAGTACAGAGAGATGGATGGAGAGAAGGTGTCTATGACCAAGCAAGGAGATCACCAGTCCAAAGATGCCAATGACTCTGAAACCCTAATCCTCATTCTAACACTACTGAATTTGACACCATTTTCCGACGGCCGTTCGTCGGTCGTTCGACAAATCCTTGTCGGAAGAGCGACGAAATGGCGAAAATCTTTGCGTCGTTGTTTTTTCGTCGAAAGGCCGACGACGAATTAAACGTCGAAATAACGACGAAGAATCGTCGGTTGACGACATCGTGAAATGCCTTGGACTTTCGTCGGAATATCGATGAAAACTTCATGTATCCACCGATGAATTACACCAGAAGTTCGTCGCCAGTTCGACGAAATGGGCAAGCAGTAGCATCGAAACAACAGCAGACGTTCGTTGCCATTTTGATGAAATGGGCAAGGAGTAGCGTCGAAACAACACCAAAAGTTCGTCGAACGTGCGACGAAATAGGCAAGTAGTAGCGTCAAAACAACACCAAGAGTTCATCGACTTTGTGACGAAATTAGCAAGGAGTAGCATCGGAAGAACACCAAAAGTTCGTCGAAAGTGCGACAAAATGGGCAAGGAGTAGCGTGGTAACAACGCCAAAAGCTCATCAAAATTGCGATGAAATGGGCAAGGAGTAGCGTGGTAACAACGCCAAAAGCTCATTGAAATTGCAACGAAATGGGCAAGGAGTTACGACGAAACCTTCGTCGCAGCTATAGCAACTTCGTCGAGCCTTTCTGTTGATTCGTCGGTGGTTGTTGTCGAAATTGCGATGAAGCATCAATTTAAAAAAAAATAAAAAATCATGGAAATGTACCATTGCGGAGACTGACGACTGATCATACATACAGACTGCATATTGGTTTGATGCTTCAAACGATGCATTTCTTATATTGAAAAGTGCATTACCTTATT
>VDFB02281492.1:173935430-174169728 GCA_007258455.2 Sequoia sempervirens | reverse complement strand
TGGTCTGGAGACGTCATACATAGTGACTCCATTCCATAACTTTAGTACCTCGTTGACAAGAGGCTCGATATATACATTCATATCTTTAACTTGGTACTTACCTAGTTGAATGAACATAAACATTACATAATTATTATAACCATTTTACTGCAATATATATAAATTAATTTACATGACTATTGAATGAAAAAAATATAAGTCATTATGCAACAAATAAGATAAATGAGATGCTACTACGTTAAATAAAATTGATGTAAACAAATACCTAGAACAATCATTGACAATATTATGTGCTCCCTCTTTATTGACATCCATGGAGGAATGTTATTGCTGATAACAAAAACAGGCCACACTGAGTAAATAGATCTCAGCTCTCCAAATGCATTGACATCGTCTGCTCCCAATGAAAGCCTGAGATTACTTAGGTTCTTTTTAAAGTGTGGCCATTTTGCCATCCATGTCCCTAAATGTTAACCATCCATAGCATTCAAAATGTCATCTCCACTTATTCCATGCATGGTAATCCATCAATTGTACCTAAGCTGCGACCTAAATAATCGCTGCATAATGCGGGAATAATGAGAATATAACGAAGAACCTTGCGAGACACCTTTTTTGTTATTTGATCTGTTCAATATCTATTGATATGACATTCCGTGCATTCTGTTGCAAATTCATGTTGTTTATCATATATAATATGATCATTGGAACATGCATCTAATGTTTGATACTTCATTCCGATATCTTTCATAATGCCAGATAACTTCTGTGATGAGTGAGGTAACATTTGATGGTGGTAAATAAAAATTAACCAATCTACAACAAAAATAATTTGTTCATATAAAGAATATTAATGGTACATATTTCATCCTTTATTTACTAGTGCGATGAACTAACAACAATTAAAATAGATGAAAATATGACATATATGACATACCTTAACATCTGGGAGATTGCTATGTTTGATAAACCATTCATAACCTTCAAGTTCAACAACAAAAATACAACAGAGAAGAGTTGTTTGGGAGCCTTCATAAAGGGGCTCGTATGCCTTCTCAAGTACAGGTAAATCATGAACATCATCAGTGTCATCTTGATCATCATGATTAGCTCTGCCACTAAATGTGTCATGGATCAATGTATTTGTACCATCATCTTCAATTGTGTTTTCTGGCACATGATCATCTTCTTCCATAGGATCATTAACTTTATCTTCATTATTCACAACTCCATGTTTGTCCGCTTGCAAAACCACATTCTCTGGGCTGTAATAATCCATATCATCTGCCCTAGGGTGCCCTACCTTTATAATAATGATAGACACAAATAAACCATGATCATGATCAAGTGATTATATATATATATATAATGTTAAAACAATATAAACATTTACAAATTCAATCAATAATGAACAACTTACCCAATGGGCCGATAATCATGCCCCCTTCAACGACCATGCTGCCTACAATGTTTTCATTTTGTTGTGATTAAAAGTCATCTAATCTTTAAGCCCTTGCAATTATTGCAAGGACAATAACATTTCCCATCACCCTTTCTTTTCAATCTAGCCCACAATCTATCAAGTGTCTCTTCATTTTGTTCTGGACTAATATTATCTGACATGATTTTTCTTTACCAAGCTTGAGTATTTAGATTTTCAAAAAATATCAAACTCACACTCCAATAATTTTTATTCATAAACAAGTAACATAATCTAATAATTCTGATATTTTACACCAAAAAAATTTGCCATGCAACCACCCCTGCAAAAGAGAAGATAGTCTGAAGTTAATGACCCCAAAAAACACTTTACAATGCTAATTCCAAAACTTATTAAATTCTGATTTTACTATGATTTCCAACCATTAAGACTCTTAAAATTAGAATATTGAACTTGATCACAAAATTCCTACAACAATGGAGGTAGCAAGCTAGTAAGAGAAAGTGACCCATTCTGGTGCAGGAGCACCTGGCAAAGTGCAAGCTTATTTGAAGTTTTGGTTAAAGTTCATTTTGTTGTGTTTTGTAAGGTCTTGTTGACCATCTTATTTGTGGTTGAGGACCTTTGTTTTTAGGTTAGAAGTGGTGTAGTTGAAAAAGTTTTGGGAAGCCTATGTTTTGGTTGCTTTCTATGCAATAGACCAAGGTGGCAAAACACACTGTGTTTTGCAACACCTTTCTTTTGGATGTTCCTAGGCTCAAAAAAGGAAACCTAACTGTTTCCAAGCATTTTAAAAGGGAGCTATCGACCTTTGAAGAAGGTTGGAAGATTTGGAACGTTTGCAGTTTTCATGAGAATAACAAAGAAACAGTGATTTTGTTGTGGAAAATCTATTTTTCTGTTCTTGTTTGCGTGACAGCAGTTAGATGAATTGAACAAGGAATTTTGTTGGTTTCTTTAGCATGTAGAGAATTCTTTTGAAGCATTCTTGTGGCACTTTAGATATCTAGTTCATCGTTGCTTTCCATTCTTGTAAATTCTTTGTTTTCTCCTTATTGTTGTTTTGACTGGAACTGTGTAAAAATGGAGTTCTAGGCTGCATTCCCTCCGTACCAGGAAGTATGGACTTGTTGGGAACGTGGTCAAGCTCCATATCTGTACATATCTTAGTGGTAGATGTCATTAGGAAATATGCAATCATGATCAAATTCTTTCCTTAGGCGAGTTTGTTGATACCCGGCTTGGGAAGACAGTGAAACTCACAGTCCTAACGTGGCAGGGGTGATGAATCTTTTATAATGCAAAGTGTGTAGTGGTTGCAGGAGTCTTCATAAAGGTTGGAAGGAAGGCAGAGTTCTTGACTGATCATTTTGAGGATCAAAAGAAGCAAAATAGACCAAGAAATGGTCTAAAAAACCCTAGTTTCTTGCAAAATATGAGTTGTACCTGTGTACGGGCAGAGAGGGTCCCAAACCCTAAAAATATTTTAGAGCTTGGAAATTGAGCCAGGGTGTCAGAAGAAAGTTTGGCACAATCTCATAAAGGAGAGAAGTTCTAACCAGTTTACCTGAATGAGGAGACCTAAAAGGGGCTCAAGCCTAGTAGCTTTCACAAACCCTAGACTAGGGTTTTGTGACAGCGATGGAGAAGTAGTGAATGGAGGTTGAACAAGAACCTTTCCTAGATAGTTTTGAAGCCATGGAAGCCTATGCACACCCCTGCAAACAAGTTAGGAGGCATTAGAGGTTAACTAGTCTTTAAAAGGATTAAGGGCTAGGGAGAGTGAGAGAGGAAGAGCACCAAGTTTCGCTTGGTAATGCATTTGGAAATGATAGCAAGGTTGGCCAGAAGACCAGGGGTGCCTAGTCAGCATTGGGGACCTATAGGTAGTGTGGTGGAGAGAGTGACACCAAGGGGTTATCAAAGGTGTGACCTGGAGCATTGAGTCAGTGATTGATTTAATCCAACCTTGTCCCTATCACATTCCTAAGGAGCAACAAGTCAGAATCACCATTGCTAATGTCAATACGGATTTATCCTTTTAGTTAAAGATGCAATGTGTCACTTCTTATGACAAGCTTATCCCTAGGGCCCTCAACATTGAGAGAGCCCTAATAAAAAACAACAGAAGCATTGGTAAGAGCATGATTAGGGTACAAACTCTAGGCCTCCGTAGAAACATAAACAATAACTATAGCGGATTAGTGAGGTTGCAATACCAGAAAGATTGAGACATTGTAAGTAATAACAAAATCTTGCAATCTAAAGATTGTAGCCAATAACAAGCACACTATGTAGCTTAGTGACATTTGTAAATGCAATCTACGGTAAAAGAATGACAGTCACTTGAGATGTGACAGTCAAAAATAGGCTAAGCAAACAAATAATAAAGCTCAAACCTTGCATAGTAAAGTGGAGATTTTAACAGTGAGTTTCCTTACCCCCTTGCTGACCTTAAGGGTTTTTCAAATGCTTTTGGTAGTGTTAGACAAGGCAAATGCAATCGGGAATGACTTCCAAATGAAGTAACAGTGGTAATCATAGGTTCAATGTTTCTTCTTAGCCATTAATATTGTATAATGGAGGTAGTGGATTGCATGTTTGAGCAGTGTTTTGAGACTCACCAAAGATGGGAGAATAGTGAATAATACCTTGTGGACTGTGAAGTAGTGTCAATAAGGTTGAAGGATCTTAAGAACTACAATACCATGAACCAATGAGTCCCCTGTAGTAAGTAGGCAGTCTATAGGGCATAGTTTGATTTTATAGAAGGATGCTCATGAAAGGAATCTTCAAGTGATAATGAGTGAGTTGTTTGAGATTGCAACTGAGGGTGCAATACCCAGTCTTAAAGGAAGCTAGCAAAGTAGTAAATGTGCAAGAAAATTGAATCGTACACAACAAACAATTCACAATGTTATCTTCCATAATGCTTTGAGTTTGAAGACAAAAATCTCATTGTATCTTCATGATGAAAGTGGTGACCTTAATGGTCAATCACTGGCAACCATGATTTTAAAACATGCTATTGTGCTTATGGAGGCAACATTTTAAGCAAGGCAGTGAGTGGTGGTTTGGAACAATGGCAAGTATGAAGGACTTGCTTTATATGCATACTATGCAGTCTAGCTTAAGACAGTTCTTAGAAGAGATTGAAGGTGGATTATGGAACTCAAGGGTTACCATGAAAAGGATTAAAGCAAAGACTGAGATCTATTTAAAAGCCACGGTCATGAAGATATTAAAGATGTCACATGCAAAACCCTAGTAGTTGGAGTAATAAATACAGTGCCAAAGAGGATAGTGTGTCAAGATTTAGGAGATCTCCACATTATCTAATTACAGGGAAATACATCATTTATTTATTTTTTTAATTAAAAGAAATCATTCTAAACCCTATATAGGATACATTGATACTTCAAAAGCCTCTGAAGGAATTTGAGATTATGCAAATATATGTCAAGTAACATTCATAAGGTTTAGAAAATCTTGATCACTCTCTAGAATAGCCCATTAAACATGGGTTGTGCTTGAATGCACTACATAATTGATATAACACAACCACTCTGCATATCAACCAGAGTTATAGGCTCTTTATTGCAGCAAGAGGTAATCACTCTTCGATCATGCTATAATTACATCCTAACCTGTTAAACTTGAGACAACCTAAATGCACCCAATGATGATTGACACCTACATTATACAACAAATTAACTACATTATATGAGTGCCTCTATTTCTATCACAACATAGCCACATTAAACTTGGGTCACACATGAATGCATCATGTATTTGTTATAGCACAACTGTGCCACATGACCAATAGAGTTATGGATCACATAATTACAGTCACAAGAATCTATTCCTTGGTTGTGATCTTATGGTGATTCCACACAACAAAATCTGGACATGAAATTCTCAAAACCCTTAACCTCTAAAAATGAAATCTGATGAGATGTTACTTTAAAATATGATTTTCAAACCTGGAACTACAAATCTGACTTCACAACTGAATTCTGCAAAAAGACAATGACTACCCTCAACCTGGTGCTATCTTCTTGAATTTTTTTTATTTTTCCCAAGAAAATTGTCCTTAGAACTTCTCCACAAACTGTCTCAAGTAGAGCAAAACACTGTCGCAATAAATCAGGCGCGAACTCACTTTTCTTTATGTCGGCCACAATTTGATTTTTTTTAATTTTTCATATTTGTCGAAACTTTGACGAAAATGATAGCCGACATTTCGACGAACCCCAAGTTCGTCGAAATTTCGACGAACGTCGGGGATAAACTTTCAAAAAATTGAAAATTACACATCAAATTTTACAAGCACCTGACGAATATCGAATTTTACATATTTCGTCGGACAGTTTCGTCGGATTTTGCAGTCAAATGTATTAGTGTAATTTTAGCCCCAACTATAGCCGCAATTATAGTAGTGCTTCTCCCAAGGTCCAGTCTGTGCCTCAATTTTTGCAACAGCAAGCGGTGGCTTATGGACAGCCCCCTGGAGGAATCATGTATGCTCATATGATGCCTTATATTATATTATCTTTGGTATCAGATATATTCAGATGTTAATTTTCTAAAAACTGTTGATAGTTTGGAAATTGAGGTTCTGTGCCAAGCACGGTATCTTCACCTATAGAATTACTACATACTTGGCCTTTAAACTGATCCGCTATTTGCTCTGCCAAACAAGCGGCATTTTCATTTTGGGCTACAACGGGAAGCTTCATGTCTTGTCTAGACTTGTTAATATTGGCCAATAATTCATCTAACAAATCTGCAATGACAAATGACGTTATTGTTAAAATTAAAAGTTATTGGTATATTAGAACCATCATTCACAGATATTTTTCTTTTTTGATTGTAGTTGTAGATTTTCGTTGAGCAAAAATAGGAATGGGACAGATGAAATTAGCATCAATCACTTAGTTTTATGGAATTGTTAGACCTCCTTGGATTGAAAAGATGGATTTCATTAACTTAACAATATTAGTCAACAGCTAGGGCAGTGATAGCAGCAATTAAGGTAGCCTTGTATTAGCGGAGTGATAGCAGCCATAAGATAGGCTTAAATCATTGCAACTGCAGGTTTCAACTAAATTAGAGTGATAGCAGCCATAATGTAGCCTAAAATTATTGTAGCCGCAGGTTTCAACTTGAGTACACTAGAAGACAACATAAATACACTACATAAGATTCAAAACATAAGCGTCTAAAATTTTCACAGTTAAGCTCTTGAACACAATCATCAGACAGTAATCATGATGCACAATCTGGTATTACTCTATGCCAAAACAGTATAAGGAATTTGTTAAGGTCTCGTTGTCTAAATTTGGGAGAGTTCAAATTTCTAGTCCCAAAAAGGATCAAGAAAAGTATCTCCTGTCTGCTTATCTGATGCAACTCAGGTTCCTGCAGCATTGCATTAGATCTAGATTGCAACAATAACGATGGAGCAAATTTTGTTTCTTCACCAAATTTTGTATTTGCTTGCATCTTTGAAATATTAGAATGTGCTCATCTCTTCAAAGGAATCATATTACCATTGAATTCGGTTTGAGCTCATACAAAAATGAAAAAACACAACTACAAGGAATAAAAAGATTAGGAAGACTCTCAGGGACTACATAAAGAGAATCCCTACCTCTAAAAAGTTGTCAAAGGGTTTGTCCTTAGAAACCCTCAGAAATAGAAGAGCATGTTAAAGTTCAAGCAATCCAACCATTAAAAAAACATGTCAAGAAGCAGTTAAAACTTAAACCATAGGGTACAAATCCCCTGATAATGGATCAAGCAAAGTATATCACTGAGCCAAGAACGATGAATTTAATGCCCCTGCAACCACCGTTGTCAAACTGAATATAGAAGGTATGTCCTGGGGTAATATTGTAGACAAGCTAACTGATCTATGCCACATATAATGTATTGGAGGCCAGTCAAATCTTAGACCTTAGTGCCACTTTTACAACTATTCAGTGTACCCATTGCACAATTGAGAATTGGGTGATTTATTACCATCTTTGTTATGTTTTATATGAAGTGGTTTGTTTAGTTGTATTGGAGTAACTAAACCTGCATTTGTTACCAAATGATGATATTCTCTTTCCCTCTGCTATGGACTATATAATTTTATACTTAATCCTGTTTCTGCGAAGAAATAGATTCTGATTATCTTTTATTTTAGAAGGGCACAAAGAGATCAACAGAAGACAACTTAATGAGGCTACCAAAGTCAAATGCAATGAAATTGATTGATTTTGGAAGCACTGTTTTTGAATATCAAGATCACCCATCGGTGATCTCAACCAGGCACTATCGAGCTCCCGAGGTTATTATGGGTAAGCTTGTCGTGATTGACAATGTGATAGCAACCTAAAGTGAAAGAAGCCTGTCTAATTTAATGAAAGAATCTGGGCCTAAGCATGTATGAATCTTTGCAGGTCTCAGGTGGAACTATCCTTCTGATATTTGGAGTGTAGGATGGATGCTTGTGAAGCTGTGCACGATAACCTATTTATGATTATAACATTTGTAATATGTAATGAATATGAACTGGCTAGTTGAATGATAATCATGGAATGGACATAAATGTGTAGGGAGAGACTTTGTTTCAAACCCATGAAAATTTGGAACATCTTGCTATGATGGAAAGGGTCTTGGGACCATTGCCTAGACATATGATAAAGAAAGAAGAGTGAGTTTCTTGAAGCTTTTTAGGGGAATATTTACATAAAGTTATTTGTGTGCTAATGAAATGAGAAATATATGATCTCGTGCTGATTTCATTTTATGGGTGCACTAAAGCATGATTGTCAAAACATTTTTATGTCTACAGCGACAAATCTGCTATATTTTAAACATGAACACGATTGGACTAGCTAGAAGCAGCAGCTTCAAGGGACAACATTCGAGCAGTAAGGAAGTTACAAAAGCTTGGGGTATGTTTATCACATCTTATTTTGTGGTTGAGCCTTGATATGAATTCACCCAAAATTTTCTTTAGGAGAGTATCTTTTTATCAGATATTTAACTCTCTATGAGTTGCTTTTGCAGAATTTGATCATGCAACATGTGGATCACTCAGACAGTCTCCTTATAGACTTGCTGAAAAACCTTCTCAAGTTTGAACCTTTAGAGAGGCTGACAGCTCAGGAAGCTTTGAGACATCCATTCTTTAGAAAATATTACTCAAGGAAAGAAAATGGTTCGTGCAACCTACAATGATCCAATCTGAATGAGGCTGACAGCTCGGAAGCTTTGAGACATCCATTCTCTAGAAAAGATGAAATAAAATGTTTCATGCAACCTACAATGAGCCAATCTGAATGAATTCCAAGTAGTGAGATTAGCCAAATCTTTAGCTATGCCTGTCACTTTTGGCTATATGGGGTAAAGTTGAATGTCTTAGAACTGTAGGTGGTTTGCCATTGCTTTTCTAAAGAAAATTTGATTGCTCAACCACTCAGATGCCTTATGTAGTAAGGATTTGGTTTGCCATTAACTCTTTCACAGCAAATTATCCTGAGGGCACTGAACTTTGAAGTGTATGCAAAACATGGTTAGATAGAAAGTGTACTTGGATTTTGAAATATCTCCTTTGACATTGCAAGGAAGGCCACTGAAATGAGACTGCCAGGAAGTGCAGTTGAAGAAAGGATGACCTTTCCTGGTAGTGGCTAATCAGAAGTGTAACATGAACACGGGATAGGGAGATTGCCAGTAATTTCATGCAAAAGAAGGGCCAGTGAAGTTATCCTTGTCACAAAAAATGCGACATTGTTCTAGAGAGGACATGATGTTTGTCACTGATAGTGGTTGTTCAAGCTTGAATCAGCTTGTTGTTTCTTACCATTCTTGTGCTAACGAGACCCTATTTGTCTCACTTGTCTGGCACGACTGCTTACTCTTCTCCTATAGTTTTGGGGTGAAGATAGTTTATATTGTAGCTCAATTTTTTGTGGAGCTAAATCTCTCTAAGACTATTTATTTGAAAGAAGTTTAGTTCAAGGTGGGTAACCATTTGTAAAACTTACAATTGAACTATGAAGGAATTGCTTTCTAGTGTAGATTGCATTTTTCTACTGGCAATATTCTTAAACTCCTATCCATCTCTATTTATTTCTTGTGTTTAAATCTATATAAATAGATGCATAGTTGATTTAAAGCTATCACTCCTCCATTAAGACCTTTTTTTTCACAAACAAAATCATTTTATAAATGACCTATCAATTGACCTCATGTAGTACACAAATGTATGTGAAAAGAGTCCAAAAATTGGTTATGGATTGTCCTTTGCTTCCTATATATCGCTGAATTTAAGAGGATAAACCCTTTTAAGTGGCAGAGTAGATGAAATAAATATGACATGGACATGGTGAGTGACTGCTGTTGGCAACAATTAGCCTGCACATTCCCAAGGATTGCCGATGGCAAAGGTGCAAGTTGGTCCTCATCTCCATTTGTACATCACTTGATTTGGACAATATGAAGAGGCAGCATTTAGAGAAAACTAGAGACATAAGCGATGCCGTAATTCCACTCTTTGCATTCAAACTGGGCCTTCCCTTCCGTGCCTCCATGCTTGGAGCATTGTAGTACCTGGTGATCATCAGGTGTGGGTTATTTGAGAATTCATAAATCCAAGATCTGACCTATGCTAGAAAATTTCCTGCATTCAAGTGCCGTGTTGTGGCTCTTTGTCTAAAATCAGGCAAGAGCATAACAAGTGCATTACTAATTTATTTATTATATACTTAAATTATATTTAAATTAAGAGTCAATAATATGTATCATTAAAGTTCTATTAATTATTACATAATAATTTATAGATTTATTTACTATTATTTTGTAATTATAAAAATAAGTTTTAATATTATTTATTTGTCAAATAATTAAGTCATACTTATTAATATATATAAATTATATTATTATTATATATAATATTCTATAATTAAATATATCAATCACAAATATAATTTTTTAATAATTAATATATTTTTATATAGTACAAAATAAATTAACATACAAAAATAGATCTATTTTATATTTCATATATAATATATATCTTATATATTACAACTTACATCAAATATGATATAATTATATTTTTTATTATATACTATATTATATTATATATACTAAAAAATATTTTAAAAAATGATTAAATATAATATAAAACTATTATAGCTACTTATTATTATTATATATTATATTATATTTAGATTATATATTATATTGTACAATATTGAAATAATATAATATATATTAATATATTATTTATTATATTTATAATTATATTATACATTATATCATATAATAAATACATAATATTATATAATATATATTATTTATTATTTACAATAGTATATAGTGTAAAATTATACAATATAATACTTATAACATAATTATATTATATTTAACTTAAGTCTTATTAAATATTATATAATAATTTATATACATTAAATAAGTTTTATTTATTACATACTTAGGTTATATTTAAATTGATAATCAATAATATTTATCATTTAAATTCTACTTTAATTTATAAATTGATTTACTATTATTTTGCAATTATAGAAACAATCTTTATTTTATTTAAAATTAATTTTGTAAATAATTATAGTTATCATAATAACTATTTGATGACTATTTGTATATTCATAATAAATTTTATTTGGTTGTTTTTGAAGACAATGGTTGACTACATTTCTATATTGAACATGAAACATTTTTATGTCAAATTAGGTTTTGTTTTCATACATGTTATGCATTTATTGTTTATATTTATATGTATTCAATCTCTATCTCTATCCCCTATCTCTCTTTGTCTTTATCTCTTCCTCTGCTTCTATCTCTTTATTTATTTATCTCCCTTTTCCTCTCTCATTCAATCTTCATCTCTATCTCTATTTTCCTCTCTCCCCTATCTCTAAACATGTATCCCTCTCTTTATACATCCATATCTCTCCATCTCCCTCTTCATAGACCTTTTTTCCTCTCTATTCCTCTCTATCTCTATCTCTCCATATTTCTTCTTCCATCTCTCCTATTTCTATCTTGTTATCTCTCCATCTTTATCTACCCCTATATCTCCCCCTCTCTCTATATATCACACATATCCATCTTTATCTTTCTATCTCTCCCTCTCTCTTCCTCTTTATATATTTATCCCTTCCATCTCTCTCTACCCCTATATCTCAACTTCTCTACCTCTCTATATATTACTTCCCATCTCTATCTTTATCTTTCATCTTTCCCTTTCTCTTCCTCTCTCTATATTTATCTCTTCCATCTCTATCTATCACTATTTATCTATCCCTCTTTCTCTCCAAATCTTCTCCATCTCCATCTCCATCTCCATCTCTATATCCTTACCTCTCTCTCACTCAATCACTCTTCCCCCCTCTCTTTCTCTCTCTATCTCCCTCTCTCCCTTTTGCAAACAAAACATGGGCCTATTGGTAATGGACCCTGATTATCTTCCATAGTCAAATCTTTTGTTTCAATGTGTTTGGATCCCTATAAGTGGATGCATAGTTGACTTGAAGTTATCATTTTCCATTGAGACCTTTGTTGCACAAACAATATCATTTGATAAATGATCTAATGTAAAAAATAAATAGAACATTTTTTTCCCTAATTGAACTTCCCCATCTATTCGGCGTACCCATTGCACACCAAGGTGCAATTGCTAGTTTTATATCTAATCCAAGTCTAATTCTAATTGTGTCTTCCGTATTGCGTTGTGAATGCTACTAGCATATATATATTAATTTATAAATAATATATATAAAAAATTCCTAGATTTTTATCAATTAATCACATAAAAGTACAATAGAGGCCTTGAAAAGAATATCTCAAACGTTTTTATATATATTATTTATAAATTAATATATATATGACCAAAATAACATAACAATGGCATCGGAACCTGCCCTTACAATGACAGCACGAAATTATCCTTGACACATCCTTGGGATCGGAACAATATACGGCTAATGAATATTCCTCTCAAATTAGAACAAAAGTTATTTCTTAGGGAAAAGCCTAAGGCACACAAATATAGGTGGGGCCGGGGAATAGGGCCCACCGGCGGCAGGCACATGGCAAGCCCATCAATATCCTTCACAAGAAAGGTTAAAGCGCAGAAACGATGAGAACTAAATATTAGAGACATAAAAATGAAGACAGTTTTGTCCTGAGCCTAAAAAGGTGTTTCAACCTGACGCCTGACCCTTCACGGGTGCAAAATACAATGCCTTTTTCCCCTCTCCGCCTCAACTTCAACCCTCCGTCCGCACTGCCACAGTGCCCCTGTCAGGATGTGCATCTGGACACGCTCTATCCAATATATACACATTTTATACACCAATATCTCATTAAAAAAAACCAACCATTACCTAAATCTAGTTGCCACATATAACCACATAGTGTGAATTTAAAGGCCGGTGGATAATATAGGTGATGAATGGGTGAGTGATGAGTGAGTTGAGTGATGGGCAAGCAGCAGGTGATGAATTTATGTACAAACATCCAACTCTCAATATTCGCAGGTTGTTTTAGAATCTGTTTTAGGTGGTGGGGGTGATTGTTTTTCTCGTTTGAGGGAGCTTCTGGGCACTGAGCTTCTCAGGATTCCTACATACTCATACATGTGTGTTTTGCCACGCGCATGCTAGAAAGCAAAGCGCACTTGTTGTCCCCATTCACACGTACGCTGTTGAGCGCAGGCCATGCAGTTTCCTCTTTATGTTGTTGGTGGTGCAAAATGCATTTGACGTGCTTGTAAGTTTGTTGGCGTGGGCGTGAGATGATGGCAATGTACAGAGAGAAGCAGCAGCAGACTTTTTGCATTCTGTTACTGTTTGTGGTGATGGGATCGGGAAGCATTTTGGCGCAAGCTGAGACGCCGAGGCATCCCTTTCCTTTTCAGGCAAACGCAACAGAGCAGCAGGCGTTCCTCAGGTGGGTAAGGCAAATGGGCACCCTCAAGCATTCCATCTTCCATACAGCCAAGAATAACTTCCTCCCTTCGTTTTATATCACTGTCGATAAGAGGCCTGGCGTAGGCGATTATTCCTCCGTGCAGGACGCCGTCGATTCACTGCCCCTAATCAACCTTCTGCGTGTCGTAATTAAGATCAATGCCGGCACTTATAAGTGAGTTTAACTAATTCTGTCTTAACTGCTTACTTACATTACTAGTACCAGTACTCGGCTTCAGTCTGATGAGGCGCATTTTGCAGGGAGAAAGTAAACGTGGTGGCAAGCAAAGCTTTTCTAACATTTGAAGGCGCTGGGGCAGACAAGACAGTGATAGAGTGGGGAGACAATGCAGCTACGCCTGGACCCAACGGACGGCCCCTTGGAACTTTTGCATCTGCTTCTGTTGCCATCAATTCTCCTTACTTCATTGCCAAAAACATTACTTTCAAGGTTCCAATCTTTTCTCAGTCTCCATTCTTGTGGCTTTTATATCATATATTTATCATATTTGGTCAATGCAGAACACAACTCCGTGCCCTCTGTCTGGAGCACCGGCCAAGCAGGCAGTGGCATTCCGAATATCGGCTGATACAGCTGCATTTTTAGGCTGCAGATTTCTGAGTTGGCAAGACACTCTGTATGACCACCTTGGAAGACATTACTTCAAAGAATGTTATATTGAAGGCTCTGTCGATTTCATTTTCGGGAATGGTCTCTCACTTTACGAGGTTTGCATTATTTCTTTTCTTGTTAGATTATGCTGACACCAAATTACCCCATAATCGAGTCACTACTCATACAGAGCTTGATTACTTCTGCAATGAATATGATAGATTTGTATTTCTCAATGATGATTATCTCTCGCACAAGTCTCGATTCAACGTCAAATTATATTTGCTGCAAATTCTGGCTTCCATTCCTTTTAATGATCGAATTTCTCGGCATTAGTATTGTAGAATATATGCCGGTCATTCATAGGTTTACTTGTTTAATATCATTCAGTCTTGTCTTGATTAAAATATCTTTCAGTCTTGTCTTGATTTAAATATGTTAAAGTTGTTTTGAAGAGACCATAAACTCTGTAACCGTTATAACAACAAAACTATCATTCAGTCTTATCTTGATTAAAATAAGTTAAGTTAGTTTTGAAGATATATCAACATTTATAACAACAAAACAGATAAAAACAGTAAACAATAACAAGAACCAACCCCCAACTCCAAAACAACAAACAGTTGAACCAGAACAACAGCAACTAGACTGACTTGTCACACCATATTGAATTTGCAAAATGAATTTTCTCACCGACTGATTCAGCTGTTTAAGCCAGAATCTGATTCACCCGTTAGGAGGTGTCTGTGTTTGCAATTGGAAAAAAAGACCCATAAGCGTAATTTTAGTAGATAATCAATGCTCTTTCATTTCCTTTCAGCATTAAACAGAGATTTGATGATGAAAATCTGTCAGGGATGTCACCTGCACGCCATTTCAAACGCACTAGGAGCCTTGACAGCACAAAAACGAAGCAGTTTACTGGAGGAAACAGGCTTCTCATTCGTGAAATGCAAAGTGACCGGATCAGGAGCTCTATACCTGGGTAGAGCGTGGGGAACTTTCTCCCGTGTGGTGTTTGCCTACACTTACATGGACAAAATCATTGTTCCCAAGGGCTGGTACGACTGGGGCGACCGAACCAGAGATTTGTATGTATATGAATTCAGTACCCACTACCTCTACAACTGTTTCTTTTTTCTGTCATCTAACATTATAAAATTGAATTCCCTGTTCTCTACATGCATCTTAAGCAATAAATTCAAATGGGCCATAACTGCCATTATACCAATATGCACGCGTACTTGGCATCATGTTTTTTTTAATAGCACAGCGTCCATGTCCATAGTCCATACAAAAAGATCATAGATTTAATAATAGCTTACAAAATGCTTTATTTATTTCATTCTCTGGCTTTGATGGGTGTCAGAACTGTGTTTTATGGGCAATACGAGTGCAGTGGACCTGGAGCAAGCTTTGCAGGTCGAGTTTCATGGAGTAAGGAGCTCACCGACGACGAAGCCAAGCCCTTCATTGCTCTCAGTTTTATCGACGGAGAGGAGTGGATAAGCCTTTGATCTTTCCCCTTCCATATGGCATTCGTTTCAATAATCTAACAGAAGACATCGCTGTACATACTGATAGCAAATTGTTGTTGTGGACAAACAATAAGACAAAATTAGCCAGAGAGTAGTTGTACATGTCAGTGGCAGGGTATTGTCAATGCTCGTGAGTCTTGTTTTCTGAGCACGCTTCCTTTTACCTCTGTCCTCAATTTATTTAAATGATTACCACTATTTTTTTACAAATAATTTATGTTCCGCAGGTACGAGCAAGTTTCTGGCAATGCATGTGACTGTGATTAAGTGTCAAATGATTTGATTTATGATTTGATTTATCTATGTTTGATAGATTTATGTGCATGTGAAGAATATCGAGAAATATATGCTTACAGAATATTCTGTATTCCCTGTGTGATCTCTCTTAAATATATATATGCTTATGTTGGATTTGTGTGATCTCTTTATTATTATATTATCTTAATTACTATATATGTATTAGTGTTGTTTTATACTTTCATGTTATCGTTTTAGCAAAATTGTGATAACTAATATATAATTTGTTGTTAGTTATTTTAACTCATTTATAGTATTTATTTATTATTATTGTGATTTAGTTGACTAACTTGAGTTGCATGGTTACCACACTAGATATCTATAGAAGCCCATTCTTGTGTGTGACAAATAGCTTTTCAATGATAGTACTCAAGACTTTGTAATAGGCCCTTACATCTTGCAATTCATCGTAAACTGTGACAATCTCCTTTTGTGCTAGGTTAATATCTAGCATTTTGCACCCTTAACTCCACTTGTTCACTTTTTTACTTTTTTAGGCAACCTAGGGCATTTGAATTCTTTATTGTAATAACAAATGAAATAGCCAAGCCCATAGGACATTGTTTGGAACAACCACCAAAAGACTAACAATAAAATATGTGTTAATTGATGCCTTTGAACTAGGTTGGCCACAATCACCAATCTCACTGATACCATCTAACAATTCTTTCATGAACCCCATAGTCGCCGGTTCCTCACAACCAAAAATAACTTGTTGATGTTTATAAGTCACATATATGTGAAATGGATCTATTTTTGGCTTTAATGTGTAATGCACCATTCTACAAGTTATAGTAATTTACACCAACAAACCATTAAGCCAAAGAGTGCAACACCATACACAACCTACATCAAAGCACAAAAAAATAAGCCAAACGATTTCTCATCTATATATGAATGTTAGTGTAAGGGTTTAATCATGTTTACATAAAATATATAGGTAATTAAGTAGATGCAATCAATTAATAAGTAATTAACTTAGATATAATAGCTAGATAGATAATCAATTTGAAACAAATGTGATAATTAAATTAGATGGAAGGTGTACTAGATGCAATAATATTGATGATGGACAAATGATGTTGATGCTTTCAAGAATGATTCATCATTTTCATAAAGTTGTTTGTCCCATTTTGATGCATAATTTAGAGTCTAAGCTAGCACAAAAACCTCTAAAAATCTATGTCATGCCCTACATGATCAATCCTAACTATCATGAACTTGATGTGTTGTGTGAAAATGATCTAACAAAAATGTCATCCTAGGATATATGTTTCCTTCACCTATTAAATATATGAGAAGTCAAGGCTTGGTGTCTGGAGACCATTGAAGAGATTGCTAGCTCAATAAGTGAATGTGTTCTTTTAAATCAAACCCCTTAGTGGACAAAATTAAAGGTGACAAAAATATCAAAGACAACATTTGTAGACATGGAAATGACCTACATGGTGGTCTAGATTTGATTCCTTTATTTCCCTTTATAACTAAAGTGTATTATGATTATTCTATTTTATGTATCATCCCTTAATTAACATCTGAATGCACAATGAATGTATTTAAATGCCATAACATAACATGTAGCATGAAATGTGTGTTAGGTTGACCCATTAAAATGGGGAAGTAAAATTTAAACTTGAAAGTAGTGTCTTGAGATTTGGGAGCATTTTCAAAATTCTCAAGATTGACTAGGGTCAATATCGCATCCCTCATGCTTAGAAATTATTTGAATGGATAAAGTGTTGATTTTGAGGGAACAAATATCTAGGAACTAGTATAATGGAGGTGAAATTGAAATGAATATGGATGAATAGGTGTGATATTGTGAGCTAAGTCTAATACAAGAGAGAGCCATTTGTCGATGTGTTATTGCATTGAGTTGTTCACATCAAGGTGAGCAAGAAAACTAAATGGAAACTTCACCATTACATTTTTTCCTTTCATGTGTATGTGAATCTAACATAACACATTTCAAAATATATAGGAATTCTTAGCCAATGCAAAAAAAAAAAATCTAACACTTAGACAACATTGTCTCTATAAAATGATACAATGAATTTTCTTCATATTTTTTTTGGAATAGGTGTTCTATTGGGTAGGTGAAAAAAGTTGGGTCCACAAAATGTTCAAAAAGTGGAAGTGTTTTTCCTGATTTTATAAATTTGTCATAGTTGGACTAAAAATTTGAAGCACTTACATATTGAAACTTAAAAAATCAAGTAATGTGAAATTTAGTATTTTGAATCTAGTTTTAAAATATGTAATTCATTATAATACTTAGATGATACAAATTAATTTTTAATAGACATGTATAAAAACCACTTTTTAAAAGTCGCCTTTTTAGGTCCATACCATACATGTTTACAAACACCATAATTTGACCTAAATAAAAGTATTTTTATAATTCCTTTTGGGGAAAGATGTATATTATACTGAAAAATAATGAGGATATTTTTTTTAATTTTTTAAAAATATATTTTTTATTAATATTTTATTGGCCCTAATTGTTGTTTTTGAAAACCCTTGTGTACAAACACCATAATTTGTCTAAATTAATCATTTTTTGAATTTTTATGTTCATTGTGCAAATAATTGTTTATAGATTGATGCCATATAATTTTTTTACAATAAAATTAACAAATTAAAAGTTATTTAAAAATATGAAAACCTAATATTTTAAGTTTATGGACCAGTTTCCTTAGAAATTAATTAAAAAATAGAAAAAATAATTCAACCATAAAAATAATTACATATTTGAAAACTAGACATCATGATCTATAATGGGTTTTAATTTCACAAAACAATTCTAAAAACAAACATGTCATCCATATTGTCAAAGTTGGTTATTTTTCTTGACATTGCCAAGACCTTGTATTTGTAGGCCCAAGGCTAAGGGCTGGGTTACCAAGGCTAAGGGTTGAGTTACCAAGTCTTTCTTTAGCCTAAAACCAAATAAAAAAGCAAATTGAGAATTCATTTTTTTTAGAATGGGTATCCACTTTAAAACGGGTACTCATTCCTTATTTTCATGTTTAAAAAAATGGAGTATGTACTCGTTCTAAAGTGGATACTTGTTCTAAAATGGAATGAGTACCCATTCTAAACTAAAATGGGTACTCGTTCCTATTATATATCATTATTTCCAAATTAGGAAAAAATGTAGTACCACTTTATTTTTGCAACTTTCTCTTTCTATAGTATGGATTGATAGTGACATTTTCTATGTTTGTTTATTCAATTTTTTCTTGTGCAATCTCAAGTAATAGGTCATATTTTGTTCAATTTTTTAAAGGAGTCAATCACAAGAACTATTGTGAGGTGGAATCAAGTACATGGAATTTTCTCAAGAGGAATAAAAAAGAGGATTTTTGATATATTCACATTTATTTGTACTTTAAAATTTATAGAACAAACAATTTTCATCTAGTCGTATTTCAAAATTTCAAGGAGGTGGCAACTTGAAAATAGATTAAAAATTATTTATTATTTTTATCAAGAGGGTTTGGTAATCATGGGATCAAAACAAAGACATAAAAAAAGTAGGAAGCTCATGACACCTGAAGAAATTGAAGCAAATAGAGAGATGGATGCAAAATGACAACGAGATAGAAGAACAAGGATTCGACAAATGAAAAATATTGAAGCATCTAGTTCCATGACTATTGAAGAGGAGACCATGAAGGATGAGATGAATGTAAATGGTGCAAATTTAGAAATGGTGAATATGGAAGAAAATGTGATTATAGAGAAAAACCCAATTATGTTTTTAAATCCACATTTCAATGATATGGAGAATGTGACTATACAAACAACTCCAAGTATGTCTTCAAATCCACCTTTCAATGATATTGAAAATATTTCTATACAAACAAATTCAGGTATGTCTTCAAACCCACATTTTGATGATATTGATATTAGTTGTTTAAATGAAGATGAATATACCAATAATGATATCAACTATACTGCTAAAAAAGCAAAAACACAAAATGAGAATGAAATCCCTTGTAAGGATGAAAATTAAAATAATTTTTTTAAATTGAAAGAAATATCTTGAATAATCTTCCTAGTAAAATTTCTTGGAGACAAATGAGAACCCATGCAAGTAGAAAAAAAAAAAAAAATTATAGAAAAAGTCTAGGATTTCAATGTCAACTCATGATGCAATTGATGAAAATGAGGAAAATGCAAAAAAATGATGAAAAAATTAGGCATTTTTTCAAACCTAAAAAGAAAGATGATTCAATGAAATAAGTTATATTTAGTGTAGCTAATGCTATTGGTTCAATTGGAAAAAAGAGTCAATCTAAAGACAAGAATGCAACATGACGAGCTATTACAAATACTTTAGTTAATAAATCAACTTCAAATAAAAGAATGTTAAGATTAGTGAATTTATAAATGTAAATCCTAAAAGTTTGATAAGAGAAGATAAGTATTGAAAATGATCCAATTAACCAATGTTTGAGTTTAATGATAGACTCCCAAGGTCTAACATGAAATTAAATAATGAAATCAAATCTTTAGTTAAAAAATATTGGCATGATAGTACAAAGGTATCATCTAATGTTAGAGATGTTTTAAAATTAAGAGTGGAGTCAAAAATTTGTGGCCCTCATCTAAAACATCTATTAGATATGAATCAAACTAAATTTTATGAAAAAAAAATAGATGATTCAATCTTACCAAATATTAGCATAAGTCAAAGATCATTTGAAAAATGTAAACCTTGGTATGTGAAAATTAAAACAACAAATCTCTTGTTGTTATAAAAATCATGTGCAATTTCATTACTATTATGATATTTTTTGATATATATGTTGTACTTTGCATACTAATGAAATTATGTAGGAATGTGGCATTAATATGCCACCTCAAACAATCAAGGAGTTTATAGCAGGTTTGTTTTGTGAAACATCTAATGGACACTTATTTTATTTAAATGCATGTATTTATGGACAATGCAATAGATGTGGAAACCTTTCATTGTTAGGATAATGTATGCATGAAAGTAGTTCACATGATTTTGGACAAATAACTAGTGGATGTGAAAGATTCAAAATGTTGAATATTCTTTAAAGGATGGAAAAATTAGAAAACATTGCAAGTTGGTACAATAAAAAATTAGTGTGCATGCATTCATTAGAGAATTTAAAGATAAGATTGTACCCAAATATGTGAAACACTCTCAATATGTTTGATGGATTGATGGAAAATTTCACACATGTAAAACACATTTCCAACTAGAACTATACTATCAGTGGTTGACTTTGCAAAAAACTATACTCTTCCTCCACAAGAGGAAATTCAATCTCAATATTATAATTCAATGCAGGTGGCCATCTTTGTTCATATTGTATACATCCATGCATATGATAGTATAAAAGATAATAGATTTTTTTTGCAGGAGTAGCACTTTTATTTGAGTGATAACTAGTTACATTCATCAGAGTTTGTCCAATATTGTTTCAATATATTTTTCAAAAGTTTAAAAGAAAGAAAAATCCAAATGGGAGAACATCTCATATGGTCAGATAATTGTATGGGACAATTCAAGAATGCTAGAATGTTTTATTAGTTATGTAAGGCTCACAAGAAAAATAATATTCAACATAAGTGGATTTTTTTTAAGCTAGTCATGGTAAAGGAGAACATGATGGAGTTGGAGCATGTGTGAAAAGAGCTCTGATGCAGGAGCATCTAGTGGTGTAGGGAAATCTTCCATCACCCAAAAAAAAAAATCCTTATTTTATTTAGTTGTTTTGAGTCCCATGATGGCACTTAAGGGTTGTAAGACAGTTAGAAGTCAGAAAAGGCGAAAACGGTCAATTACTATTTTTAGTAAGTCGGCCTAAATGAGCTCGTATGGACCTAAAAATCTACCCCAAGGAGCAGAATTGATAAACATTTTCGGCTGCAAAAGAATCATCTCAATACCCAACACGGTTTGGGAGATATTAAAGTTTTCGTCTCGAGAAATTTCTCCAATGCAGCTTCAAATTCAAATATGAAAACATTAGAGGCCTTGAAACAACTCAAAAATTGGATGAACCAATCTTTGATGAGTACAATGTTGTAGATCTCTTTGAGATCTTTCCAACGATATGTTATAATAGCAAATCAAATACACGGATCAAAATTTATGGCCCTATGAAGCTACCCCTCTAAAAAGTTAATTTCATCAAAATATCTTCCTAGGCAAGAAATCAAACTACGAGACTTTTGGCGCCAAAACAAAAGGGAAAGTTACACTTTCTAGAACATTCTAGGGCAGTTATTGAGTGAAATAAAAAAGGATAAGTGGGGGTTATAGAAGGTGGCTCCATTAGTGCAGATTGTCGCTCCGAATAATATATTTTGTTTTCAGAGTTGATTTTGTTGTAATGAATCAAGCCCATGAGGCTATACAATTGCAAGTTTTGAATATGTAATTTCATTTTCTGAAAATAATTGAAAGTGAGATATTTTATGTCTCGCATCTTTTGTGTTGGTATCTATTGTTGTGATTTGTGTGGGTTTCGGGCGGTGTGGCCCTCATCAAGTGGTATCAAAACAGGTTTTCTTAAGTGTGTAAATAGATTGTTGAACGTGAGGCAGTTTGCACAGGACTTGTGGTTGTGGGTTTTTGAGAAAGGTGATAAGAATGCCTCTACGAAGAAATTGTGGTGGTGGAAGGAATGCTATTGTGCCAAAAGAGGGTTTTAGAGCCTTGCAAAGACAAGTTCAAGCACTGCAAGAGGAGCTACATCAAGGGTTTGAGCCAAGAAGAGGAGATGAAAGTGAAGATGAAGCTGAAAATGAGGAACAGTTCGAAGAAGAACAAGATGCAATAGATCTAGAGCAAGTCAGATTATTTAAGGCCATCTCTAAGATTGGGAAAAGGCCAAAGATCAAAGTTTATACATTTTTTGGAAATCTTAACCCAGAAGAGTTGATTGATAGGATCAACGATATGGAGGAGTACTTTGAGTATGAGGAGGTGGAAGATCCTAAGAGGGTCAAATTTGCAAATACCAAGCTAAAGGGTCATGTAAATATTTGGTGGAAAGAGGTACAACTAGAAAGAAATTGAAGAGGAAAAGAGAAAATAACAAGATGGGATCGTATGGTGGACAAATTAAAAAGACAGTCCATTCCTGTGGATTATGAGCTAGATTTGTTGAAGAAGATGCAAGGGTTGAAACAAGTGGGAAAACCCGTCAAGGAGTATACAGAAGAATTCTACCGTGTCTCAATCAAAACAGCCCATTTTGAGACCAATAAGGAGAAACTTGCCCATTACATAAATGGGTTGAAGCTGAGTATTCAAGAAGTGTTGGGTTTGTTAAGAATGTCTACCATTGAATATGCATATCAGTTTGCTTTGAAGGTAGGAGAAAATTTGAACAAAAGATTTGAAAGTAAGCAAAGAGGTGGGGGTCGTGGTGGAAAGATTAGTGGACGGTCATAGGGAGGTCAAAATGAAGATCAAAAGAAGGGTGAAGGATCCAGTAGCAGCCATAACCAGAAAGGAGATAACACCTACCATCCTTTTGATCAGAATAGTGGAGACCAAAGAGGAAGAGGAAGATCTGGATGAGGACCTGGAAGAGGAGGCTTTTGTGGAACCTGTTTCTTGTGTGGAGAAGGACATAGAGCCTATGAGTTCCCTCAACATCAAGGACAAATAGAAAGAGGAGAGGTTCTTATACTGGAAGAGCCTTGCTGAATGAGGAGAAGGAACCAACTCAAAGGAAGAATTTGTTTCACACTAGATGTAAGTGTGAAGGTAAAGTTTGCAATATTATTGATGGAGGTAGTACTGATAACCTTGTTTCAAAAGAGATGGTTAGTAAGTTGTGGTTGGAGAGAAGAAGGCATCCAAATCCATACCGGATTGCTTGGTTGTAGAAGGACCATAAAGCTTTGGTAAATGAACAATGTCTGGTAAAGTTCAAGATTTGAAATTACCATGATGAGGTATTGTGTGATATTATGCCTATGGATGTTTGTCATATGTTGTTAGGAAGGCTTTGGCAGTTTGATTGGTGAGCAGTACATGATGGACATGCCAACACCTATTCTTTGACAAAGGATGGAGTTTTTCATAAGTTGAAGCCCTTGAAAGAGGTAGAGGAAAAGGTATGCAATAATGCAAGAAATTTTTTGCTTGATGGAAGAAAGTTCCTAGAAGGTATGAGGCATGAGCATATGTGTTTTGTATTGATCCCTAGAGTTGATAAAAAAGATACTAATGAGGTACCTGTAGAGGTTTCATATATGTTGAATGAGTTTCAAGATATTTTTTTTGATAATATACCTGAAGGTTTTCCTCCAGTAAGAAATATTAGTCATCAGAAGGACCTGATTCCTAGAGCCAGTTTGTTGAATAAGGCAGTTCATTGTCGGACTCCAACAAAGAGTGAAGAGTTGAACAAACAAGTGCAAGAGTTGTTGCAGAAGGGATTGATCAGAGAGAGTTTGATTCCATGTGCAATACCTGCAGTACTAGCACCAAAGAAGGATGGGGAATGGTGAATGTGTACAAATTTTAGATACATCAACAAGATCATCATCAAGTATAGATTTCCCTTGCCGAGAATGGATGGCATTATGGATTGTTTTAGTGGAGTTGAGTACTTCATGAAGATAGATTTGAAGAGTGGATATCACTAGATCTGGATTAGAGAAGGAGATGAATGGAAGACAACCTTCAAAACCAAGGAGGGCTTGTACGAGTGGTTAGTCATGCCTTTTTGGCTAACCAATTCATCGAGCACATTTATGCAGCTTATGAATGAGGTATTGAAATAATTTTTAGGAAAATTTGTTATTTTTTATTTGGATGATATTCTAATTTTCAGTAAGACATTGGAGGAGCACCTAATGCATATCTGAAGAGTTTTTGAGAAGCTAAGGGAGGAGAAGTTGTTGATTAATTTGAAGAAATGTAGTTTTGTGAAGAGGGAGTTGGGGTATCTGAGATTTGTTATCTCAGCAGAGGGTCTTAAAATGGATCCAGACAAGGTGAGAGTTATCATTGAATGGCCTACCCCGAGGAGTGTTATAGAGGTAAGATCATTTCATGGTCTAGTAAGTTTTTATAGAAATTTTATTAAGAATTTTAGTAGTATTTGTGCACCTCTAATTGAAGCAATGGGAGGGGATAGAAAATATTTTAAATGGATTGTAGGAGCAGCAAAGAGTTTTGATATGTTGAAGAAGAAAGTCACAAAGCAACCTATTTTGGCACTTCCATATTTTAATAAGGTCTTTCAAGTATATTGTGATGCTAGTGGAACTGCCATAGGAGTTGTTTTGAGTCAAGAAGGTAAGCTTGTTGCCTATTTTAGTGAGAAGTTGAATGATGTTAAGAAGAAAGATTTTGTCTATGATTAAGATTTTTATGCTATAGTTCAGGCTTTGAAGAAATGGAGATACTATTTGTTTCCAAAAGAATTTGTTTTATATACTGAACACCAGGCTTTGCAGTATCTCAATAGTCAAGGAAAGTTAAATCAAAGGCACTTAAAATGGGTTGAGTTTTTGTAGAGCTATACTTTTTTTTTAAGCATAGGAGTCGAAGGTCAAATAGAGTCACAGATGCCTTGAGTGGAAGGAAAAATTTGTTGATAGAGATGAATATAGAGGTTGTTGGGTTCAATGAACTCAAGAGTTTGTATCCTGAAGATCTAGACTTTGCAAAAGCTTGGAACGCTTGTTTGGAACTTGTTACATTGGATAGGACAAGATGGCTCGATTTCCTAATCCAAGATGGGATGTTGTTTAGAGGAAGCCAATTGTGCATTCCAAGGAGTTTTATGAGAGAGAATCTAATCAAGGAGAAGCATAGTGGAGGATTGGCTGAACATTTTGGTCAAGATAAGACCATTGCTTTTGTTAGTGAGAATTATTACTGGCCATAGTTACAACAAGATGCGAAGAAGTTTGTGTAGAGTTGTAGAGTATGTCAGATGGTGAAAGGAACAAGTCAGAATATTGGATTGTATCAACCATTACCCATACCTAAGAGGTCATGGGAGGACATTAGCATGGATTTTGTTCTTGGCTTGCCAAGGACACAAAGAGGGCATGATTCCATATTTGTGGTGGTGGATAGATTTTCAAAGATGGCACATTTCATTCTGTGTCATAAGACCAGTGATGCTATTCATATTGCAGAGTTATTTTTCAGAGAGGTAGTGAGACTACATGGTCTACCGAAGAGTATAGTTTCAAAAAGAGATACCAAATTTGTTGGGTATTTCTGGAGGACATTATGGAAGAAGTTGAAGACAGATTTGAAGTTTAGTTTTGCACACCATCCACAAATTGATGGAAAAATGGAGGTGGTGAATAGGTGTTTGGGTAACCTGCCAAGATGCTTAGTAGGAGATAAGCCCAAGGGATGGGATTTGATTATACCATAGGCAAAATTTTCTTACAACAATTCTTTCAATAGGAGCACTAATAAATCACCATTCCAGATTGTGTCTAGGAGTAATCCAAGAATTGCTTTTGAACTGAGAAAGATGAATAAGGGAGAGAAGAGTAGTGTCAAGGCTAAAGATTTTGCTGAGCACGTGAAGAAATTGCATGAAGAGGTGAAGAAACATTCCAATAAGATGAACTCACAATATAAGGCTAAGGTAGATCAAAAAAGGAGGTATAAGGAGTTCTAGGTAGGAGATGAAGTCACAGTTCATTTGTGAAAGGAGAGGTTTCCAGTTGGTACATACAAAAAGTTAAAGATGAAGAAGTTTGGACCATGCAAGATCTTGAAGAATCATGATTCAAAAAATGCATATGAGGTAGAGTTGCTTGATGGAATTCATATTTCACCTGTGTTTAACATCTCAGATTCAATAGAATATCATGAAGGAGGAATTGATGAAGAAATAATGGAAGCACAATGGAATATTGCAGCACCTACTTTAGAAAAGGAGGATATAGAAGAAATTTTGGATAGTCGCGTGGGTAGAAGCACAAGAAATAGGCAGTATGTAGAGTACTTTATGAAGTGGAGAAGGAGGCCTATTGAAGATTCATCGTGGTTGTCTGAGGCTGGGGTTGATTGTCTTGGTTTCCCTCTAACTCCTGAGAAGTGAGAGGGTCACTTTTCAAATTACCTTGATGTCTGATGTAGGAGCATCCAGTGGTGTAGGGAAATCTTGTATCATCCAAAAAAAATGGTTTCCCTTATTTTCTTTAGTTGTTTTCTCATGATAGCACTTAAGGGGTGTAAGACGATCAGAAGTCAGAAAAGACAAAAACAGTCACTTACTATTTTTAGTAAGTCGGCCTAAATGAGCTTGTATGGACTTGAAAATTTACCCCAAGGAGTAGAACTAAAAAAAATTCCGGTCGCGGAAGTATCGTCTCAATACCCTGCACGGTTTGGGAGATATTAAAGTTTTTGTCTCGAGAAATTTCTCCAATGCAGCTTCAAATTTAAATATGAAAACTTTAGAGGTTTTGAAGCAGCTTGAAAAGTGGATGAATTGATCTCTGATGGGTTTGGCGTTGTAGATCTCTTCAAGATCTTTCCAATGATATGTTATAATAGCAAATCAGACACCCGGATCAAAAGGTATGGCCCCATGAAGCTGCTCCTCTAAAAAGTGAATTTCATCAAAATATCTTCCTAGGTAAGAAATCAAACGGCGAGACTTTTGGGGCCAAAACAAAAGGGAAAGTTACACTTTCTAGAACATTCTAGGGCAGTTATTGGGTGAAATAAAAAGGGATAAGTGGGGGTTGTAGAAGGTGGCTCCATTAGTGCAGATTGTGGCTCTGAATAATATATTTTGTTTTCAGAGTTGATTTTGTTGTAATGAATCAAGCCCATGAGGCTATAGCATTGCAAGTTTTGAATTTGTAATTTCATTTTCTAAAAATAATTGAAAGTGAGATACTTTATATCTCGTATCTTCTATGTTGGTATCTATTGTTGTGATTTGTGTGGGTTTCAGGTGGTGTGACCCTCATCAAGCTCTTTCTAGAGAGCAACTAAAATTTGACTTGATGCAACAAAATTTAAAGATGTGCATGCAATTGTGGATTGGTGTAGTAAAAAATTATCTATAGGATCAACTGAGAACTCAATAATTTGATGATTCTTTTAGTTAGTAGAAGAAGAGAATATCCTTACTCAACATGATTGTGAGATAAAATTAGTGGATCACAAAATGATATTCATGTAAGAGTTCAAACGTAAACACATGCACAATATGGATAAGGGAGATTGCATGTTTTTATCAATTTTATTTTGTAGGTGATTAGGAAGCATGTGAAAATACAAAATGAGTTGAAGAATGGAAATAAATAGCATTAACACCTACACCAACACAAGATGAACAAGAAATAACAATTGAAGAAGATAATCAAGTGTTTGTATCAAATAATTATGATTGTGTTTTAGACCTTGTATAAGAAGGTATTTCAATTCAATTTATTTAATTTTATTACTTTATTTTGTAGTATATAATTTTATATGTATACATGTTTATATGTGAATTATATGTCACACTTTATTGAATTAAATAATTATTTTTGTAAGACAAGTGTATGTCATTGCTGCACCTGGGGGGAATGAAGAGGAAACAAAGTATTGGTTGTCTCAATGTGTTGATACAAAACATGTTATTACATCCTAGAGTGGATGATGATAACTATGAGTATCCAACAGGTTCTATGGTTGTTGGCACCTGGCTATGAAAATATCTAATAAGAAAGAATGGAATGCTTGCATTTGAAGATTATGAAAAACATAAGAAGATTATACACTACTCACATTTGGTTATGGAAATCAATATAAAACTAGTTAGATATCAAGGGAGACCTGCTAATAAAAAGCTATGAACACTTTATATGGAAGAGCATGAGACAATCATAGATGCATTACAAAAAATAGAGGATGAAGATGCTACAATGGAATAAATAAATATAGGTAAGTATACAGTTGTATATATTTAATTGATAGTCAATATATAGCTAAAAAATTCTCACATGATTTAAAGTCAAGGCTTGAATGTATCTCCCCTTAATCCATCCTCTTATGTTGTCTTAAGTCATCTCCTAATTATAATTAATCATTTTTGTTTCAAGTCTCCCACAACTAGATGGCATTGGTGACCACTACTTGTGCATACAACAACCCATGAAAAAATATAGTAGATAATTTTCCCTATGGTAGGAGTCACTTAATTTGTAAGAAATTTCTAAGATCCAATTTTCTCTTTATTTAAATTATAATTTTGTTGCATGACTTGGAGTTATGACTCGTAAAATGTATATTTAATCTACTTACATTCATTTTTTTTGTAGTTTCCCTACTAGTAGATCCACCATGATTGTCACTACAATTTTTCATCATAGATGTATTACAAAAAGATAGGATACAGACATGGTGCAATGAAATTTGAATAAATATAGGTAAGTATATAGTGAACTATATATTTAATTGATAGTCAATATATAGTTAATTAATTTATTCATTTTATAAAAAAGTTTAGAAGTGATTGCATGTCCCATTAGGTCACCCTATTAAGACCCCTTAAGTCATCCTCTTACCCCCCTCTTAATTCATCTCCTAATTATAGCTAAATTTCTCACATGACTTAGAGTCAAGGCTCACGTGTATCTTCTCTTAACCCATCCTCTTATGTCACCTTAATTCATTTCATAATTATATAGTTAATCATTTTTATTTTAGGTCTCCCACAACTAGATGGCATTGGTGACCACTACTTGTGCATTCAATAACACATGAAAAAATATAATAGATAGTTTTCCTTATGGTAGGCATCACTTGAATTTGTAAGGAATTTCTAAGATTCAGATTTTTAACTTTATTTAAATTATAATTTTCTCGTATGGCTTGGATTTATGACTCCTAAAATATATATTTAATTTACTTACATTGAATTATTTTGTAGTTCCCCTACCAGTATATCCACCATGATTGTCACTACAATTTTTCATCATAGATGCATTAAAAAAGAAGAGAGGATGCAAACATGGTGCAATGAAATTTGAATCAATACAAGTAAGTATATAGTTCTATATATTTAATTGATAGTTAATATATAATTAATTAATTTACTATGATTATACAAAATTTAGAAGTGATTGCATGTCCCTTTAATCATTCTCTTAGCTCCCCTTAAGTCATCCATTTACCTACCCTTTTAATCCATCTCCTAATTATAGAACTAGTTTTCTTACATGACAATTGCTTTGAGTCAATGCTCTTACAATCTTCCCTTAATCTATCCTCTTAGTACCCCTTAAGTCATCCTCTTACTTACCCTTAATCCATCCTCTTACATCCCCTTAAGTCATCCTCTTAACTCCCCTTAAGCCATCCTCTTACCACCCCTTAATTAATATCCTAATTATAGATAAATTTCTCACGTGACTTAGAGTCAAGGCTCATGTATCCCCCCTTAATCCATCCTCTTATGTCACCTTAAGTCATTTCATAATTAAATAGTTAATCATTTTTGTTTTAGGTCTCCTACAACTAGATGGCATTTGAATTTCTAAGGAATTTCTAAGATTGGATTTTCTAACTTTATTTAAAATTTAATTTTCTCACATGACTTGGAGTTATGACTAATAAAATATATAGTTAATTTACTTACATTCATTATTTTTGCAGGTTCCCTACAAGTAGATCCACCATGATTGTCACTACAATTTTGTAGTCCTGAACTAAAAGTGGATGAGCTAATTGTATTTATATGTGCATATGTTTCATCATGTTATAGTTGTATTAAACATCAATGTTAAATGTGTTTTCGATTATGAACTTTCATTCTTATAAATTACCTTTTATATTGTTCCAATTTTATCTTATATAAATTGTCTCTTTGATAGATATTGTTTCATTCTTATTTCACATTCTATAGTATTCCTTTTCTCTTATAAATTGTGTCTTCAATATATAAGTTCTTTCATTCTCATTTCACCTTCTATAAAGTATCTCTTATCTTGTAGGTAGTTGAACATCATATGTGACCTTGGTGTGAGGTCAATATTTCCTTTGTTAATTGCATTAGAGTTGGGTTCAACAAAGTGACACAAGGATTATGAAGTCAATCCTCAAGCTAACTCTCCAATTGATAAAACTCACCTTGTTACCTTAAATAATTAAATAATTATGTTAAATGTGTCTTTATATATGAACTTCCATTCTTATAAATCACCTTTTATATTGTTCTGATTTTATCTTATATAAATTGTGTCTTTGATATATATTCTTTCATTTTTATTTCACCTTCTATATTATTCCTTTTGTCTTAAAAATTGTCTTCAATATATATATTCTTTCATTCTCATTCCATATTCTATAAATTATTACTCTTATCTTCTAGATAGTTGAACATCATATGTGACCTTGGTGTAAGGTTAATATTTTCTTTGCTAATTGCATTAGAGTTGGATTCAACTAAGTGACACAAGGATTATGAGGTCAATCCTTAAGATTTTTGGAAATATGAGAGCCTTGCACCATGAGCATGAAGTGTAGCATGAAGTGTATATAGGATTTTTTGACTGTTCTAGTGTTGTAATTGATGTCAACATTATGGCAACATTGTGGGAAACATATTTGGTATACTAGAAACTATTCTATACTGGAAGTGTTCTTTACTGATGATCCAATATATTGGTTTTTGAGTCTAGAATTCACAGCAAGAAGAGATATGACTCTGCTCTCTTAATCTCACTATTATGATTCATTCAGACAGCTATATCCAGGATCTTGAGAAGTTTTGTGTTGCATACACACTACAGTTGTTTCTTTGTTCTATATACCAGTGTGGGAGACTCTGCATTTTCTTAGGAAGAACATTTTGATGCTATGGTTCTAATGGTGATCTCTTTGACGTTAATGTGATGAGAAACTAAAGTAATATCGGATTTAGAAGGTGTTTACCTTGAGAAGTGTGTGTTGGTTTGGAGTTTTTTTTATTAGGTCATATTCTTGGCTGACCTAATATATGACATTTATTAAGAAGAATAATTATAGTTTAGAGATGTTAGTTGGATCCCTTACAGATCTATGTTGACTTGATATGATACACCACATGGATAAATATGTTTTAAATCTTATATGGTGTTGACAAGAGCTATTTTGATTAAGTTTTTTTACATCTAATTAGACCGACCTAATTGATGTATGAAATATACGTGTATATATATAAGACTTTTTGGAGTTGAAGAAGTGTGTGTGCATGTTGAAAAGGATGTGTATGAGATGAAGGATATTAAGAATGTGCAAGCTTAAATGACTTATCAGTTGCAAATAGTGTATTGTGGAAGGAGACAAGGATCAGAGAAAAATTGTTATGTTACTGCTATGTAGAGCAATACTTCGCATTCAAAGCCTCATTAGAACTGAACACAACACATAGAAGGTGCATTCCATCATTTCATACTTTTGGAAGTGAGCCATATCTTTTTGTATCTTGGCGGTTAGCGATTCCATTTTGTATTCTAGTCGTGAGCCTTCTAAGGACAATGAGTCCTGGCAGTGAGCCCTATAATATTCTATATTTGGATATATTATATTGTGAGCTAATCCTCACTGTGGTTTTTCCCATTTTGGGTTTTCCACATCAAAATATGGTGTTGATGTGTTGTGTGGTGTCATGTTCATTTCAATGTCTTCATTCTGGTTTGCAGTCATATGTGCTTTAATAATTGGGCGGTTTACAGCTGAATGGTTTAATAGAATACTAATTCACCCCCCCCCCCTCTTAGTATTATGGGCAATCAACAATTTGTATCAGAGCTTGGTTCCTCTGAAGAAGTCTAATAGCTTGAGGAAGGTCCCGAAATTTGAATATATGGAAGATAAAAAAATTCTTATTCCTCCGGAAGAAATCTCTACTAAGCTTATAGAAGGAAATGAAGATTTGAAAGATAGGCTGAAGGAAGCAAATGAGTGTATTAAGAATCTAAGGGAAAGATATGGAGAAGTCAATGATAAATTGAAAAGGGCATATGATGATATCAACGAACTGCTAGAAAAATTGGAAGAAAGGAAAAGAATTGAAGACTATTAGAAAACTAAAATTCAGAGGAAGATGGATGAATGTACAAAGCTTGAGCAAGAAGTGGAAATTCTTAAATCAGATCTGTAAAAGGAAAAAACACATGAGGATAAATTCAAGGCAAGCATTGTAATGCTTGATGAGTTGATTATTTCTCAGAGACCTGCTATGGATAAAAGTGGTTTAGGGTTTGAAGAAGAACAAAGTTCTAAGGAGAATCAACCCCCTGACATGAAGACTCAGTGCAATGATGGAAAATTCAAGGATCTAAAAGCAATACTAGAAGGACTCCCATCAAACAACCTAATGCTCAAAGGTATTTATCTTTTAACGGTGTCTTTTATTTTTGCAATAAATTTGGACATAGGGAAAAAGACTGCAAAAGTAGAATGAATGATACTTTATCATTCTCTGAGAAATTTTTTTAGTGCAAGAAGATTGGACATAAGGTTATGGAATGTAGAAGTCAAAAGTTGAACAAGACATCTTATTCATTTAATGGCTACTATTATCACTGCAACTTATTTGGACACAATGCTAATCAATGCGAATATAGATTGAATAAAAGAAAATCTAGGTGGAAGAATGTTGTTTGTCATGACTACAACAATCCGGAACATTTTACTAGAGACTGCAAAAAAAAAGGATAAAAAATAACTATATGGCAAAGACACATGAACCGATCATAGATTTGAAAGAAGAAAGGAAATGAAAATAATTTAGAGAAAGGAAAGAGAATTTAAGCAAGTCGAATCAAAATCATTAGTTTTATTTGTGTCGTCCTTTGGTGCAGATACACCCATCAAAATTTAAGTCAGGCAATGCCTGAGGGGGAACAATAATCAAAAAATTTAATAAACCCCTCATCGATAGATGATGTCATATCATGATAGAAGTTCAATTAATAAGGTTGTTAATTCAATATTTCATGCGAAAGGAATTTTCAAACACATGTGTGAAGAATGAAGTTCCCAGAATTTGAAAGGGTGGAAGTGCACACGAATTCTAAGGTGATCTACTTGCAATTTGAAGCATTTGGAATGAAAGAAATAAATTTAGAAGTATTAAGGAAATCGCATTCAACAAGAGACATTTGTGAAAAAGGAGAGGCATGCAAAGGAAGCTTGAAGAAACCAAAGCAATTCCATACAACAGAGTTTTAGGATTTGGTTTTTAAAGAAGAAGTGGATTCAAAGCGTGCTCTGGAAGCTGAACATCTAACCCTATTCTTCATTGACAATTATAGAGGTATTATTCTTAAACAATATTTCAATTTTATGACATGGACAATTCAAAGATAGCGAATATTTCAGATAAATTGCAAATCAAATTAAGGAAGTATTCTCTGAAAATTTTTTCAGAAGATTCAGTGGGTGCATTTTCTAGCATTCCTCCTAGAGTATTAATACCTATTGAAGAAATTTATGCATACATTTATGGTAAAATTGAGAAAATGTCACCGGTTCGATTAAGTATTTTATGGAAGAATGAGTTGGAAGAAAATCATGATTCATATAAAATCTTAGTTGAAAATAAGTTAGATGTATGGTGGAAAGTCTCATTGTTTGAATTCAACAAGAAATACATTTGAATGGCTTTACACAGGATTCATGGTGAATCTATTTGGATTGATGAAACAAACCTGATAACCAGAGAAGCTAAAAGAGATATGACTAGTTTGTGTTTCTTCTGACCAGTTCCCAGTTGAAAGACTATTAATGATCAAGAGATGATTGAGATGACCGGTGCGACTCTTAAAGGAAAAGAACTCATTTTGAGTACAATTGAAGATCCAGTCATTCAGTACGCTACAATGATTATTGGACACAAAATTTTCTTACCAAGTAATGACCACATAGTTTCTACTGTTGTCACTTCCACTACACTTGATATGGTTAGGAATGATATGGATTATGACCTTTGTGAGCTACTTCGATTGCATCTATTGAAGAACTTAAAAGAAATCAAGAAGAATAAGAAAAGTACATTCTAGTACGGTACCTTAATAGTTTGCTTACTCTTTTACTTTATGACTGAATCCTCTGATAGTGCAACCAAAATCAGAAAGAAGAGAAAAGGTGTTGTTATCAAACAAGAAATCATAAAAGGAAGTGAATTAGAGAGAGCTCAACATGAGCATGAAAGCATAAATATTCAAGAAGCATTAAAAGAGTTGCAAAAAGTGATCCTCGGTGCTAGCTTCAATTCATCTATATCAACTATGGAAAATCTCAGGAGTATGATTAACTCTCTGAAAACATATATCTCTGGACTAGAAGTACAAACTAGAAATAGGTCTGCAGAAGAAAATCTGGAAGATATCAAGAAAAAATTTGCAGATGCACATCATAGAGTTGTGAAGGAATTGAAGTACAGGACTGTGAGAAAGAAGCTCAAGAGTTGCTTTCTTTTTGCTTGAATTGGTCCAATAGGACAGTAAATGTAAGAGATGAAATAAGGAAGAGTGAATCTCGAATGAGTACTCAAGCAGATGTGTATAGCTTGGCAGATGAGAGGGAAAATCAAAGATGGTTCTACATTGTGCAGCTACAGGACAAATTATTTTCCCTACATGATCAAAGAACATAAGTAATTAAGAAGTTTGTGGCACTCAGAGATATGGTAAAACTCAGGCATATTCTTGTATCCAGTGCCCTTGACAGTGTTAGTAATCTATCAGAAATTAATCTTAATCTCAGTCCCAACACTTTGAAAGAAGGTATAAAGTCTTTAACTAAGCTTGAACTATTATACAAGACTCTTGCAAGTGCAAAAGGATCATGGGAAGAAGGAAAAGCTACATAGGAAGAAACCCTGAAGAATCTCAAAGCTTCTTCTTCCTCAGGTTAACATTTTTTTATGATGTTTGATCAATTCTTTTTTTTGGTGCATGTAGATATTTAAGGAATTATTCGGACCCCTTCATGACCTTTAACATTGATGTCAAAGGGGGAGAGATAGATAAATAGAGGGAAGAAAAAAATTCAAGAACAATTTTATAAGGAGAAGCATTAACCTTGAAAGGGGGAGTATTCAGTTGCTTTATGTTGGGATAAAATGTTTTTGATATGCATGTTTCCATCAATGCCAAAGGGGGAGATTGTTGGAGATATGGGAACCTTGCAACATGATCATGAAGTGTATATAGGATGTTTTGACTATTTCAGTGTTGTCATTGATGTCAACATTATGGCAACATTGTGGGAAACATATTTGGTATACCAAAAGTTGATCTATATTGGAAGTGTTCTTTACTGATGATCCAATATGTTGGTTTTTGCGTCCAGAATTCACCACAAGAAGAGATATGACTCTGCTCTCTTAATTTCACTATTATGACTCATTCAGACAACTATATCCATGATCTTGAGAAGTTTTGTGTTGCGTACATAAAGTTATCAATGACAGAGTTTAACTTTGTACACTATAGTTGTTTCTCTATTTTGTATACCAGTGTGGGAGACTTCGCATTTTCTTAGGAAGAACATTCTGATGTTGAGGTTCTAATGGTAATCTCTTTGATGTTAATGTGATGAGAAACTAAAGTAATATCATATCCGGAAGGTGTTTACCTTGAGAAGTGTGTGTTGGTTTGGATTTTTTGTGATTAGGTCATATTCTTGGCCAACCTAATATATGACATGTATTAAGAAGAATAATTATAGTTTGCAGATGTTAGTTGGATCCCTTATAGATCTACGCTAACTTGATATGATACACCACATGGATAAAAATGTTTTAAATCTTATATGGTGTCAACAAGAGCTATTTGATTAAGTTTATTTACATCTAATTAGGCCAACCTAATTGATGTATGAAATATACTTGTATATATATAAGAATTTTTGGATTTGAAGAAGTGTGTGTGTGTGTAGAAAAGGATGTGTATGAGATGAAGGATATTGAGAATGTGTGAGCTTAAATGACTTATCAATTGTGAGCAGTGTACTATGGAAGGAGACAAGGATCATAGCAGAATTATTATGCGACTGTTATGCAGAGTAATACTTCACATTCAGAGCCTCATTGGAACTAAACACAACACATAGAAGGTGCATTCCATTAGTTCATACTCTTGGCAGTGAGCCATATCTTTTTGTATCTTAGCGGTTAGTCACTCCATTTTGTATTTTGGTTGTGAGCCTTCTAAGGACAATGAGTCCTGACAGTGAGCCCTGTAATATTCTATATCCGGATTTATTATATTGTGAGTTAATCCTCACCGTGGTTTTTCCCATTTTGGGTTTTCCACGTAAAAATCTGGTGTTGATGTGTTGTGTGGTGTCATGTTCATTTCAATGTCTTCATTCTGGTTTGCAGTCATATGTGCTTTAATAATTGGGTGGTTTACAACTGAATGGTTTAATAGAATATTGATTCACCCCCCCTCTTAGTATTCTAGATAATCAACAAAGATAACTCTCCAATTGATAAAACTCACCTTGTCACCTTAAATAATTTGCTCTATTAAATTTGTCTAGTCATGCATTTAAATTCTCATCCACCTAACATTTAATTTGTATGTTCCCTTTATATACATCTGGGACTGTTGATTACACCTCGTTTCACTTATAAATCATTCCCTCATGATTAAAAAGATATGGATCACCTCTAAAATTATTATCTTGAGGCTCTTTATCTTCTATAGAATCTTTTTTTCAAGTGATTAAATAGTTTGATTCTTAAAAATTATAATCCTCTTGCACGAAGTTTGGTTGAGTAACAAATTAATTTTAATATTCTAAATAACTCATTTTACATCTTTTTTTCATGAGACCCTCTTCTAGGATCTATTTCTATATTTTTTTATACATTAGATATACTCACAATTTTTATATAATTGAATAATTGTGGCAAATGAAATTATAGTTTAAATTAAATTATTGAAAATTTCATTCAACAATGGCATAAATATTGAAATTTATTTAGACATGATTTTATAATGCATACTAAAATGTCTAAAATGTATGTGAGTGCATAATCAACACAATACCTACATCTCTTAGTCCATATGAAATGCTATATCTAGAGGTAGTCCATAAAGCATGTACTGAAATGTATCTAAAATGTATCTACGGACATATTAGTCAACATATAAATAAATACAAATCATGTAGAAGTCATGAAATATACTAAAATATGTCTAAGTGGACATGAAATACCAGGTGCAATGTGCATAGTCATAATCAGGTGGCACATATAAATAAATTATGTATACATGTGTACATATAGTCCATGAAATAAATCTAGCCTATGTCAAGATCATCAGTAAAATCAAGATTCCTCTTCATTCCATGTGAGCTAGATGGACTTGTATCATGTTGTATGAGTTCAAGAAACTTGAAATTAGATAAAGTTTAAAAAAAATATGTGTGCATAATATGATGATTTAAATTTAATTTAATTTAACTTAACTTATAAAATCATGAAATTAAATTTTAAATCTAGACTATAAGTTATGCATAAATTACCATATGATCATGTGAATCTACTCCCACATTTTGTTCAATACGTGGTATAGATATCAATTTAGGACCAAACGTCTCAGCTACTAGTTCCTAGATATTCAAATTGTTGGTGTGAATAATTGTCTTGTACCTAGCTAATTCATTCACTAGGTAAATTAGGGGACATATTCACATGGTTAAGTTTACTTAGGATACAAGATTCTTTCTAGAAGCTTAGTTGGCATTTCTAGAACTTATCTTATCTAGCTAGGATGCATCATTTCCTAGGTGATTAGGTTGTTGGTTGTCTCATGTCATAAGATCATGACATTTGTCAACATCATGTTCACTACTACATTTCAACCTTGCCTTTATAAGCAAGGCATCTCATGGCATATCAAGCAATCAAGCAATTCAGCCATTAATCAATCTTGCATTGTGAAGCAAGCTTTCTTGCCATTCTCTCTCTTGTGGAAGTGGTTTTGGTCGCAACTGATCTTGGGGGTGTTGAGGAGTCACCATCAACTCCTACACAAATAAAGCAAACAATAGGTTAAATTTTTTACCAAAACATGATTTTAACCATATATATTTAAAAGACCTAGAAATTGCATAGAAAATTAAATAAAGTTTAGGACCTGAAACAATATGGATGACTCGTGAAATTGACCCTAATCAGTAGCTTGACTAGCACCTATCAAATGTATTGTGTTATCATCCTGCATATACATATATGAAACATATATAAATTTTAATATAAATTCAATTTAATTTAATTTTTAAATTTTACAATAATTGTACATCTAGTGAATTCAAAGTAAAAATTTCTAACTCAAATAGTTTTTAAAAACACACACAAGAAATGGCTCATGCAAACAGTTGATGATGGAGGAGAACTCGCCACACCTTGTGGTTGGTCGGACATGGAAATCATATGACCTCCCTGCATATACATTAATATTTCACATGTATAGTTGAATTAAATTATGGATGTAAATTAAAATATATAATTAAGGAATTAAATGATGCAACTTTAAATTAAAACTATCTATACATATCCAGTTTTAGGGTCAATAAATTGGTTTATCTAAGTGTAAGGTGTTCAGACTTGTACAACTGTTGATGCAAAACAAATTTGATCTAATCAAGATGATTTCTTAAAGCCACCCATCTACACCAAATAATTCAAATTAATATATATAATTTCACGTTATTAAACATAAATTTTGATATATGTGTAATGGCGCAAAATTGCACCTAGGGGCAATTTCACATTTTATCACTTTTCCTAGCATTTATTACACCTAAACACATTTATGATAAGAGCCTCTGTAAGACCCCGTTTCACATGCGATTAATGTCAAACCTAATTTGTTATATGATTTTCTCAAATTGATGATTAGATATATTTTATATGATAAATAAGGTGATATTTTGGCAAAATCATTGTAACTTCATTTTGACATTATGTTATATTGTCACTACCATGAAGGTGGAATACACTTGTATATTATGGAATACATATTGAAATTTAAATGGATTATTATATGGTTAAAGTTTAAAATATTCAGCTAACAGATTAATGTGATATACAATGGTTACTTATGATCGTGTTGGTAATGTGCAAGAAGGTAATGGTGTTAGCATGAGAAGGGAGGACCATCGAGAGCAAATCAAAAGACATCTTCTTGAGGATATAAAGTTAATATGTTGATAGATTAAGTGGTGAGTGTTGATATTAAAGGGATAATTTATTTTGGTTTGTGAGAGTATTTAATTATGTTTCATGTGGGTTAGGGGTCGGGAACCCTTATCCAAATTTGAAATTCGGATGGGTCCTTAAATGAGCTTTTAAAGTGGGGTGTTGGTCAATTTATTTGGTTGGGATGCAAAAATAAACCCTTTAGGGTCCATACCATAGTGGTAGGGGGTCAAGTGGGCACAATAGTGTCCCAAGGACATGATTTGACACTTGAAAAGTCCTCATAATAAGGAGTGACGAATTTTGAAAAGAGGATGGGGTGAAGAGATTGAGGGGGTGTCCAACTGCATGTTTCTTCTTTAATAAGGAAGAGACCCTCATTGATGAAGGAAAGTACACTCCACACCTCCCCATCCAAGAGTTGCAATTTGAAACCTCTATATATTTTTGAGAGGAGGAAGGGGTGGGGGGTTACCCACTTCTCCTCTTAGAGAACTTGAGTGGAGATGATAGAAAGAATGAGAGGAGTAGAGGAGTGCACCTCCTTGGAAAGATAGTGCTCAAGATGGCTTGGCTTGGAGAGGAAAGATGGATACAAGTGTGCAGTCCCTTCATCTAAAAGAAAAGAGATAAGTTTTTTTTCTACGCCCATTCTCATTTGCTAGTTTGTTTCAAGAAGGTGATATGCTTGAATGGATCATTATTGTAGATAGTAAGTAGAGAACCTTATGCATGAAGTTGGATGTTGTGTTATTATCATCCCTTTGTAAAAATTTGAGAAGACTCCAATTATCATCTTGGAGTTAAAATAATTACTTGCTCGAGGGTATGGCTAGAGCCCACAAGGCTCCATGGCTCCATGACGCCATTACGATAGGGTGGAGAGCAAGCCCTTTTCAGTTGTATGTCATTCATAGTATTCCTTGAAAATCAGTTGTAATATGGAAAGTTAGTGATTGTTATAACATGGAAGAAAATGGAGAAAGAGCAAGTTGCACTTTTTGACATGTAAATTAGTTATTTCCCTTTATTATGCTATTATTGGAAAGTTATTATTTTGTGGCAGAAGGAAAAGTTAGGGATAGAGTGGTTGTATTACATTTTCAAATGGGTACTACAAAGGTTTCCCTAGTTCTCTCAAGATTTAAGTGAAATTTTTCCTTATTTATGAATGAGGATTTTACTTGGTTGTTTCAAAATGGGTGATAAAAATAGATTTAAATCTATTGGATGGATATCAGTTTGTAATCTATATATGGTTCTTAATCTAGACTTATTTGCTTTCAAATGAGGTTTCTCTTTTATAGCTGATTATGTAACTTACATATGCTCATGGAAGGAGGTCTAAGTGACAATAGAGAAAAAAAATGTTAAAACAGCTTCATCCCGCGTTCAATAAAACACGTGATCATGCATAGCTTATATATCCAGTAAAAGGGACATCAAATGTGAAAAAAGATAAACTATAAATAGGACCTGCTAAATAAAAGACTGCACATATTTGTAAGTATGTAGACGATAGAAAGATACAAACTCCAGCTACATTCTTTAAGTGATAGGATTTAGCTAGAAGCAAGAGAAAATAAGAGAATAAAAAAACAATACATAATGATAACCAAAGATATAGTGCAGAAGATATAGAGGATAAACAAAATAAAATGGAACTTAATATGCATCTTAACCTGTATCGAACTTGATGGGGGTCAGGGTAGCTGGGGGTTCTGTCAATAAACATTTAAACGCATTGCTCACCTTTGCAAATATCTCAAAAGAAAATGATGCCAATTAGAAAATCTTGTTAACAAAAATGATGGTGTGGAATCTAGAGATAATTGTGTCCTTATAAAAGTTCTCTTCAGACAGCTCACGTGCTTTGTCCTAGCCTCCTATTCCTCAAGTATTCTGTTAAAATGATTTGTGAGTCTGACCTAAAACCATAGTTCACATACATATCTGCTAAAGTGTTTTCATATACCATTGCATTTGCTTGAAAGCTTCAAGAGACGTTCAAAACAAAAATTCATCACACGCATATTCTGCAGTCATAGCAGCCATGGCGGCCCTACAGTTGGGGAGGACGTGCTTGGAAAAAAGAGTTAAACAGGGGCATCGGGGGCTGACAGTATCGGTTTCCGAATAGTTCTTGGTTCTTATAAAAGTGCCGACAAAGTCATCTAAAACGCCATTTGAAAGTGGTGTCGGGGTCTGGTGGTTTTTTGTAACTGCATATCTATAGCGTATCTCTGTAGGTTAAGCTTGTGCAGAAAGGCCACCGAAATAAATCGCTAAAATTTTACCTCAGGGTTCTGCTCATTAGGTCATATTGACAAGCCTATGGTAGCTCTGTCCGCTCTGCTAATTCTTTTGCTTTGACAAGAAGCTATAATATAGAATACAATTGAACAATTGACGAGGCAATTACTCCGCCCTCTGACATTTTTCTGTTTTTCCCAAAAAAAAATATAAAAATATAAAGCATGCCAGTTACAGGAATTGACATCACGTCTGTGCTTACCTCCTCATCGTTGATATTAATGCTGCATCTGTTACCTTAAGTTATCTAGGTAAGTATTTTGCTTTTGCGTTGATATTTCCCCCGCCTGGTCGCGCTTATCCATCAGGGATTGGTTGTTGGCAATCAAATAAGGGAAATGAAGTGGAGTTGCAGCCTTGTGTCAAATCTTGTATGTAAATATTAGCAACAGTATCAAAGTTCGGTGGAGTCAGAGGGAGTAGCAAATAAAGTGCAGGCATTGGCAGCTGATGCTAGTTGTGAACCCTTTCTTCACTGACTATCCCTCACTTGCGATATGGGTTGTACTGCCTAGCGTGCAAGTATGGAAGACCAGCGTAATTAAAAGAGGACTCAAATTTTAGTTTATTAATGATTTAATTGAATCGAACTCTTGCTGGCCTTTTGTCCAGATTTACAAAAGAATTTAATGCTCAGATTTAAAAAGAGGACCAATTTATACGGTATTTGAAGGGGAAAGAAAGAGGGTGTAGGGATTGGTCTATCCTTCTCACAAGTAAATGAAGTGTAGGATGTGGACTATGGTCAGGCAGTTGGTGAAGAAGTATTAATCGAGGTGAGTCTCTTTAATTTTTCAGTGTATCAGTCATTCAGTTAAAGGAAGGGCTGCCAATGAAGGTTTCCTATTGCTGAGGAAATAAGCCATTTTTCTTGAGGATCTGGATATCGAAAAGTTTCTTCATTCAGTTAAAGGAAGGGCTGCCAATGAAGGTTTCCTATTGCTGAGGAAATAAGCCATTTTTCTTGAGGATCTGGATATCGAAAAGTTTCTTACATCAACCTCTCACCTGTGTAAATGCAGCAATAGGAGATTGTTAATAAAAGAAAATCCAACAGTTGTAAATAATTTTAGAGTAGAAATGAGTTTGCCTGGGAGTGAAGTACCAGCAACCAAGGCTGTAGCATAACTCTCACCTGGGCACAACATTAAGAAATATTAAAGTCTGAAGGAATTCATCATCATATATGTCAATTGCCATACTCATAGATTTGATAAATCACTTTTGATACCAGTGAATTCTGTCAAATCTGCCCTCTCTTATCATAGCACGTCATGTAATTAATGATGACTGTAAGTATTGCTGAAAAGTAAAAAAAAAAAATTAGTAAGTATAGCTGAAACAAAAAAAATTGATTCCTGACAATGCCTCCATATCGTGAGAGTAAAAAGGATTGTTGCACCTAAATTAATGATGTATAAATGTAGGTGTTAAATAGTTAATGATATTGTTTCTATATTGGAAGAAATAAAAGCAATTTACATCAGCAATTGAGCAGCAAAAAAAATTACATTAGCAAATGAGCAGCAAAGACTTTACAGCAAAACCAAAGAAAACTACATAGCATGAGCAGCAAGATGCTGTAGGGCAATCATGGACGGCAGTAAAATGAATAATCTTTATTAGTTCGGCCAGCTATGTGGAAGCACCCAAATCTTGTTCAAAGAAGATAATTTCATCAAAAGAAAGCTCAAAGAAGCCATTGAAATCTTCAATCACCCCTTGAACCTTAATTATGATGAGGGGTGAAAGTTGAGTCAGGCTTGGCATCCCTTGTTAGCCAACCTTCATAGCCATCACCTTCCTTCCTCTCTCTAACCCCATTCCCCTCTATACCTGTTCTTGTCTTTTGATTTCTTGCCTTCTTTCCAGTGCTTTGGTCTCCTTGTCTCGCAAGGTTTATTGGCCTCCTTTTAGTTCCTAGTTTCTTCTGTCTTGCCCTTTCTTCCTTTGTCTCCTTGATTTTGCACTTTGACATTTTATGTAATTTTTACTGTTTTTCAAGTATACATGTATTTGATTGTATGGATACTTGCCTTTAGTTTTTTCTTCTCTGCTTGCCCCTGTTTTTGTTTCTTATTTGGTTGTTTTCTTTCTTTGTGTTGTTTTGTTTTTCTTTTGTATTTAGTTGCTTTTATGTTCTCCTTTTTTGTTTTTTAGTTTGTATTTTTGTTTGTGTTTTGTATTTCTATGATTTTTTGTCCGTCTTTGTTATATTTTTATTTTTTGTTTTGTATTTATTGTCTTATTCTCTTTATATATATATATATAAAGAACGAAGATATATATATATCATTGTAGTTGTTTGTAATTTATTTTGTAATTATTGGTGTGTGGTTGTGTTTTGAATTTTTATAATTATTGTCCATTTTCTTTATATTTATTTCGTATTTAATGTCTATTTTGTTATTTTATATTTTTTTGTATTTATTGTCTATATATATATATATATATTATTGGAATTGGTTGTAATTTTATTTTGTATTTATTGGTGTGTGTTTGTGTTTTGTATTTTTGTAATTGTTGTCTATTCTCTTTATATTTATATTTTATAATTATTGTGTATTTTTATCTATTTTGTTATTTTTTGTACTTTTTGTCATATGTATATATATTGTTCCTCTTTTTTGTTTCTAATGTTTTCTTTGTATTTAGTGTCTAATTTTTGTTTTCTTTTCTTCTTTCTTCTTTTTGTTTTTAATTTATTCTTTTTTCTCTTTTGTCTAGTCTTCCTAGGTCCTCACGCTTCCTTCTCTCTCTTCCCCTTCTCTTTTCTTTTTAAGTAGTGCTTGGTCTGCATCCTTTCATTCTTTCTCCTAGAGCTCTTTTCTTCATCCTGATGATGGATCACAGAGTGTGATCCGAAACATTGATGTAAAAATTCTCACACAATCAAATCCATAAAACTTGTTGAGGAACATTAGTATGGTCAATAGGAATATTATTATTGTGAATAGATAATATGAGTAACATTATTGTTAATCGTTATTTTTATTTTGTTTAGATGTTATTGTCAATATTAAATTGGGGTTAAATAATAGTAGTATTGTTTGGGTTAAATGAAGGCTTGAAAGTAAATATAAATATTATTATGATTAAATGATAATCCTGTTAATAAAATTAGATATAGAACATCAATGTGACTATGTGGTTTGAATGTTTTCATATAAGAGAGCAAAATGTTAATCAATTATCACCAATGTCTCTATTTTTAGAGGTCCAGATGTTGAATAAACAATAACATTTTATTTGGTAATGGTCAACAAGAGTATTAATTTTAAACATTTAAATTTAGATTATATACCATAACCGTTTTAATAGTGGAATTGATGAATGAATATTGATTTTATTAGTATTGGTTCATTGTTCAAATAGTAACATTATTATTAAGACTTAAGCATTAAAATATATATAATGTTGATATATAGTTGGTTGACAAAACAATCATATTAATACTTATTATTGAGTAATTAGTAATAACATACTAAAGTTTAATGTTGAGTCAAATAATTAGATTCTCTCCTTAACCTTGGATATGGTTTGATGTGGAATTAGGCACTACAACAATAAAGTAATATTAATCTTATCATAAGATAGATAATTATAATATTAATCTTAATATCAAATTATATATATATATATATATTGTTGATATTATCACCATTAAGAGTAATGTTAAAGAGAATTTTTAATCACCATGAAATGATGTTAAAATTAATATTAAGAGCAATATTAACAGATAGTTATAAAGGCATTATGAGAGGACTTCAAATACCAATTATTATAATAAGTGGTATTAATACCAATTTGGGAGAAAGCATTAAGTTCTAAACAATGGGATTAATAGTTGTTACATTAATTCTAAGTTGAATTAACGTTAGTATCTCAGGAATAATAGTGGTAACAACAATTAAGTTGCTTCTCATGGACATAAGAAATATTAGTGGAATCAGATTAGATTCATTGCCAGCACAATCCTATGTGAATAAATTTGTAACGATACATTTTGGAGAATGTAGATATTAAAAGGTGTAGGACATATATATTTAAATGATTCTAAATGTTAGTATCACATGACACTAAAATTGGTTTGAAACAATATTAAATCCATTGAGGGTTGATTTAGATTTTGTTAGGGCAGCTAAAATTACTATTTGATGTGGCCTCAATCATAGTATTTGTAGGTATAAGCTAATGTGAATGCACAACATTAATCTGTTAAGTAAGGATTAGTAATCATAGGTTATGTTACTATCAATGAGTAAATGCGGATAAAAATGCTTAAGTGTGGATTAAATGAAGTGATATGATCATGCTAATAATTAACCTTTGATTAAGTGACTACCCTTTTCCTTGACTTATTAATGACCTATCAGTCACTAATATTATTATATTAGGGCTAAGCAACCTCTAATTGAGTCGATTCAACCAAGTTGAGATAATATGGCGTATAGGTCAAGCGTGAGGATAGAGATACAAACTTAATGATAAGTTATCGACAGTAACGCTTGTAATCATGTTACAGTGTCTGTGAGCTAATGCTTGTTTTATTTAAAGAAAAAAAAATGTTGCATTTTCTAGTGGAATTTTTTTTTGGGCATGACAGCCTCATGGGTCAAAATTTCACAATTCTAATTCCATGTGGTCCAATGATGAAGCGACAACAGTTCACTGCCACATTTCCCAAAAACTAACATTCTAGATGCCCAAGCAGTGCGCTAGTGTCCTAGCAGTTTTTTAAGTTTGAAACATGGAATCTCATAATCTTGACTCGAGACATGCATCTTTGTAGTCATATTCTTGAGTGTACCATCTCCTTCCGCCCTTGCATGCAACAAAACTCCCTTTTGCTCTTATTTTTGGGGGGTTCTCTATCATTCGATCGGTTCTCTTCTTAATCTCACTTCATTCTCATCCTCTTCTACTCTTTGCAACAACACTTCTATGAGTAAAGATCTACTAGACTGAGGTCCTTCCAATAGCCAAAGCTCTTTAGCTATCATTCAATGGTGCGTCTTTGTGTTCAAGAGGGGGTCGAGGACTGTTGGTATGAAATAATCCGAGCCAATTTTTTCGTTTTTTCAATTATCAGATTACAACATTACAATCAAAGTACCCGTTAAGGGTAGAAGGTAACCCAAAACGTACGAAAGCAACTCTAACCAAGAATGGCGTCGATGATGGCGAGCATATGGTCAGAGGATCTTCTACCCTAAATGTTGAATGGGAACTCAACGCCAAGTATGTGCTACCCAATCCAGTATGGAGTGAGGGGCGACCATATGACAGAGTGTTACAGAATACTATGCTTGAAAAGAAATGCGGAAAACTGGAAATACTCAACACCCAGAATGTGCTTGCTAACCCAGAATGGGAAAGTAGCTACCATAGGGCGGAGGTCAATTAAAAACAATATCAACTGCTGAAAGTAAGAAGGGCATTACAATTTGATAAGCAAGAATCTAAATGGTTGTCAGTACTACTGCCAGCTTACAATCTAAGAGATGAAATCTTGCTAATAATACAAATCAGCATATAATAGAGTTGTACAATATTCGTGAATTTAGTTGCTGAGAAGTAAAGATTAAAACTGCAAGAGCATAAACAAATCCAACCTCATTCCACTTGGCCAATCCCCAATGAAGTCTTCGCAAGAACTTTGAGAGCCTTCAACACCTATCCAAGAGTGAACTTAGCAGATTTCTCAAGACTGTATAACAGACCTGCAACTTTCAATGAATAACCAGCAACAGAAGATTTCTTGAAATGCTCAAAACTCACTCTTTACTCATCCAAAATGCTTGATATCAATTGCAAAACTCTAATGAGATGGAGGCGCTCAACTAAGAACCATAAAACAGACTTAAAATGCAGATTACAAGAAATGTACAATTCCCAATGAAACCAAGAATGGTACGGCCCAGCACAGGGGCGATTTTGCTTTTAAAATTCAGATCCCTTTCTAAAAAATCTACAAATTGGCATACATGGGCGCCTAGACCAGATAGAAGGAATTATGAAATACCCACAATGAATTTTTTTGTCTTTTTTGATTTATGAATAAAACATCAAATCAGCTGAAGCTAAAATGCAAAAATCAGAAACTTCTAATATGCCAAAAACTGAACCTAATGAGACAAATGCATATTACAATGCACAAATTCCAATGCACTCATAAACTAGACTAAAATCACCACTAGTTGTTGTCTTACAAACAAGAAGCGATGCCCGAGCTAGGAGGCCTTCATTCCTCGAAGCAAACCCAGAGCCAATTCGGCAGCATAACAGTATTGTAGTCCAAAAGATCCTGCAAAGAGATCCCAAGGCTTCCTTTTATAAGTTTCGGTTGACCTTCACGAAACCCTAACTTCTTTTCCGGAGTCAAACCCTAATTCCTTCACAGATGGCGTCCCACTTTTCCAAGCAACTTTGTCTTTTAATATTAATTTAATCTTTCTTGAAATTGGCATCCACTTGAGCTTATAAAAAACTTCATAAAAAATATCATTAATTCTCTTAATGAAGCGCCACCCTTAAAGAACACCTTTTTAAAAAGACTTGAAGTGATTAAGCTAGGCTAAGGGGGGGGTCAACGTTAAATTATAACATTAAAACGTGACTTTAATAAAATACCTCAACTTATCTCTCCAACTACGCCCCGAAGCCATCAATGAGCAGGCCAACTGATCAAACTGACATAGGAAGTCAACCACGCTGAACCCAACTGAAAAACTGCCAAAAATAGAATTTACTAAAAATAGTAAATTCCAGAAAATGCCCTGAATGCCGAAATGAACATACCACTGCGAAGCTCTCTGAAAACCCAAAAAGAATCCGCCATCAAATCCACCAACTCCGAGCAAAGACAACCTCAAAAATAGGAAACCCTAATTTTACCTTCCGACTAGCCTTCGGGTTTCCAGAAAAAGGCCAACGGTCACTGGAAATATCAGGTTTGAGAAGGGGACATTACATGGTAACACTCTCTTGCTCTTATCTATTTACGAATAGATTAGATCATTTTACTCATTTGCTATTTGGTGGTGCAGGTTCTCCTCCTCAAGCGAGGATTGTTTTCACCACTTCATTGTGTCTATTTCATTTACTCTCTCTATCTATCTAGTTTTCTGTGGAGGTGGGAACACCAAAACGGGGGTTTGATTGTGGCAAGCTCCAAAATAGCCCTAACATTTTTCCTCGTTCATTCTATTTGCAGGATGCTAAAGCAGAACTTGGAGGAAGGAGTCAAACGTTTGACTATTTGTGAGTCTTCTTTTAACTCTTCTTATATTTTGTCTCATTTTCTGCTTTCTAGTTAGTTACTCTATTGAACAAACCTTGAACCCGTGTTAGAAAGTGAGGTTTTTAGTCATTCTACCCAAGTCTTGAGTTCTCTACATTGCTTGGGACACCAATGCATCCTTCGAACTCCAACGCGTCGCGTTGGCATCCTAATTCTACGTTGTAGTATGTTGGCTAAGAGCCCTTCCTTTTGAGGCAGAGATCTAGGAACCCTGCTTTCTTGGATTCTGAAGCAGTCTTTCAAGAATAATTAGTCTGTGTATAGTTTCTTTACAATCTCTTCATTCAACTAATATTGAGGTGGTTAAGGGCAGTTCGCTCCCTGGGATTCTCTTGAGAATGAAGAGACTTATGAACAGTGAATCCCCCTTATCTCACATTTTGGTGAATCCAACATGAACATGTCAAATATTTTTGTGTAATTTTTTAATGTTTATGATAATTCTTTCTCTAAGGAAGATTTTGATATGTTGGATGATGCTCTAGATGATTTCTTGGAAACATCTTCCTCTACTTGTAGATCTTCTAAAAAAACTTCTTCTTCGCAAGCTAAAGAGTCGGTGAATTTTGTCATAGTTTTCACGGCTTCTCCAAGTCCTAAGAGACCCATTGTTTACTTGACTCCGGCTAGTCCCTCCCCTAAGAGGATTCATTCCATTTGTGGAATTCCATATCATAATGATTCACCAGATTTATATTCAAGGTTTGTAAAAGCTATAGATTCTACTTCTTCTAATGTTGTTGGGAACATGTATAATACAAGAAGAAATAAGCAAAACTTGGATCAACAACCTTTTGTTCCTACATCTCAACCTACTCAAGTTCCTACTTTTTTACCACCTTCACAATTGAGTCTTCCTTCAACACCTAAACCTACGATTAAAGCACCTAGAGACTATGATTTTGTCAAGCAAATTCATGTTACTTCGACTAAGATCTCGCTTTGGGATTTGCTTCAGACTGCTCTAGTTTATCATGGTATGCTTCAGAAATCCTTGTAGATGATCCTCTTGCCAACCTCTGCCAGGCCAATGGATGTTAGTGCATTGATGGCCCATATTCGTGCGAATTCGTTGAATATCGCATTCTATCTGTAAGAACTTTCACCCCCAGATGTGCAAAAGCAATCGGATCCTTTAATTATTATAGTTAACACTAGTAGAATTTGGCATATAAATCACTAGGTGACTAAAACTTTTAGTCACAACAACTAAAAATGACTAAGTTCTACTCATTTTTACAATCCAGCTATAAATGAGTAAATAAATGACTAATTTGGTCGTTGAATAAAAAATTATTTAGTCACAAAAATAAAAATGACTAAATAGTTAGTCATCAAATCTAAAGTAGACAAAATCTAAGTTAATAAACAATTCGGCCTAATATTGGCGCAATGTATTCATGCGCGTGATGTATTGGCGCAATTATTCACGTTCATTGCAGATTCATTTGTCTCACTTGACCTTGCTTCATTCGTTCATTGCAGACCTCACTTCATTCTTTAGCCTAGCATGAGGTGTTTTGATCAACAACTACTTGCATGGGCGATAAGGATTCGGAGAGGACCTGGAGACTTCTGAAAAGGTGAGCAAGGGCAAGGAATTCGAAGTTTGCTGCAACGAATTTGAATTCACCAAGGCCTTCTATAGTGAAATCAGATTTGGGGACACCCTCTACAGCGAATTTATAGGTAATTCGAAACCCTCATTACATTAATTAAAAATTTGAAACGCTCATTACAATCTACTGCTCTTAATAAAATTCTTTTATAATCTTGCCACAAGAAAATGCTACCCTGCAGTGAAGAAAAAATGGTTGCTAAATGATTCAATGCCATTACAGAGTATGGGTATAATTCAAAGGCTCTACGCATCTTTTCCATTCCTTCATGAACACTACCTTTTTCACTAACTGACATGAGAATCCTACAAGTAAAAAATGCACAAAACTGACCAGAGATTTATGTAGAGGTAGAACATCATTTCCTAATGCCTCCATAAAAGTTTGTTGAGCCAACTCTAGTTCATCACGCTCAAAATGAAGAACCCCCATGTTTTTTAAAAATTTGAATGGGTACTTCTCTGCTCTTCTTCAAAAGAGACTTTGGCGTCTTAAGAGAATCTAAGGCTGCACTGGGGTCTGACGATATTAATAACTCACCCATCTTGATAAATGCATGGGCATCATGTGGATCTATGTGAGTTTCTTTTCTTAAAATTTCCAAAGCCTTCTCTGCCTACCCTTGTTGAGCATATATATGGCCTAAAAAATTTAAGATCTCACAGTTCTTAGGGTGGACCTCCAAAACCTTTTCAAAATTTGAGAGAGAACTCTTAAGATCTCTCAGCTTCAATTGAACCTGTCCAAAAAATTATGTGGCCTTTGGCTTTCCCTAGCAAGTGGTTTCATAATCACCTTTACTATGATAAGATCGTGCAAGATTATAATATGAATGAGATTTCATGAGAGGGTGGTTCGTTGAAACAAGAGCTATCTCAATCAACTATTCCACAAGAAAATGTTGTCCTGTGAAGAAAAAATGGTTTGCTAAATGATTCAATGCCATTGCAAAGTACAGGTATAATTGAAAGCCTCTACGCATCTTTTCCATTCCTTCATGAACACTACCTTTTTCACTAACTATGAGAATCCTACAATTAAAAAGTGCACAAAACCGACCACAAAGATTTTTCCCCATTTCAAACAACAAAATTGCCAAAAAAAATGCATTTAAAACCTACAAAAAAATGCAAATAAAATCACATTGATTTTCGTGCCAAAAAAAAACCATGATACTATAGCTTGTTGCTTACTATTATGCTTTGATAAAAAATTTCCAAGCATCCATAGCTTTTTGGAAATCACCTATTTTAGGCTTTTAGCCATAGCAGCAAGGCAGTGTACTATTTGATAAAATGCTTTGGTAGACATGTATGAAAAAAGTGGTAGCATAGAAAAGGAAATGAACTTTGGAAAAAGTGCCTCAAAGAAATGTGGTCTCATGGTGATGGAATGCCATGACGAATTCCATGACAAGCGAATTGTTATGGATTGTCATGGCATTCCATCACCATGAGACCACATTTCTTTGAGGCATTTTTTCAACCAGTTCACTACCTTATCTATGCTATTGCTTACTATTATGCTTTGATAGATTTTTTCCAAGCATCCTTAGCTTGTTCGAAAGCACTTGTTTTAGGCTTTTAGCCATAGCAGCAAGGCAGTGAACTGTTCAGAAAAAATGCTTTGGTAGACATGTATGAAAAATGTAGTAGCATAGACAAGGCAATGAACTTTTTGAAAAAATGCCTCAAAGAAATGTGGTCTCATGGAATACCATGACAAGAAAATGCAATTGGAAGTTGCTCCTAGTTATTAGTTATGCAATGTGAAGTAATTGCATAACTGCTTAGGTTGACTTTGTAAATACTATATTGTAATTTAAATTTTGTCATCTATTAGCATCTAGTTATTAGTTATGCAATGTGAAGTAATGCTTTGAGTTTGAAAGATGTGCAATGCAATGTAATCAGTAATTTGAATATAAACTACAAAAATTTATTTTTTACAATTCATTAGTTAAACTCTCTATTTTATTTGCTCTCTATAACTCTATTGCTACGGAAATGCCTTTCAATTAAAAAAACTATTTTTGTCTCTTAGTCTACAATTTTTTGTTGCTATGTGTAGAACATTACAGATAGATCAACATCAAAGGTTGAAATACCATGCATTTGATGAGAGAATAGCCAATGAGAGTGACATGGACAAATATCCATGTCCATGTAATGACTGTCTTGGTGGAAAGGTGAAAAAAAGAAGTCAAATTTATCAACATATGATAAGATATGGGCATAGTGGTATAAGCCCTTGGAATGTCAATTATTACGAAGATATGATAGAATGGCAGAGTGTGAGAGATGAAGAGGCAACACACATAGATGAAGTGACACCAAACATAGATGAAGTGGCACCAAACATAGATGAAGAGGCAACAATGTTAGACGAAGGGTTTGAAGTTGATAAATGTTGAATGAGGGTCTAAACGATGATTGGGCCAAGCTGATGGAGGATGCTTCAAATCCTTTGTCTGCTAATTGCAGGTTAAGTCGTTTGACAACAATCCTTCAAATTCTTAACTTGCAAGTGGTGTTTGGTTGGACAAATGAGAGTGTAGATCAGTTATTGGAATTATTAAGTTCATTGTTACCACCTGACTCCACATTGCCAACAAAACGAAGTCAATGTAGAAAGGAAATCACTAAGCTAGGCTTAAGGTATGAAAACATCCACACATGTGTGAATGGTTGTGTATTATTTTGCAAGAATCTTGCAAGTGAGTGAATTTTTGAAATGTCATGAAGCGAGGTATAGAGAAGGATTGAAATCAACTATGGTTCCTAGAAAGGTTCTTTGCCACTTTCTGGTAATCCCACGATTACTCTGAATGTATATGTGCAGAGACATTGTTGAACTTATGCAATAACATGCCCAAAATAAGAGCATTAATGGAAAACAACGACATGTGCCTAATTCTAAGACGTTGATGGAATTTGATAACAAATGGCCTGATTTTTCTCAAGATCCTCATAATATAAGGTTGGGTTTGGCTCTAGACGGGGTGAACCCATTCTCAGATCAAAGTACTAAATGGTCAACTTGGCCAGTGTTTTTAATAAATTATAACTTTCCTTCATGGTTAGCAACTAAACCATTTTTCTTAATTCTATCATTGATTATACCAGGAAAGAAAAGTGTGACTTCAGATACAATTGATGCTTATCTAGAGCCATTATATGATGAGCTAATGGAATTGTGGAAAGGAATTGATGCAATTCAATCTTTAAGGGATGGTCATTCAATAAAATTCACTTTAAGAGCTTCCTTATTGTTTACAATTCATGATCTTCCTGCATATGGCACATAACAGGTGATTACATTGTTGAGAATGGACAAAAAAGAATGTCATTTATTGAAAATGATGGGATTGCTAGTAGTAGATATGATCCATGTAATGAAAGCGTTGTAAAAAGGTTGTGCATATTCTATAAGTTGCTATACTTTAAGGATATAGCCATTAGGCATATTGTTGACTTTATGCATACTGAGAAAAATATAGCCTATGGTATTAAAGAAACTCTTTTTGGTGCTTTTGATACTATTTCATCACATGAAGACTTTCAACAATTAAAGATTTGTCAAAATCTTTGGGTTGAAAAATATGATGATGAAAAATATAGAAAACCTAGTGCTCCTTATGTTTGGACAAAGGAAAAATATGCACAATTCTTACAGTTGATGTCTCAGACTCGCTTTCCCACTAGATATGTAAGTAGTAGTATTAGAAGCCAAACTGACATTAATGGCTTAAGAGGCCTCAAGACCCATGAATATCATGTCACAATGGAGAATATTTTACCTATTGTGGTAAATATATTAAGTTTTCCAAAGAGGCCAAGATTGGCAGTTATAAGGTTGGGCCTAATATTAAAGAGAATGAGTTTACATGTATTAGATCCTTCGAACTTTGATAGTTTGAGGGAGGAGGTTATTGAAGTCCTTTGTCTATTGGAACGAGAATTTCCACCAACAATCTTTAACATTTCTATGCATATTTTGATACATCTACAATAAGAACTAAATCGTTGTGGCCCGATAAGAACAAGATGGATGTATCCTATAGAACGATATATAAAGGTTTTGAAAAAAATTGTTCATACTAGGGAAAAACTGGAAGGCAGCATGTCTGAGGGATATTCAATGCAAGAGGCCATGGTATTTTGCACAAAATATATGAAGGATTTTAAAAATGTCAATCGACGTGTATGGGATGATGACGAAGAAGACATAGTTGCAAGTGAAGTATTGGAAGGAAATGGATGTCGCTTGAAGCTATCACATCAAGAAAGAAGTGTGATACATGCCTATATTCTTCAAAACATGTCTTCATTCGATAAGTGGTGCAGGTAAAAAAATTAGCACAATAATTTATTTACTCAATTGCATTTACACATTTATATTATCAATCTTACTATTTGTACGTTAATATTCTATGTAGAAAATATGAAGAAGACAATCAAGCTTGGATGCAACATCGACCTCAAAGGCGCAAACGTCGTGCTAATTTGATTAGAGGTGATTCTTTTTCAAAATTTGAAGAATGGATTGCTAATGCAATCAAGGATGCAAAAGAAGGTCAAGATATAACAACGGAGGAAAGTTAGCTTTCACAATCTCCACATTTATGGGCTATGTGTTTCAGTGGAATGTGGGCCTATGGTAGTCATTTAAGAGTGGAAGAAAAAGACAAAGGAAAGATAAATTGTGATTGTGTTGTTAGTGCTGAATTTTTTCACGAAACTAAGAAGAAATTTTATGTTGGATTCATCCAAAAAATTATTCTAGTGGACTATGGTGAAAATAGTCCTATATTATTAAAATGTAAGTGGATCTGACCATTTGTAGTACAATTTGATGAGCATGGATTTGTACGAGCAAAGAGAAGACATTTTTTATCAGAGATGGATGAGTCGTATGTTTCCCATCTTCAAATTAACCAATCATTTCTAATTGATGATGTAAGAAGCCCAGGATGGTCATATGTCATTCAAACAGAGTCTCGTTCAAAACGAAAAACCATGGAAGTTGTTGATATAATGCCTGATGGGCAATATGTTAATTTACAAGAAACATTCGAAGAAGTGGATGAAGATAATGATGGAGTATTTGAAGAAGACATTTTGATTACCAATGAAGATATTGGGAGAGAGAATGCATTGCAATTGATAGATGAGGATGAGGAAGAAAATCAAGCAGATGGAGACACGAATGATCAGGATTCTGATCTTGTTGGAAATGCAGATGATTATGATGATGTTTTGTCACCTTAAGAGGTTAGCTTGTCACCTAAACTTTGGTTATACGTATGGTGTAATTTATTATTGAATCTAATAAAGATCTGAGTATAGGTATGCTTATTCACTGTTGTTTTACTAATACATTTCTTATTGTAATCATCATTATTTTGTTGGTACATTGTATAGAAAACTTGAGATGTTCACTACTAATTTGAAGTGCATTTAAAGTTAGGTTCAATCATTCTTCTTAGTTTTCTTACTTTGGTTGAAAATTTTAAATTAATTTTGTTTAGTTAGAATATAATTTCTTGTATGTCCTATATGTTTTCTAGATGCAAACATATAATGAACATCTGTGATTTAATAATACATATAGATATCTTAACATTAGGTGAACTAAGCCTCCCCATTACAAACAAAGAAATGATATCTTAGGTCTGATTGACACTGAAAACTAAAACTGAGAGACTGCAAAATTAGAAAATTGTTCAATCTTTTCAATAAAATGATATCTAAAATATTACATTCATAATAAAATCCAATACCGCACTACCGCAGTAGTCAATAGAGGTATGCGTGAGATGGCAGGACATATAGGTCAATGTACAAATTCTTACCACAATACTGTGGCAACCAAATATGAATACCACGAGGTGGCGGTGAGAACATGTTAGCAACTAAAGTAAATCACAGCCCCACAAGGGGTAAACAATGACACTGCAGTATGGTAGTGAACAATCACTCAACCGCTAGAATTAACCCGATGTCCTGCGAGAGTCAAAGGGGTGTGCGCGGGGTGGTGGAAGTGCTACCACTACCCCGTAGAGGTCTTGATATGACAGATTGATATGACGGTGAATAGTCACTCAACTGCTAGAATTAACCTGTCATCTTGCAGGAGTCCAAAGGGTTGTGCACAGGGTGGTGGTACTACTAGCGCTAACCCATAGCCATCTTGAAATGACCAAGTGGTACTATGGTACAAGTTGTCAAAGCATTAAATGATTACAGTGTTTGATTTCCCAAGATCAACAGCATGTATTCAAACTTGAAATATGGGCAGATTCTGAAATATTTTGCATGAATTCACATTAATAGTGAGGCGACCAAGATCAACAACAAATATTACTTTGGACTTGACAACATTTTGGCAATCATTCACAAAGCTCAGCATACCAGAGGCAAGGGAGTTCAAGCAGGAAAACTCTGCAGCTATTATTTTGTTGGGTAAGTTCACATAAAACCTTTGTAGCAAGTGTATAACAACTGAATTTGCTTCTACAAGTAGACACTTAAAAAATCAAGTAGAACTAAATTCTTCATCATGCCACCCAAAATAAGTCAACTTGCGAGTAAAAAGGAAGAGTCCACAGCTTCTAAATCAAAGAAGAGATCCCTACAACAATCCATTTTAGATGTTTTACCTAATTTTGTAGATAAAGGATCCAAAAAGGTGTTTAAAGATACAACCCATGGATGTAGAGACCCAATTATCCCTATCTCATGGTAGGATTTGTTTTGGAACTTCTATGAAAAAAGGGTTGAGAAGATTCCAGTTTCGAATCCTTGGACGTTAGATTTGGCCAAATTGATAGTCCCAAATGTCTTCATAGATGTTGAGTTTATTAAAGTATAGCACAATATTATCACCCGGCTACCAAGACTATAAAAATGCCAGATGGTTCACCATTAGTGGTGCTAACTAAAGAAGCAATTATAGAGTGTTTTATGTTAAACAAACAAGCTATTACTAAGATCGACTTGGACAGAAGTGAGGAGGATTATAGGAGATTGAGAAAAACCTACAGGAGTGATGAAATTCCTTTACACATGAAAAAGGTGTAAACAATAGGAGGATACATATCTCCCCCTCCCAAAATGAGCCATTTTCCATAGAAGACTTCCAAGTATATTTCAAAAGAACTTATTTTGATTTGTGCCAAGTGCTTGGAATAGATGTTGAAGAGAGGATGCCAACCTATCTCATGATGATGGCAATGAGGATACAAAATCCTGAAGTCAACATTGAGTATGACTTTGCTGCTAAAATTGAGAAAGGGCTACATGAGGGATTTTTGCAAGTAAGAGAGAACTTATCTCCCATCACTTTTAGGAAATACTCTTTGATGTGTCATTTAATATAGTACCAAAACATAAATGGGGGGACTAAAAGAATGTGTTTGGGAATGACTAATGATGAAGGGAATAGGTTGCCTGTACAAAACTGGTGTTACATCTGGGATAGTAGATGTAAAAATAGTGATTATGTAATATTTCATGATGATTTCCTAGTAAAGTTCATGGCCGCTCTTGGTCATATTTCACCAAGATTGCCTAATAAAATCATGCAAGTATTAAGACCTTTAGCATTGAAGCCAAAGCAGGTGACACACTCACAATTTCGGTGATTGGTTCTTCTTAGCAAACCAAACAATAATAAGGATCTATGAGTGTCCTTAAGCCCCACATGTTTTACCTAAATTTGTTTCTATTCGAATTGCATTTTTAGAATTTATGTGGAAAATTTTATGGATGGAGCAAGATGTTATGAAAAGACAGAAAAAGGGGACATTCCTCCCTGACCTAACTGAATGTGAGGAGCTATCTGTAGGGTCTGACACTCTTGAAGAACTGCAAAACTATTTGAAGATGTGGTATTCATTGAAGTCATGATGAGAAAGGGTATTTGATCCTAAAGGGCATATTAGTTTTATAAAGTAGGCACTTCTCACTAAAGTTGGGATTACCCATGTAATGAATTACAAAGATGTAATAAGAAATTGCTTTACACCTGATGAAGTTTTTCAGAGGAAGAGGAAGTGGGCAATCATAAAGAGGCTTGAGGAAAAGAAGAAAAGGGACACTGGATTCCAAGGATTCTATGTTGAAGAAAAGGATCCTATCAAAAGGATGAACGTAATAATTGACAACTTTGAAAGATTATATGTTGAACCAGAAAAGAAACCTGAGGGTTAGTCTTCGAAACCCTCCAAGGTGCCCATCAAACCAAGTGGTACTGTAATCATAGAGCCCCTACAAGACACTGCCACAATACAATCAGAAGCATCCCCTAAGCAACCAAATCCTAAAAGGCAGAAGACACATGGAGTGGCCCCCTTAGTGGCATATGAAATAAGTGAAGGAGTAGGGGATACTGAAGAGGTAGCCGATGTACTTTTGAATTTTAAAGATGATGAAGTTGATCAGCCACTGCCTAAGCTTGCAACTGATGCTCACAGACCAGAAGAAAGAGTGTATGTACATGGGCATAATGACCAAGAAGTGCATGATGATGAAAGAGTGATTGCTACCCTTATATTTATTTAAGATGAAGAATTTATTCAAACTCATGAGTTTAAGGATTTTTGGTTTAAGATGAAAATGAAAGAATTTGAGGACAGACTCCAAATTAATAAGATGGGCACTGAGGAGTCACAACATGACTAGATTGTTTCCTAGACTCTTGAAGAACTCATGATTAATTAAATTACTGTTAGCCCCCAAGAAGCAAGGAAATTGGTCTTAGAAAGCAATATACTAATTATTCTTGGGATGGAGTTAAAAAAGATATTCTTACTAGATCAAGTAAGAAGCCAAGAAGATCCCATGTCAGTTTTTGAATTCAATTCAAATGAGGGAATGAGTGGGGCAAAAGTTACAATCCAAGACTTGAAACCCTAGTGTTTTGGACAAAGCAAAAAAGAACAAAAAAAACAAGATTGCTTGATGTTGTAAAAGAAATGAGAGGGAATGCCATGGTAAATACATTTCAAGACACATCAGCATTGGAGGCAGCTACTATGACAATGCACTCAACAATGTTTACTAGGGATGCGGTTAAAGCTATGGAGCTTAGATTGGCAGAATATGAGAAAGCACAAACTGATTTGAATGATGAAGTGAATAGGTTATGCATAGAAAATGTGAAATTGAAACAACAATTGAAGGGAGAAATTACTTCCCAAAGCACAGAATTAACAGTATACCAACCCCCTGCCATCCAGACTGATACAGGTGCAATCACTTTTGAACAAGTTAATGTGCTAAAACAAGAAATTTAGAAGTTGAAAAAGAGTAATGAAGAAGCAAAGGAAAGAGCAAAGAGAGAAACCCTCAGGGTATTGGAAACGATCTTAGAGCATAGGGTTAAACTAATTATGGAAAAATTGGAAAATGTGTATGAATGTTATGTCTCCTTGTCACAAGCAGTTGATCAGATAAAGGCCCATGTACCTATATTGGACCCCTTATTCAAGAAATGGAAACCTGTACATCACACCTTAATGACTTTGTGCAGAATTTTACAAAGGAGTGTTGAGACCCTCGCAGCTTTAAAGCCTACTGAGAAAATGGTCTGAATGGTCACAAATGAATTTCAATACATGTCTGCAGAAGAGCAAAATATCAAGGGAAGAATGGATTCATTTCACACACTAAAGTAGTGGTTCATTCCTAAGATACTAAGGGATGATGATCAACTAAAAGGCTCCAAGGATTGGACAGATGAGTTTAGAAAAATTGTTCCCAACTGCCTCAATAATATATAGAAGGATGGTGACATAAATATTCACTGCCTTAATTTAACCTTGGATGGAATAATTGCACTGGATGTTGGGTACTCAAAATTCATCATAGATACCAAAGGGTTATTAGACAGCAGATGGAAGAGTCACTTGGCCAACACACAAAAAATATAGGAGTACAAATAGCCTCATGATTACACGGTGTACCAATGGGAGGAGACATATCTAGCTCCCCCAGAAGAATAGGCCTTGCACTAAAGTACCAAGCCTTGCAGATACTATCATGGAGAGAGGACCTTGCCAGATCTAAATGATCACGGGTACCTTACGATGAGTAACAAACTTTTGTATCTTGTGAGTGCTATGGACTTCAACATCTGATAAATTCTCTTCACTTCTCATCTTTCATTGCTTTTAAAGTTTTATGTAATCCTATGTAAACAACAATAATTAAGACTTTTTTATTTATGTTAAAAGTGGGTAATTGACAAGACACTTTTTGACATGTCAGTCAGGACAAAATTTTGAAATGTATTGTAAAATATTTTTGAAGATCAATAGAATGAAGTTATAATTGGTGGCCAAATTTTGGTTTCAATTGTTTGTTGAAGTGAATTAATGAATGTTATCTTGTTGTCTCCAGTTTGATCTTGCCTTGTTATTTAAATCAATATATCAAGGGTATATATGGTTTATCAAAACACATTTGTTGTCAAACAATTCATTTTATACTACATTTTGGTGTCAAATCTTTGGTAATTATGGTTAGTTTCATCACATTCAAATTCTGAATTCTAGGAAATTATATACAATAAATTGATTGATGGTTGTTTAGATAGTGAAATTAACTCTCTTAGAAATTAATTGAAATATCTTGTCTTGAAATATCTAGAAGGATTATTTTAATTAAAGAGGATTTTGTGGTTATTTTTCTAACAATGATTTTACAGTGTAGCTAGCTTGCTATTTTCATTCAAGATACAAATCATGATCAAATTCAAGCACATACCAAGAAGATGGTACTCTACTTCAAACCCTCAACCTCACTCAGTTTAGTCTGCTTACATGGGGATATTAAGGAAGTTGCTAAAAAATTAATATATATCATTTGTTGATTGTGAAGGAGAATCCTATGATATCCAATATGGCAGTGGATCAATATCCGGTTTCTTTTTTGCTAATATTGAACGAGTTTAGGGTGTTGCAACAACCAAAACATTATACTTTAGAACATCAAAGTTTATAGTTATGGTTGTTGATACAAATCCTCCTGCCATTCTTGATCTTTTGATTTCATTGGCCAAAGATAAGGTATTGATTTTTTCTCTCTCCTTGTACCATTTTGAATTTTGACATTATTGCAACCTTTTAAGATGTCAGATGGGCATTGCAACATTTTTAGGTTAACTCCATGTGCCATGCAATACCTGAATCATTCCTTAATTTGTGAGAGGCTTCCCTTCAATCACCTCTGATATGTTTCAACCGTTCACTGGCAATCTTTACATCATGTAGATGCTGCAAAGGTGGATTGAAGGGATCGAAACCAATAAAATGAACACAGTTTGATTCTTATTGTATAGGGAAGTAATCACATGGGTAAAATGGTGGGATTGAAACCAATGAAATGATGTTTGACATAGTACAAAACCCTTTTAACTACGAATTTTTCCCACGATCAAATCCCCTGACTTGCTACCCTTTTTTCTAATTTTGATGAATTGTAAGAGAATAAACCTAATTAACTTGCACATGAACATCAAATTTTTGGACTTATACTGACGATGAGTTTTGAACCATTTGGTGCTGCTTCTGTGTATTTGTTCAAGTAGTTGTTTTCTTGCAAGTTTAATGGATGCCTTAAGTTTTGTTAATAATCATTAGTTTTAAAATTATCGTTGCAGAAAGTACCTTATGTGTTTGTGCATTCAAAAGTTGAATTGGGCGGTGCTTGTAAAGTGAATAGGGAAGATGATGTCACAGTTGGGAAACTTGTTGTGAAACATTAGGTTAGTAATTTTTGGAAGTTAAGGCTTCCCAGTTGGATATCAAAGATCTTTTCTCATCAACTTATTTTGGAATTTATGTATAAATGGATTCTTTAATGGTGCAGGTCTTTACTTAGACAACACATGAACCAAGGTTGACATTTTTGTTTTCCAAGTCTGATGGCATTCTTGGGCTTGGTTTCCAAGAAATTTTTGTTGATAATGTTGTTCTAGTATGGTTAGTGTTGATAGCCTTCATTCTATAATCTGAGTGTATCACCTTTCTTAAATTTTGAACTTGAGGTTCTGAAATCAAGGGTTCAATATACATATTTCAGGCCTATGTTGAACACTTTGTTTAAGGAATTTGTTGACAAGGCTACAGTTTTTTAATTGATTTATCTTTTTGATGTGTTTGGACTTTCTTTTGTAAACTTGCAATATACAATGCACTTTTATTCTTTCTAAATTGAGACTAATACTAATTTTGTTGGTTGTATTGAGGCACAACATCTTTCATGGTGGAAAAGGCAACACCCTATTGCTCATATCAAATGGCACGTTGCATATAAAGGAGGAAATATTCTAGCTGGGTTATTATTATCTGCGTTGAAGGTCGATAGAGCTTCATATATCGGACACGATCAACACTCTCCTTGAATTCTACATGTTACAACTTGCTCCAGGAAGATTTCCCATGTTGTAGAAGTTTTAAGAGATGAAAGGGGCATGTGCTCGCATTGAAGGGCTTCAAGCATGCATTTCCTTCATTGCAGAAGTCTTTTGGAGAATTTTCTTTTTTGCAGTCATTTCTCTGCAATATTGTAACTTAGATTTTCAGTCTTGTGACTAAAAATAACAATTGTAATACTCTATATGTAAGTTGTAACTAGAACACCTTTCTTTTATTAATAAATTTCACTAACTTTTCCTTCTCAATGCTTGTCTTATTGTGTGCAATTGATGATTGATGTGTATTTTTGTGTTTTATGCTTAAATCCTCAAATATCAGTCAATTAAAATGACTAAATATACTACTAATTGACATCAATTAATACTCCTTTCACCAAACCATCTGGAACCAATCCCTATCGAAGATGGTAATGATTGTGTAAGCGATAATGTCCTGCACCATTTTCCTATTTTTCCAAATCTGAATCTTGTGCCTTCAGCTCGATGGAGATTTGAATGATTGTCAAGGGGAAAATATTCCAGCTGAACAAATGGAGTAGTCATCTTGGGTGTTGTTTTTGTTGCCTTGCTACTTCGTTATATGATGTTATTTGGGTTTATAGTTTGGTTTTGTTACTCCTACATATTTTACTTACTCCAATTGTTGATTAATCTGGCTATCAAAGAGCCTTTGTTGCAGTCTTTTTTGCTTAGCTAAGTTTGTAATTTGGCTGACAAAGAGCCTTTTTTGCTTCAAAATGTATTGCAAAGTCTGTTATCTGGCTATCAAAGAGCCCTCAAAATAGATATATATATATATATGGGCCTCGTGCTCTTTGCTTAAAAAAATAATTAAATTGACTAAATATACTACCAATTGACATAAATCAATGAACAGTGAATACATATGACTAGATATATGACTAGTGAAATCAGTGAATAAAAATGACTAAATATACTACCAAATTGATCAAAATGATGATTAAAATTAATGACTAAATACACTACCAATGCACAGAAATCAGTGAATAAAAACAACTAAATAAGTGACCAATTAACAACAATCAATGACTAAATCTATCAATGAATAAAAAAATGACTAAATAAGTGACCAGATTATAGCAATCAATGACTAAATCAAAAACTAAATAAGTGACCAGTTAAATATATCAGTGAATAAAAAATGACTAAATAAGTGACCAAATTACAACAATCAATGACTAAATCAACGACTAAATATATTAGTGAAAAAAAAGTGACTAAATAAGTGACCAGATCGCAACAATGAATGACTAAATCAATGACTAAATATACTACCAAATCGATCAATCAAAACAACCAATAAGTGATTAAAAATGGTTTTGTCATCAATCTGGTCACGTTATATATGACTGGCAATAAACTACTAGTGGTCATGTGACCAACTATAGTCATTTATAAGCAGTTTTTAGTAGTTTTTTCAGTAGTTTATTGATGTTTATGTACTAGTGTAATGTAAATACTATCGGTATTAGATGCACTCTCATTGACACTAGTTCAGCCCTCAACATTTGTGGTATAGATCTAGGGTGATCCCACAATACTGGTTTACAATTTTTGGCCAAACTGGACATTGAACTAAAAAAAATTAACTAAATCTTCACTTTCGAGCACCTATAGCGACTAAACCGTGAGGAATTTGGAGATGATGCAAACTAGTGATTTGTGACATTTTGTCTATAGATTCTAAATATATTTTTTTCAAAAATTTTGGAATCAAATTGCACTTTTTTTTCCATCTCCTTCGAAAACTAGTTTTTAATAGTAAACACCATTTTTAAAGAGTGACGTCACTGACTAACACAATTTTTTTCTATGAAGGATAAAATTATATTTTTTTTGAATTTAGATTCATAACTACGATATCTAGTGCATGGAATTGGTTTCATAGCATTTCATTGAATATTTTTTTCTTAATTAAGTTTCAAAGTCAAACCAATTACAATTTAGACATGATTCACTGGCTAAAACATAACTTTTTGGTATGTATCGAAATTCAAAAAAAAATTGTTGGATCAGGGACATCAATATCTAGTGCACTGATATTTTTCAATTTTTTTTTATAATCTACTATTTTTCCCCATGTGTAGAACAGAGAGCTTGATTTTCGGTGAAAAACCTATGTTTAATCAAACTAAAAAAAATATTACATATTAAAACCAAAACATATTAAAATTATATTTGATGGTTCCGAGGAGTGCCATCATCTAATTGGGTCTGTGAAGTCTCCTCCATTTTCATCCTCAACCTGAGTTTCGAAGGGAAATTTTTTGCAGAAATTTGGTGCAAGAGAGGGAGAAGGGGGAAAAGGGGGGGTTTGATTGAACCCCCCTTCAAGTGAACCCCCCTTGACCGTTTGAGCGAAGGGGGGTTCGAACGAACCCCCCCTTTTTTTCAAATTTTTCTTTTGTTTCCATTATGGAAACGTGAAAAATTTGTGTCCCATAATTGAATAGGGTTCACTCGAAGGGGGGTTTGCTTGAACCATTAGTTCATTTGAACCCCCCAAAACCCAAAATTTTCTTCATGTGGGTGTTTTTTGCAATTTTTCTTCCTCAACGGAATTGTAAACCAATTTTGTGGAATCACCCTCTACTACCTAATACTAAAGTTTATTCTTCTTCCTTAGTTGCTTCTTTGTATATTTGTGGACACCGGTCGACAATCCTTAGGCACGATAATCTTGCCTTTGCAATTAGGCCCCGTTACCTTACCCACCTTCATTTACGTGATTCCCAGCCCCTTACCTTACAATCTTCTTCTAAGGTGACCCTGGATTCATGCTATGGGTGTTGTAACTTCCACTCTACATCGTTCTCTTTTTTTTTTGCAAACAATCGAGTGGTCATGGTCAAAGATGACTAGGAAGCAGTTCACCTTTGTGAACTGGCAACTGTTGGTCGAGCTTTAGTTGTTTCCACTCTTAAGAATTGCATTCCATCTCTAACCTCTGATGCAATGACATGTTCCTCAAAAATAGCCTTTGTAGAGGCTATCCCTAAAGTGAAAATCACTAAAGAGGAAAATCCTGAAGCAGAAAGTCCTAAGTCTTCCCCTTCTACTTCTTCTTTTGAATCAAATGTGTTTCTTGGTGATGACTGGGGATCCTTGGAATTATTTGAATTCTTCATTGGAGAATACAAAGTGAATCCCACTCATCTTAAAATTTTGATAACCTCAAACACCTTTATTAAGGAAATAGATCATACTCCCATTGAGAAGGAAAGTTGTGATCCTATTCAAGAAACCAGTCATTCCCCTACCAAGGAGGATAATCCTACTCTTGCTAAGGAGGTTAACATTTGAGAATCGAATAAAGGAGATGGTTGTGGCCTTGTAGAAACATTTAATGTCCATTGGTGGAATGATGTTCTCTACGTAGAGCCACCATCTTTTGAAGCTTTGAAAATGTGCTATGGTCCTAGGTATAGACTTGTTTCTCAATATGGTTATGGGTGTAAATTCCTTGGACATATTGAGCAAGGAATGCATGTCCTGATCCAATTTAAGCCTCACAAGCGCTATCTAGGTTTGGGGTGCTATGTCAAACAATCTAAGCAAAAACATCAGTGGAGTGTTAATATGATTTCAGTTGAACCTCTTAATTTAGTCCATCCAGAATTGATAGAGATGAGGTGAAGGCTGAAGAAGTCCACTTAGATGTTTTCTCCTCGGAGGAAGCACTAGAAGAATTCTTGGGTGCCTACAGATTTGGTAGAAAAGCTCTTGGGAAAGGATTTTTAATGGTTGGAAATGTTTGGGTAGACCAATTGGGACATGTCTAATCTGTATTATTTTGCAGCTTGGAGTGTGAAAACCCTGTTTTGACCTAGTGGAATAAGCTAAAATAAGCCTAGTTTCAAGCATAGCAGCAATTTTTTGACCTTTATATTTCAAAACAACCCCACTTGAAAATTTGGTATATTTTTAAACGCCATAATGGGTATCTAAATCTATAATTATTTTATGGCTATGAGGTATGGTTGGGAAATTATGCTAGAAAAACCCTGTTTGCTGCTCTACAAGGCATAGTGGCAAATTGTGAGGAAAGTCATTCTATTTGAGGTGTTAAGATTTTGAAAAAGAATTGTTTGAGTTAGTTTGAATACAACCACCCTAATCTGCATCAATGAAGAATCAACATTATTATCTTTTTTTGTTTTCTTATTACTAATGCGGTGTTGAGTTTTCTTGGAGGTTTTATATTGTGTTACATTGAGATCTATGAGTTGTGCAATTTTTTGAGTTGTTTGTACCTACAGATTGATAAGATAACTCAAATATGTGTTGTGTATACACATAAATCTTTTTAGTACTAGTGGTGTCTTCTTTTTGGAAGGTTTGTCTATATATTATTCAGATGCCATGATTTTGTAGACTTTGGTTTGGTGGTCATCTAGTCATCGTGATGCATTATTGGAGTGTGATATAGTGAGATGTTTGGGTGGAATACATTTGGTTCATGTTATTGTACTTTGGGATATCTATATCATTCTTGTAAGAATAATTTGAGTCACTTGCATTGTATCTTCTTGAATCATGTAGCAACTGTCTTCTTTTGGAGATCATGGTTTCACTTTTCCTTTTGAGGGCTTCTAATTTTATAGTTGTGTTCTTTGATTGTGTGGGCGCCATGGATGATATTAAATTACGAGATGGTTATCACAATGCCATGTGTAGCTCAATATTACATTTTAGTGGGATCTTTTGGTAGTGATGTGGATTCATCACGATGATGGATGAACTTCTTCAGTTGTTGTTGGTATCATGGAGGAGCACTAATATGATGTTTCTTATATCATATGATAGTTCTTTGGCATCTTGAGTTACAGTGACATGAGATGATTATATTCATATGATTAGATATGTTGACATATTTTGACCATGGAGGACTCTTAGAGTCAATGTTTGAGGTGTTGGTTATGACTTGTTGATTTTCAAAAGTGCTCCTTGATCTAGAGGATAGTTGGTATTCTGCCATGGTGTACTCTTAATCATGCATTGGATTTTTGCAAATATATTGGTGCTATTGGGAGAAAGATGTGTTCATTAGAGCATATATTATTCTTTGAGGATATGTTACATCATATTGTCATGGTAGTTCCTCATTTTATAGATGTAAAGTAGAAACTTTGAATATGGTCTAGTTAGTTTTGATTATACAGGAAAAAAAAGTTTTAAAGGGAGCCAAAACCCTTTACAACTGAACATACAAAATGTTTCTTAAAGATAAAAACATTAAACCATCAGTAGCATCCATTAGCAAAAAAGTAGCAAAATAATAGAAAACAAACAGAGACCAAGCAGTAAGGAAAACAACAAAGAAAAACACATAATTGGACACTATTTCATGTTCCTTAAGGTGTTAGCCACCTCAAGTTCTTGGTTCTGATGTAGATCAATCATGTCCATCAGTTCTTTCTTCTCCTCCTCAAAGGATTTCCTTAGGTTACCCTTCCCTCTAGTAGCAGGGCCTTCAACTTCATCCTTTCCAACCTTTTTCCCTTTTCCCTTTAGAACCTAGTCCTTCTCCATTAGCTCAGAAAAGTAGAGTTGGTCTTCTCTTAACTCACTTATCTTGCGGAACAAGACCTCCAAGTAATCAACACTATTCTTAATAGAAATGTGGCAAGCATGCAACAGCTTTTTGATGTCCGCGTTGGTGTCCAAAACCTTAGCATCCAATTGAAAGAGACATTGCTCACACAAGGACTTGAAGTTAGAAAAAGAACACTCTAAATCCACAATTCTATCAATCAAAATATCTAAGGAAGAACCCTTCAAGATATTTTGCACATTTTCTTTAAATCCCCTAATCTTGATATTCACCCTATTGAATTCTTGTAGAGTCCACTTCACCTGCTTGAAAGTGCCAGTGGCCCCAACACACGCCATGTCAAGGAGCTCGAACATTAAAGTGGTATCATCGTTTAGGTATGAGAAATCCTCAGACAATGGGTTTACCTTAAGAGGCTCTGGCTTGCTAGGCCTTAGATTAACTCCCTCCTCCTCCTACACATACTTCTCACTAGAGGGCTCCACACTTGGTGTCTTTCGAACTGGGGAGTCATCAATTTCAATAGTCTTCTCCTCAGCACCCTTCTCCTTGCAATGCTCCATGGCATCCTTTAAAACATCTTTCGATGCCTGATTTTTCAACTTAGCAATATGCTTGGAATCCCTTCTAGGCTTTTCCTTAGCATCCAAAACCACTACATTCTCCTGCAGCCCCTCCTCCTTACCACCCACTACAACATAATCCTACCCATTAAACACAACATTGTCCTTAGACCTAGAATCCCTAGAAACAACATTTGTATCATTTCCAACAGACTGGGACTCTGACTCCTAAAGAATAATCTTCTTGGTGGCCCATTTTCCTTTAGGGTTTCCCTTCTTTCTCTTCTTAGAAGGGGCGGTCACAGGGGAAGAAGACCCATCCTCACCCTCCTCATTCCATTCCTCCTCCCCAACAACATTGGTGTCTAAACCAGTCGAGAAGGAAGCATCACTAATAGCCTTATCCTTGTCCTTAATTGATTTAGCAGGGATGAGGGCTCTCACATGCTCCATTATAAGTAGGATGAGGCCCTCATGCAGAACCATCACCATCCTATTTTTCAAATGAGCATACACAGACACCTCCAATGAAGACAAGAGAAAGAAAGGAAACGAAATAAAAAAATCCCATGTCTGAAATGATTCAACAGACTGAAATGGTGGCCTAAAATTGCAATAAACCTGCCTTCAAGGGTAACATACTGCATGATAATCTCTGCAATATCCGCCCAAATTTTCTTTAGAGACGTTTGTTCGTAGCCCCAAGATAGCATCTTGATAAGCTTTTTCCGTTCATCATCCTTAAAAAATTGGTCCATGGCCTCCTCATTGCTCTTCTTATCCTTGAAGAATTTGAGACCCACCAAAGGCAAACTAGTGATGGCAGCTATAAAATCCTCATTAATCTCAAACACTGTTCCCTTAACCTGTAGTTTACAATTATGCCAATAGGAAACAAATTCCGCCAAAGCTTTGGGATCATGGCCATGGAGCCTTTCTAGGAAAGGTGTGAAATTATCATGCTCAAGAATCCTCCAAATTTTACGGTTCTTCCTCAAACTAGCACAGGAATGGGGCTCGATTATGCTTTGATCACCCCTCATATTAACAATTACCAGAAGCAGAAACCGTCAGATAGAGACTTTCAACTAAGAGCCAACAAGCAAAGGAATACCCACAAAGCATGCGACTATAATGAAGGTACAAATGGTAATATCAATCTAGCAAATGAGCTCATCCATATCCATCATTTTGCAATAAAACCTTAGCATCCTCGGGAAGGAGGGAGTACTCCCCCCATGCCTTAAAATCATTAATTATGACAGCCTCATTAGTAAAGAAATCCACCAATGAGTTACCCTCTCGATTGATATGAGTGACATGAGTTTCCTCATAAGATCTTAGCATCATGATAGCATCCTCAATCAACTGATCAATTGTCCAGCTATGCTTTTGCATACCATGTAGACAATTAATGATGTTTAGTGAATCTCCCTCCACCCAAAGTTTAGAGTAGCCCTTTTCCAAGGAAAATTTAATATTGATGAATGCAGCCTCGGCTTCCGCACGATGATTGGTCCAATTTGAAAATGGTCTATTTAGTTCTCTTAATATTGATTACATTGATACTTTTATTGGGAGCTTCATGATAGTATAGTTTTATCATGGAAATATCAATAGTATGTGTTCATGGATACTTGGATGCTAAGTTGAGGTGGAGATTTCTTGTTCTTGGAGATTGTGTTGAAACAATCTTTTGTATCAAGTTTTAGTAAAAAGTGGAGGGGCCTTCACCTAGAGCTCAATGTAAATTTAACATGGACTTGTTGAGGAGATTTTTCTTGGAGATATTCATTGTGGCTTGGTGTATCCTAGAGGAGTAGTCTCATTCCCCACTCTTGATCCACTGAATAGAAAACTATTTGAGAGGTATTTCTCATCTAGTACTCAAATTTATTCTATTTTATGTGCTTTTTCTTCCTCATGGAATGATTTTGAGCTATGGATGTTAGTTTTGGTGGACTTGTTTGGAAAGTACATAGCATGGTATATTTTTCCATAAGTTTGTTCAAGAAAGGTATTTGTTTGAGGAGTGCAAGGGATGGTTTTGGGCATATTCCTTGGTGATGGGAATGGTTATTGATTTGATCTTACTTATTTGAGAAACTTATATCATTGTTTTTATAGATTTATTGATTATATGTTTGACCTTGGGTTTGAGCATAAGGATTTTTCTATTTGGTGTTTTGGAAGTGAGAATATTACTTGTCATAGCTTTAGCACTCAGTGGTGTTGGATAGGACATAATATATTATATGGTTTTTCAATTTATCTCTATTGTCTTATATTCCTTCCTAGAGGTTTGTATTCACATGACATTGGAGTTGACATTTGTCTAGAGCCATTGTGATCATTGTGTGGTCATTTGTTGATACTTCATTGTTTAATTTTGGGTAATATCATGGAGGTTCTTGAATCTCTATCTTTTATAATGTGAAGAACTTGGGAGATCTATTGATACTAATGGTGAGAGTTGTGTTAGAATAGGTTGGTTTTAGTTTGTAGATAACAATGTATGTTCTTCAATATAGTGTTTTATTTTCTTAAGTTGCACCTTTTTTGAGAGTATAGATTGGTAGAATTTGAGTTGCTTTGGTTGGCCCGAGATAATACATTTTCCATGCAGTGAGAGTCCTAAGAGGTACATGTTTCCTTGGGGAATAGTTTTCATTGGACAAAAATATTGAGGATCTTCATGTTCTTTAATATTTTTGATATCATGGGAGAGTATAACCTTGAATAGGATAGTGAATCATACAAGGATGGGAATTTTAGCGTGGACTGGATATGGCATGAGCATAAGTTCTATCAGTGATTGGGGTTAGTTGGATGTGAGTAATTGTAGTTATCATTCTAGCTATTTTAGATTATGTGATGTGTACTCACTCTTATTTTAAAGTAAATTAGACTTTGAGTTTGTGTTTTGTTAATGAGTTGAGGCTAGATGCATTGATGTATCTATTTTATATTTAGTGTCATCTTGGCTTGGATTTCTTTTTTATTTGTCGGGCATGATGGAGGGTGAGACATTTATTGTGAGGTGTGATCACTTAGAAGATGTTGCAAATGCTTATGTGAATTTCATGAGCACATTGGAGTTTAGTTGAGATAGCATAGTGAAGCTCTTGCAAGGGGTTTGACAAGTGGTAAAACTTTTGGGAAAGGTGTATCAATCTTTTATGCACTTGTCATTTCATCTTCTACTGATTTTGTCTTCTTGTGGGAGAGGCATCCCATTTGGAGGATGAATAGATTTTATCTTTAGTGAATTTTTGGCCTCACAGGTGTCCCACATTGAGAGGCATGGCATTTGTGTCAACACCTTGTGGTGTGTGTTAAGTCATCATAACAGGAGTTGCATTGGTCAAAAAAAAAATGTATATAAGAGCATGTTAAGAGAGGTTACAAATAATCTTGACTAGTATTATGACATTCTTTGATGTGATCATAAGTATCTTTTTAAAAGAGGTAAATACCAAAAATTTGGGAGCCCAAGTTGGTGCATTGGATAGGACAAGTGCATGGCACCTTGTGATATGGTTACTTTTACCCTATTCGAAATGTCATGGAATAAGAGCATTGAAATTTGATCCATGGACTTTGGATGCCATATTACATGATGAGAGGCATTTATGTTCCATTTGTCCCATATTTTATCCATTTTTCCTATACCATAATCTCCAAATTTTTGTTCCATTTTCATATTATATGATGCATTTTATCATTGTTCACTATATATGATTAAATCAAAATAAGAGATAAATAAATTATTTTTTAAGTAAAATAAGATGAATTAAATATTAGATTGTATTTACTAATAATGTTGTTATTCTAGCTTGAGCTAATAATTCTTGCAACATGTTGAAGAAGGTGAAGATAACAGACTTCCTATAGCCCATGGGTGGACTTGACAATAAATAGATTTTATCTAATAAATATTTGTTACTCTTTATTTCTGGCTTTGTAATATGAAATGGCTATACACCAAAAATAAAATAATACTATTGATGCAATACAAGGTGGAGTAACTCACTATTCAACACCAAATAACCTGATTCAAACAATGAAATCAACCTTTGATTACAAAATTACCCAAGTTCCCTTAAAACACCTCTAAGGATTTTAGCCCTCAAAACCATCAAAATGGAGATATCCCTTTCAAAAAGGCTGTACAAGATCTGAAAACAGGAAAATTCTGAAGAAAATGAATAAAAACAGAGCTTTACAATGATCAAATTCTTTTATTCAATCACCCACCAACTTCTTCAACGTATGAATGATCTTTTATAGGAAATCCACAACTAACCCTTCAATTTCTAACTGATTTTGAACGACCTAGACTTCCATGACCTTTCATCTTCCATATTTGCACTTATTTGCAATTTTTTTTCATGTTCACATCTTTTACATCTTTTGAATGACAACTTTTGAGTACATTTTACATTCTTGAAATTTTGACATAAATGACCTCCTAAAGACCTTAAATATATGTAAAATGATTCTAATAACCTCATTACAAGGTGAGGACACCAAAACTTGAATCAAATTTCAAAATTTCCACATGGAGGCTTAAATTGTTAGGGTCTTGCACCAAACTCTTTTCCAAATAGAATCCAAGTCCACTTGGAGTGAGTCTTCATACACTAGATGCTTATCTTTGATGCCTTCTAAACTTGCCACCTTGAAACAGCTCCTAATCACCTTCATTTTCACCTTTGGTTTGAACTTGTCCATGCAAATCAACTTCCTATCTTGCTTGCCCTCTGAAATCAGAATCATTATGCCTTGATGCACCTCAGTATCTTTTTTCTCCCTTTGTCCTTTAACTTTCAAATTGTTCCCTATCCACATAATTAGTACAATAAAGAAATGATACATTTATTTGATCACAATACCTCCATCTTTTCTCAATTCTTTGCAAATCTCCATAAGCAATTCTTCCTTGATCATCACTTCAATCAACCCAAGGTCTTCTTCTTCTGATATCATATCCTTTATCTCTTCATGCTTGGGAATATCTACACTATTTTGAATTACTCCAAGACCAAGATAATAGTGCAACAAACCAAGATTAGTCATCTCAAATTCACTCTTTATTGTCACTGAAAATTATCTAAGCATGTTTTCATTATTCCCAATATAAAGAAAATCATCAGCATAAATGCAGACTATCATAACATCTCCTTGTTGATTTTTTTTTATGAATAAGGTGGGATCATAAGGACTTTTTTCAAAACCATTTTTTAAGAAATATGACCCAATCCTTTCATACCAAACTCTAGGTGCTTGCTTTAAACCATACAAAGATTTCTTTAGTTTGAGCACTTTACCTTTATGACCTTTAATCTCAAAACCAGGTGGTTGCTCGATGTATATTTCTTCCTCCAATACACCATTCAATAATGTTGGTTTTACATCCATATGAAAGAGTTTCTAACCCTTTTGTGCAAAGAGAGCTAAAATCATGCAAATGGTATCCATTAGAAGCAATAGGTGCAAAAACTTCATTATAATCAATACCTAAGCTTTGCTTGTAGCCTTTCACTACCAAACTGGCCTTGTATTTATTCACTTTATCTTGCTCATTGTACTTTGTTTTATACACCCACTTTACTCCAATTGGCTTTTTATGCTCAAGGAAGTCTACAATTTCCCAAGTTTGATTCTTTTCTATGGTTGCAATTTCTTCATTCATAGCTTTAACCCATTTATCATCTTTTATTGCTTCTTCAAATTTAATAGGATCACAATCAACAAAAATTGTAAAATAACAAATATCTTCATGTACCTCTATTGTTTCTTGATATATATCAGCCAAGCTCCTTGTTTTCTATTATCCTTTTGGAGACTTTGAGGTGGAACATGAAGAACTACTTGATGAAACATGTCTATGACTAGGTGGAGAAAGGTTACCTTCTGATGAAGAAGAGCTTCTTCTTGGTGTGGATTGTTGAATACTACAATTATTGTCTCATGTGTTAACAACTGAATTTTGTTGTTGATTTGTAGCTTCATCTTCAATGCTAACTTGTTGATATTTCTCTTTAAGTTTCCAACACCACTCTTGATCTTCAAAAAACTTTGCATCTCTACTTATCACCAACTTTTTTGTCTCTGGATTGTACAACCTATATGCCTTGGATTCTTCAATGTATCCAATACAAATACATTTTTCTGCCTTATCATCCAATTTCTTTCTAAGTGCATTTGGAACATGAGAATAAGCAATACAACCAAAAATTCTTAGATGACCTACACGGGGTTTGTAACCTCCCCATGCTTCTTCAGGTGTCATGCCCCAAATTGACTTCGTAGGACATATGTTCAAAATATAACCTGCACAACAAAGTGCTTATGCCCAAAAAACTTTGGGTAAATTCTTAGCATTAAGCATACTCCTTACCATATCTAAAACCATTTTGTTTTTCCTCTCAGCTACACCATTTTGCTGAGGTGTATACCTTGGTGTTAGCTGCCTTTTTATGCCATTTTCAATACAAAAATTATGAAAATCATGTGAAATATACTCTCCACCCCTATCAGTCCTTAAAATTCTGAGAAAATAGTCGCTTTGCTTTTCAACTAATTCTTTAAATTCTCTGAATTTCTTGAAATTATATGATTTATTTTTCAAAGGATACACCCAAAGTTTCCTAATGTAGTCATCAATAAATGTCAAAAAATATCTCATACCCGATAATGAAGCAACATCAATTGGTCCACATAATTTCATTTCGTTCATTTGTATCATAATTTACAAACTATTACTTATTGAATCAATTTCCAATTAAATTTAAACATAACAGTTTATAATAAGTTAAAATTGATTTTAATAGTTAAATTAAATTTTAATAATGTTTAATTGTTTGAAATTATAGTTTCACCTACAATTTATGTACCATATTATTTTTGCAACATACCATTCTTGTAACGTGATGAGTCAATCACACTCCATTCTATACCATATTTTAGCCTTTTTCCTATACCATTTAACCCATTTTCATATTTCATTTTCATACATTATCATATCATTTTACCACCTTTTGTTGCATATGGTCAAATATAAATAAGTAATATTTAGTTTAGTTTTTAGATAAAATAAGTGAATAATAATTATTTGATTGTATTTACTAGTATTTGCTTCCATTGTGTTAGGAAGATATATCTTGCAGCATGCTAAGTGAAGGAGAAGAATGTAGCCTTCTTGTCACCCGTGGGTACACATTAAGAAATTAATTCCGACCATAAAATTATTTTCTCATAAAATACTTTGGTTATTTAGTTATAACCAATTATTATTTAGTTTTAAGTTTATGGAGGGGAATGTCCTCACGTTAAAAATAATATTCTATTTTATTGATTGTACCCATGGGCTAAATAAGCTCCTACATTTTAGGGTGAGTTGTTCCAACAAATAAAATAACTAAATATGAGCCACAAAATAATAGCAAAGTGGCGTAAAAATAAGAAACAACTTACACATATTTTTAAAAATATGAGCTACATGATATAAGAAAATAAGACATAAACTTTGTATTAGTTTTGATAAATAAAACAGCATCTTCACGTGACTAACGTAAAGGAATTTCATTTCAGCACCAGGCAGACTAAGGAGGAAGGGTGCCCCCTTCTTGGAATGCCTGGTGATTTTTGTAGCTTTCATAGTAAATATGTTTATTTCTAGCAGTGTGTTTATTTCCAACAATGTGTTTATTTTTGTTATTATTTGAATCTATTTATTGTTTACTATTTATTGCTTATGATTTAATTTTAGGCTCTAATGATTATCTTTTTTAATGATAGTTCATATTATTTATAAATGTGAGTTTAATTTTTAGAATCATTACTTTTGTTATTTCTATTGCAGTCTCTACTACAAAAATACTGCAAAACCAGTCATAGTTCTTGTAGTAGTCCCTATCACAGAAGCAAAACAGAAACATTAATTTGATTTTTAACTTAGGTTTGATTGAGTTTAGAAATGCATTTTTCATCCCCACTCACCTCACTACTTGCAACCCTCATGCAAATAGCCACATTTTTCGCAAGTTTACGCCCCCGGATTGACACTTAGACCAAGTTGAATCTTATTATTAAACATTAAGTCTTTATCATTCTTTACCCCAACTTTGGCTTGTCATTTTTGCGCCATTGTCGGGAAAAGGTGGCAAAGGTATGTTAGCTTGATAAGATGAGTTAGAACCAATGCGTTAGGATGAAAGCTCGCACAACTATCGGCCTTTCCTAGGTGATTAATCATAATTTATGTTATTTAAATCATATAAATGCATGATTAGAATTTGTAGGTAAATCTTAGAAGTTTAAAGTATTTGTATATCAACACCACTTGTTGTGAGTCAATTGATAAGTAAAGAATTAATTTTGAAGAAACAACATAAAATGTTGAAACTTCAAGGCGAGCATTCTACTTTTGAATTTCCTATTAACATCCCCATGGGTATTGCACCTATGAGGAATATTCACCCTTTTGCATAGCCCAATTTCGAAGGAATGGTGAGTGAGGACCTTGACATCTTTCTTTGTGAATTTGAGATCTTGTGTCGCAATTATGACTACAATCAAGATGCCCAAAGGCTCAAATTACTTTCAGCCACTTTAAAAGATGCAGCCCTCAGATGCTTTATGAGGTTGGGAAAGAATAATATCTCATGTTGGGTAGAGATGAAGGAGCAATTTCTCTTCAAATACAAGCGTTACTGCAGAGAAGATGACATCTTTTGGATATCACAAAAAGAGGATGAGTTGCTAGAAGACTATATGGAATGATTCTTGTTTAGCCCACAAAAATCTAAATACAACAAGCTAAACCAAGATACCATCAAAATGATCTTTCTGAAAAGGATAACTGAAGAAAGCGTAGAAGCTTTAGATCTCATGTGTATTGGAGATGTTTCAAAAATGTCATTTGATCACATTTCCATTTTGTGCGAGAATTCCTCTCGGTCTATGATGAAGAGGACTTGCAACAAAAGGAAAGAAGAAAAAGAACAAGTTTTGGCTGTGTTTCCCAAATTGTTTCAAGAAGAAAGAATTTTGCAGATGCCATGTTGCTCAAGGAAGGGAGACCAATTTGCAACAATGGCAACCACATGACATGAATCATCCGCGGTTTCCACCTCAACACCTATGGGTAGGAAATCAACCATGGCTTGAATAGAATGGTGATCTTCAACACCTGCAGCAACAATATTCAATACCAATTAATCCTTCTCGAGAATGTCTAAAAAATACAGACTTGATTGTTGCACAACAAGACATAGTATCCCTTAAAGCAATGATAAAGATCTACAAAGGGGATTTTGGTGCATACCAAATACATGGAAGATGGAGGATTGCATATTTCTCTTGCAAAAAGATTTGGACCTGTGTATGAGGAAGGGGCATTGACAACAATGTCTTCTATAAAAATGCCTATAGTAAGTGGCATGGAAATTAAGGAAAATCAAGATCAATTTGTAGTTGCCTCTCATGCATTTAATGGTGAGAATCATCTTGTAGTAGCCCCAAGTACAAGAATGTATGCCTTTGTTGGTAAAAATCAATTCAAAGAAATTGAAAGGTATGCGTCTTCTTGTCCAAACTAGTATGTAGATGTCTCTCCATCCCTTGACCATAGCAAGACAATGCTACCTGTAGCATCTAATTTATTTGAAGAGTTACCAGTAGCAATTGAAGAATGTAGATTTTTAAAAGAGGACACGCCTGTAGCGATGTTTTCTACCTTTGTTGATGAGAAAGAACAACATACAACTGTTGATAAGGAGAAGCAATGGATAGTAGTTTCCCCTGCAATCGCTAATGGGAATAGACCTACAGCACTTGCTTCAACATTCATGGAGGAAAAAGAGAAGGTATTTGAGAAAGCAGAGCAACAGTCTATAGCAGTTTGTGTTACATATAAAGCTATTTCTCACACATTTCTTAATGAGGAATGGCCATATGCTTCTGGAGATCAACCTGGAGCCATTGATATTTCTCGTTTTAGTGAGAAGAAACTTCTTGCTGCATATGGATTTGCACTCGAAGAAGCTGCCATAATACCTTTTGTGCTTGTGACTTCAAATATTACTATGGTTTTTGAAGATAAATTTGTGGTCATGTATGTATCTATCGATAAACTTGCACATATTGACAAAAATAAGCAACTTTTAACTGAACGCATTGATAAGAAAGAACTACAAGTATTAATATATCTTTCTCAATTGCTCATGCCTATTAAAAATGAACATCTAACTGGAAGAGGCATACATAAAGGAGAAAATTGTGCAGCTTTTAGGTGAGATGCATAATCCATGATAATCACATCATTGGAAGAAATAATGCGGTGTGTCATTAAGGAATTCTTTCTAAGATATCATTATATTTTAAAAAGAATTATTATTATAGTTTTTGATAGAGGTAAACAACATGCATTAAGTTGTAATGCATTGTTTGAAAATAATAACTTGCATGTAGCAAATGCTCTCTAACATAACAAAATAGGAGGAAAACGCCATATAGTGGTTGGTAAATTCACAGATGTTGCAGATGGAGGAAAACGCTTTAAAAGGGAGAAAAACAACATTTTGAGAATGGGTAAAACATAGGAAAAATTGTAGAAATCTTCTTCAGCAATAAGGAAATTTCAGGTTGCAGAGAAGGCAAATTGTGCTTGGCTTCAAGGGTTTCACCCCTTGACCTCGCCCTGTATCACAACAGGGAGCATCCCCAAGGCGCTACCCCGGGACCCCGCAAGGAGCACTGCCCCATGACCCCACTGGAGGCTGCCACCCCTAGACCCCCACTTTCAAATTTAAAAACAAAAGAAGAAATTGGTGGTGAAATCGTGTTGACACAAAGTGATGTTTTTATATCCCCTCTACCTAAAGAATGCAACTTAACTTATCATGATCTTCCATTACCATTGTCGCAAGCATATACAAATGTTATTCCTATAACTGAGCAAGAACAAATAATTGACGATGAAGATTTGACCATTTGTTGTTCCAATCATTGTAAGGAAGAAGCTAAGTGCACATGCCAATTTGTTCAAGAGGACATGGTGAAGGAGACAAGTCGTAAGTGAGCCTGAACAAAACAAAGGTGGAAGTGAACAAGTCTTCTTTGTAACTCAAGGACAACTTCATACATCAAAGTTGGAAGATTCAGGTATGATTAATGATTTTTAACATGTATTATAATTCTATTGGATTAGAGAGACAATATGTTCTTCACAAAATGCTTCTCCATCTAGTATCTATGGTGATGGCAACAATCCCCATATTACCAAGAATGGAAAAAATGAATGCTCACAACAGCCACAACCAACCTCATTGCCATTATACCATCCTACTTAATACTGCCCACTCTATATACAACATGACTTTTACCATTATCCCATTCATATCATCAACCATCCACTTCAACATATCCACCAAAGGAAATTGCAATTCCTAATAATTATTATTATCTAATAAGGTGGTTCAAATTGCATATAATAATGAGATTTCGGTGATTCCTCTGCATTCCATCAATATGCTTGAAACTAGTGAATCACAATTCAATTTTGTCAAAACAACTAATGAATATGATTTTGGTTAATCCATTTTATCAATTGACGTTGAGTATATATTCATATTAATTACTCTACATTAATATGAATAAACTTATTCTTAATGGTGGAGTTATTAAATGGATGATATTTCACAAAGTTATTACTAGATAATCTTGGTCTTGAGAATATGGTTGCAAGTTTCTTGTCCAAGTTGTCCAACACTTTTGCACCAATCTTAGATGATGAAGCTTCTCTAGATAAGAATTTGAGTCTACATTTTGTTGGCTTTACTAATTATGTGGAGTTGTGCAAGATTCCTCTATGGCTCTCTCATAGATATCATAAGAGGATTATTGTACATGTTCAACATTCATGGGTAGAACTCTTCTACACGCCTTGATGCCAAATCATGTGAACAGCATGCAAATCAGTGTATAAGAACCACAATTCTTGGTTGAATCTTCACGAGCCACACATCCAAAGAGAACTTGGAGACATTAACGACTTGGATACATTCCTACAGTTTATCATAAAGATGGATTCATCCACCTATCTAAAGCTACGTGGACATTTTGGGTAAGTTGGGAGATTACCATTGGTCTTCCACTATGCAACCTTATCTTTGAAAGATTGCTTCTATTGTAAGTGATTCTTTCAAGTGATAGGACATGTATTATAATGTTCTACAATCACCTTTCAAATATAGTGGCATGAGCTAAATGAGATCAAGATTTCTTGTAGCAATAGTGCTATGTGCTAGTTTGTGATTCATTTATTACTGGTCATCCTTTCAAATACTGCAACTGATTTCAACAATGACTTTCATTGAAGGGATTTAGATGGAACTCTAGGATTTGGATGATAGCATTTCATCATCCATATGAGAGTTTCATTTTCTTTGGTCATTATATGCAATTTTTCAAAAAAAAAAAAAAAAAACAATAAAATTCTAACAATGAAAACCTTCAAGCGTTCTTAGACAACTACAATTTGAAAATCAGTTTCTAGCAAATTGCAGTTGAAATAAATTCTTAGTGGTGAAAATTGTTCTTACAATGCCACTAAGTGTTAAGTGCAAAAAAATGAAAAAATGGAAACAATGCAACTATTTGTGTTATTTCTTTGGGCTACTCCTTTTCAGCATAACTTTGCTCACATGTAGCATGAGTTACACATTCAATTAAGGTGTTAGCAAAAGTGAAGACAGCATCAGCGACCATCACTATGCCCCATAGTGCTTCGTTGTGATGGTGATCTTTCATGTGCAGTAGTACTTGTTGGAGAACATAGTGTTGTGTTATTTTGGCTACCAAACCTTGCCATAAATGAGTATGCAAGTTGGTGAAACAATCAATTTATTTTTCATTATTTTATCTTTTTAACTGTAGTCGTATTTTTTATTATATTAATCATATAAAGCAACATTCACCAAGGATGGTCAACTCTTTAAGTTGGGGGGAGGTTCGTCATCCTTATTACCTATCTTTTCACCCATAAGTTTCTTTCGCTTATCCCATCATAACCATTTACATTGGCTATCATTTCATCCATCTTTCAAATAGCTCATGAATGTGGAGATAATTTTTCATGATACTTCTTCTATATAGCATCTCAAAAAAAAATGTTTAAAGAAGAAATGACAAAAAGAGAAAAAATTGAAAAATGAAAAATGAAAAAAATAAAAAGTTGGAGAAAGAATGAATATTGAAAAGAAAAAGAAAAAAATTGAAAAAAAAAACAAAACCATGAAGCTTGCTATGAAGAGAAGTGATAGACAAAATGAAAGAAAATGTGATTAATCATGAACTATAATAGTCAAGGGTGAAGAAGGCACAAGTCAGAAATCCAAAGACTACCGATTCAAATCAACACCTCTCAAAAATTAAAGATTTCACAAGGACGTACAATATACTAAATTGGGGGGAATTATGAGAACCATTCTCACTCCATTTTATACCATATTTTAGCCTTTTTCCTATACCAGTTAACCCATTTTCATACATTATCATATCATTTTACCACCTTTTGATGCATATGATTAAATATAAATAAATAATATTTAATTTAGTTTTTAAATAAAATAAGTGAATAATAATTACTTGATTGTATTTACCAATATTTGCTTCCATTATGTTAGGAAAATATATCCTACACCAAGCTAATTGAAGGAGAAAAATGCAGACTTCCTATCATCCTTGGGTACACATATTAGCAAATTAATTCCAACCATAAAATTATTTTCTCATAAAATACTTTGGCTATTTAGTTATAACCAATTATTATACAATTTTAATTTTATGGAGGAGAATGTCCTCCCGTTAAAAATAATATTCTATTTTGTTGATTGTAATCATAAGCTATAAATAAACTCATACATTTTAAGGTGGTTTGTTTTAACAAATAAAACCACAAAATAATAACAAAGTGGCATAAAAATAGGAAACAACTTGCACCCATATTTATTATAAATATGAGCCATGTGATAAGAGAAGGAGACAGACTTTGTATGATAGCTAAATATGAGAATCTTCATATGACCAAAGCAACGTAAAGGAATTTCATTTTAGCACCAAGAAGACTAAAGAGGAAGGATGCCCCCTTCTTGGAATGTCTGATATTTTTGTAGCTTTCATAGTAAACATATTTATTTCTAGTAGTGTTTATTTCCAGCAATGTGTCTATTTCTATTATTATTTGAATCTATTTACTGTGTATTGTTTATTGCTTATAATTTAATTGTGGGATCTAATTATTATTTTTGTTAATGATTGTTCATATTATTTACAATTGTGAGTTTAATTTCCAAAATCATTATTGTTGTTATTTCTATCACAATCTCTTTTGCAAAAATACTACAATACAATCACAATTCTTGACACGTAACATTGTTGTTATTCCTATCACAGAAATATTGCAAAACCAATCACAATTCTTGTAGCAATCCCTATCACAGAAACATTAATTTGATTTTTAGCTTTGGTGTTTGATTGAATTTAAGAATGCATTTTCATCCCCACTCACCTCACTACTTGTAGCCCTTGTGCAAATAACCACGACATTTTTCACAAGCTTACGCCCCCGACTTGACACTTAAACCAAGTTGATTCTTATTATTAAACATTAAATCTTTCTAATTCTTTACCCCAACTTTGGCCTATCATAACCTACAATCCCTCTAACAATATTGCATACAATTTGTACAACAATATTGCACACAATCTATACAACATTGTTTAAAATTCCTACGACAGATTTTACTTTCATTTTTGAAATAGTTTCATTTCATCTACTCGCCTCACCACCTATAATCCTTGCATGCATAGCCACAACACCTTTCGAAAGTTTTACTCCCCCAAGTTGACACATAAATCAAGCTAAAGTTTTATTTTTTAAATATTAAACCTATTTTATAATCTACCTCTTTTCCTACCTATCACAACCCTTGATTGGCTCATGGTTTTCCGAAACCATTGATGGTTTCCTTTGTTGGCATTTGCCTATTTATTTAGATGCTTGGGATGTGATGAAATGAAGAGTTTCCATTGCAAGATTATGCTATCAAATTTCCTTCAAAGTAACATGTAAATCTCCATGTTAAGGCTTTGAATCTACAAGTGTATTGTAACATGTTTTTGTTGTAGATTAATACATTGATTTAGTGCTTTGGAATGTAAAGTTCTTATTCAAAAGAATTTCCTCCACGTATATTGGTGTTTCTTCTCGTCTTACTATTCTTCTTCTATTCTTCTTTCTATTCTTAAATGTTAGTTTACATGTCGTTATACTACTGAAAATTTAAAATTTACTTGGATCTGAAATCTATTTTACTTTCTTCAAAAGGTTAACGTGGGAAATCATCTATCCTAATTATTCTTTATAGGCATAGTTGTGTATCAAACATGTTGATTGAGAAAATTACAAAATGCTTGAAAGTGCATACTCGTTCATTTTTCCTTACATTTAAAGTGTGCAAAACCTATTGTCAATGGCCAATCATTGACCTGACAAAATATTGATCATAAGAAAAGGTTCGAGCACACTACAAAATGAAGCATTAAATAGAATTCAAGTATACTTAGATAGCATGGATCAAAACATATTTGCTCATTGACACAAAATATGTGCCAATACAAACATAAATTGAAATAGCTGCAAAGCTACATAGCATGTTAAAATCATGGCATTAGATGTCCTATGAATTCATGCAAAATTGAACTCCCTAGTACTTGGGTCATTGTTTCCTTAAGAATAAGAAATGTGAGTTTTTAAACCGCTACCATAGAACTAAACGATAGTTGAAACAACCCCATTTGGGGCTCTGTCATTGCATTAAAGATTATTTCTGTCATAATAGAGATGTTTACCACTGTATCTAAAACAAATCCATGAAAAAAACATAAAAGAACGATGTTGTAAAATAGGAAAATACCACAGAGACGGGAGGATGTGAGATGGATTGGCTCTTTAAAATTACATGCATGGTCATTATCGATATTAGGAATGAAATTATCGTTATTAAAAACATATAAGACAAATACTAATGTGTACATAATTAGAGACTTATTTCTCACTCATCGCACAGCAATTTTACCACTGGACATATGATCTCACACTGAAATCCTCATTTATTATTGGCGATAAAAAACATTATATTAGCATGATCGCTTTCACTTAGCTGCATCATCATCCATCTCCCTGCAATCTTTGGAAACATACAAATTTGATAAATTTCTCTGCATTCCATTTAATTGGATGCCACAAGTTAGGTCATGTGTAACTGAGCTTGAACAGTTAGGTCAAACACATCCTGTACAGGTTAGATAAGATATAAGATAACGATCGAAAGCAACATGTTCAATATATTCCATACTTACCTACATTATTGAAATGAACTTCTGGACAAATTGAAATGAGAAATCTAAAGGGAACTGAAAAGAAAATTCAGTTATATAAGAATGGCAAAGATATTACCCTGTAAGAAAACATAAAAATAAATCCCTTGAATTTTGTTATATACAGATTAAAATTTCAATAACATTTAATGCCTCAATTTTCATCAGAAAATTTAAGAGGCCTCTAGTAAAACAGCAGAAGCTCAGTGTGCTATTTTTTCCCTGCTGAAGTTAAAATATTTACATGTCAAAAAATAATCAATAATAAGATTTTGTTTAAGCTTTTGCTGTTGTAAAATTTGCTGTGAAGCTTTGCCTGAAATCTAAAGGTTTATTTAAAGTGACTCTGAAATGAATAAAACGAAAAGAAAATCATGTACATTAGAAACGACAGAAAAGTGCAGTTACAATCTTCCTGGAAATTTTACAGTACAACACACCTCTTTTTACTTCTGCGTTCTTGAGAATTTTACATTACAACACACTTATCCTTACTTCTAGCTTCCTGCTTAGAGCTAGAGGCACTAGCCTTGGGTGCCTGCAAAGAACAATAAAAAAGATAAAATTAATCACAGAGCAACACAACAGTTCAAGATGTTGATTAATCTTGACAACACATTACATGTCATGATCTATATTGTTCCTTGATCATATGACACAGGTCATCCATTCAGGTCCAATCCAATATTCGAAGTTAAACAAGTATCAGCAAAACTTAATCCACACCAAACCAAGGATAACTTCAAGACAGACAGCTTATTGATCTTCAAGTTTTTTCTTGATTTGGAACTTATTTAGGTTGTAAATCTCCTAGTACTTCCTTCTCTATAAGCACCAAAAGCTTTTCTGGGTATTTATCTCTAGGTCAAAAAAATTAAATTATCGTAATAATCCGTTTGCTCTCTTCTCTTGTTGTTATGCCATGAGTAAAGCTGCAAATTGGGAATTGAAAGTGGTGAAAGACCTATGTCTCATACTCCAAAACATAAAAGTCTAGCCCTTGGTTCAACACAAGAAGTGGTATTTCATCTTTCCCATATTTAGCAGAAATCACATAGCTTCTTGGATAGTTGTTGACCAATGAATTATGAAATCAAATTAAATTTTCTCATTCAAGTAACTCCCATGTGAAGGTCCATCCTTTTTACATAGATCCTGATTGTGAATTATAGTGTACGATGTGAAAAGTAGTGAAATGTAATCTGCTGCTAGTTTTATTTGGCTTAACTATGAGAGTTGCACGAAGAAATCCTTATTTCATGTAATTTTCATGGTAAAGTGTAATTTTCTTCAGAAACACTAAGTCAAGCGAGTGGTGCTTCCTTTAATTGTTGACCCATTTGTACCTTTTGACATGGCTTTGCTTCCAAAATGAACACAAGAACTTCAGCTTTTAGATCCTAAGTGTGTTGTCAAGGTTCAAATCATAATTTCAAAACTTGGATTCAGCAACAACTCCGCAGCCCAAAATTTTGACTAAGACTCGAGCCTCAACAAAGCCTTGGCATATTACAAAATAAATAAACTTAAAAACATGCAAAATACTGTTAAAAAGCATTTAAAAATGAGTTTAGAGAAAATTTAAATAGATTTTCTTTTAATTTTACACCTAAAACAAGTACAATGCACATCGTAATGTCATATTGTGATTCATCATCATCATAGAAAATTACAAATCCATAAATTATTTACGAATTTCTCCTCCAAATAAATGTCCTCACTGGCTGCACCCTCAAGTTCAAATAAAGCATATCTTCATCAAGTGCAGCCCTTCATGAGCCTTCTGTTCCGCTATTTATTTCTCAAAATTAGCTATCTCCTCTTTGGTAAACAAGAGCTCCACATCATCACCAATCCAATACAATATAATTTTGTCATAAAAAATCACATCATGAGTCTTATTCCTTTCCATTTTTTTAAGCATATCAAAAAAGTAGTGTTGCACAATAAAACAAGATCATTGAGGTGCTTTTCACTCAACATATTACACTTTTTCACGTGAATCGCCTCAAACATACTTCAATTATGCTCACACCCAAGGTACTAGACGACTGGCACAAAAGGCTCAAAAGGTTTGGTATTGTTGCACTATAATCTCCCAATATGAATTTCCAAAGAGGATATTTGAAATTCTAATTTTGTATTATTGAAGAAGTCTATCATCTATAAAACTATAAATAAGCTTTTGCGGTTATCAATTCTTTCTTTGTTGCTGGGTCAATTTCCTTCAAATGAATATAGGCAAAGAAAACAACCTCCCCTCCACACTAATGTAAATATACTCGTTACAAATAGTTTTTCTAAGGGTTTTAATGGGTATCATCCTCTTTGTGAATGTGTTAAGGCCATCCATAACCTCCTCATTGGCCAAACAGGAACCAAAAAAAATTGAAGTTCAAATAATAGGCCACTACATGTATTGTGTCGGTCGAGCTGCTTGTTCCACCTTTAATCAATTTTGTGCCAAATGGGTTCATACTTTATTTTCTTTTCTTATGGTAATGTTGGATGACCTTATCCATAGCTTCATATAGATAACCCATATAGTTTTTCTCCCTGTTCACCAAGTACAAAAACCAGACCAAAGGTTTTGTCACTTCAAACAAAATAGTATGGATACTTAAATTTAAAATTAATTAAAATTGAGTGATAACAGCAAATAAAAAGCAAACGATAAATCTAAGAATTACAAAATTTGTAAGTGTAACAAACTGCAACTTATTGAGTTGATTACTTTGTAAATTTGAATTGTTAAGTTTAAAAGTGACATTGAGAATATCATCCATGCTCTTGACAAACACATCATTAAAATGGTCTTCACATTGTCGTCACATTGTTGGCAACAAGTTAGATGACATTCTTACCTGCTCTGACATATTGCATTATCTCAGAATTTAACCTCATGGGAGACATCAATGTACTCAAGAACAACAAATAGTCACACCTAAAACCACTAGAAAGCTAATCAATATGCAGTTCTTGCCATCAATTGGCCCATTGAACAAAACAGTAGAGCCCTAATTGTTTCAAATTCTTCGAGGAACTTACAAGAAAGTAATGGCAATACACAAGTATACGCAAAACGGAAGCAAAAAAGAATGCTTGTATATTATGTTAGTGGTGTCACTTCAAGGGCTCAACCAATCCTCCCAATAGATCATAAACTCCAATTACAAAATTCAAGATACCTTATACTTGCCAAGTCATTACAATATATATTGTCTCGCTAAAAACAATTACTATCCCATGCATGTGGGAAAATTAATTTTACTCTAATTTAGCATATGAAGTAATTTACAAACTATGTTCCACGGCGTTTCGGGGACAAGGATGAGGACGGGGGGACGGCAGGGGACGTGTTTCCGGGACATCCCCTAGGGGGCCATTTTTAGGGGACGGCAGGGGATGGTGATATACAAATATATATATATAAATTTTTCAAAATTTATTAATATATTATAGAGAGAGAGAGGGAAAGAGAGAGAGATATGTCAATAACTGATAACAACAATATCAATATGTAAATAAATCACGAGAGCAGTAGTATAACAGCATAATAAATGTCAATAAAGCATTATAACAGCAATCTCAAACATCAATAAAACCATGGTTCAAAAGTTAAAAAAAAAAACAAGAAAACCCCAATAGTGCAAATCTCTTAGGTAGAGTACATAACTTCTTAGCCTTGGATGCTGATGCTTCTCAGTTATTCAAACTACTCTGGACACACAAAGCCAATTACCCTGAAGATGGATCGAGAAGTATGCTTCCTAACATTGGTAACTAAAAGTGCACAGGCATTTTATCCAAAAGAGCTCCAACAAACAAGCATGCAGTGAGGAAACCTCAAATTTCTTAGGCCTATAACATTCTTCAAAGTACTACAATGGCTTCTAGATAGAAAAGCAAAGTAGAAAGCTACTCACACATTGAAGACACACAAGGAATACAGTAACATGCACAAAAAATATACAATACCGTACACACAAAATATATGCAAATCTGATACAAATAGATACAAACAAAAAATATACAGTAACATACACACAAAATATATGCAAATCTGCATCAAAGAACCATAAAAGCATTAATTTTTTATATTATTTTTGCTGCTGAAGTGTTTGTCAGTTTGGGGACGGCTAGCCGTCCTCGGGACAAAGGGAGACATCCCCAACATCCCCCAGCCGTCCCGAGGACGGCAAGACGTCCCCAAACGGACGGGGACATTTCTGGTCATTTCCTATTGATTTGCCTAGTTCACGGACGGCAAGGGGACATGCCCTTTGCGTCCCCCTGTCTCAGGGACAGTTGGGGATGAGGACAGCCCCTTCTAGGGCAGGGGACACGTCCTCATGTAACATATTTTACAAAGCATATGCATCCAAGCTGATTCTACCTAATACCAATACATATATCGAAATGGAGGTTTCCAACACTGCCTTGCCCTTCAAAAATACTTCTTCCTCAAAATCGACATGAGGAAATTTGTAAAGAATGTTGGCAAGCTCCCATTTGGCATCTTCAAGACACATTCCTTTCAATTGGACTAAAACCTCTTCAATAGCATGATTGCAAAGTTACTTTGTCTACTTGTCTAAGATCACCTCTAACTCCAAAAATATGGATCCTCCTCATCCAATGTGAGAAGTTTGGTCAATAGTCCTTTAGCTTGACCAATCACTCACTTGAGTCAAGAGATATGAAAATCAAGTGGATATTTGAAGAGGAGAGAAGTGTAAGCTAATACACCAACTCTCCTATTCATTGCACCACTTGATAAGGGCCATAAAATTTTGGACCCAATTTATGACCCATTGTTTCACATAAGGAGGACTACTTATCAAGTTGTAGTCACAGAAAAACCCAATCACCAACTTCAAAGATATGCTTGAACCTGTGCTTATCCACCTATCACTTAATATAGTTTTGTGCCTACTACAAATTGTTCTTTAAGGACCCTAAGAACTTTCTCCAATTGGGAAAGGGAGATATCAACAACCTAGATCCCAAAAGAACCTAAAACAAAAGTAGACAAACAAGGTGGAGGCTAACCATAGAGAGCCTCATCCAAGGTCATCTTTGACACACTACGATTAGTGTTGAACCACCATTCTAATAGTGTCCATTTCCCTTGTTGCTCAAACACAAATTATAAGGTAAGTTTCCAAGCATTTATTTACAACCTTTACTTGGCCATTAGTATAAGGATATAGGGTAAACTCATGTTCAATTGAGTGCCCTGCAACTTAAATAATTCCTACAAGAAGTTGCTTGTGAAGGCAAGAACATGATCATTGACAATGGTGCAAGGTATATAGCTGTCGATGAAGCAAGGCATATGAAGCTTGAAGAAAGTGTTCAAGAAGTGTTCTACCATGACTGCTGTTGTGTAAGGGAGGATTAGAGCACAAAAATTGAGCATAATTTATTAGATGATCAACAATGACCAAATCACATGTTTACCACCAAACTTACAAAGCCCTACAATGAAATCCATAGAAAATCTACTCAAGCCATGTTTGGAAAAGGAAGGGGCTATAAAGACCCTAGCGGTTCGCTAACTCCCCTTTGTTAAGTTGGCATACATAACAATTGGCCACAAACATTTTGGCATCCTACTTAAGTGCATCCTAAACAAAGTTCTACTTGACACACTCATACATCTTCAAGAAATCTAAGTGACCTATTGTGGGGGATGAATAAAGTTCCATGAGTAATTGATGCTTGAAATATGAGTTGTTATATAAATAAATGGCAATGCAGTCATGATATTTCAGAACTTGTCCCAACCATGTAAACCCAACACCACCTAAGGATCTTATTCCAACTGTCAGATGATGGGCCGAACTTTGGTCTTAGCCTCCCATTCTAGACAAATCACTTCCATCCAAGCGGGTATTAAAACTAAGGAACAAAATGATGCAAGAGCATCAGACTTCACTAGCAATCTTGCATCACTGAAAAATAGAATAATGGAAGACTATGAAGAATTTTAGTTTTGTCTATTGGTTTATTAATAAATGGCATGTTTTGATGAATCATTAGTGTTAAAAGAACATTCCAGCTAACTTCAGCAACAAACAAAAACATCCAGCTAACTACAGAAACAACAAAAACACATAGTGCATCTTTGGCATTGACCTGTTTCACTGTGGCAAAAACTTGTTACACTTTGACAACAGCCTACATAACTTCAGCAACACCCTATGTAACTTCGGCAACAGCATAAATTCACGTTAATAGAACTATACCTCAGCAACAACTGGGACAACATCGGTACCAAGGTAAGAATGATTGTTAGCAAAGATGATTCATGGGGATGTTTCTCCCAACAGACACCTCACATTGTCTTTTGTCCAAGTTGACTTCTTTTAAGCCTCCAACAATCAATAAAGGTCACATGATTTTTCTTGGTTAATACTATTTTCCCACAGAGAATTTGTCCAATACTTGGCAATCATAAAAGCTTCATAATGAGTTTGTTTAAAATGGAGCAAGATAGATGGGGGGTTGCAAACTGCTGCAAATCTTGTTTTAATAGCTTTGAAAGAAGCCAAAACTGTTAGGGTAGTTGGCCAATCAAAGCTTCAATGATGGAAACATTTCTCCCAATTAGCTATGTGGCATTTAGGAACAATGAATCAACTCCAAATCCCTATAGACATGAGGACTTGGACAAAATATGTGAGGGGCTGTTCTTGAACAAAAACTGCTAGGAATTAGTCCTCACATGGGTTTGTTGGGATTATTACTTCATTTGTGATAGGTTTGTTAGTATTAGAATATCATGTGTATAGGATAATATAATATTGTTCGTTGTACAAGTGATTGTAGGAGTATGAATTGTTAGAACAACTCATATAATTAGGGAGTGGTTCCTACAACGTGGGAGATTAGACTCCTATATAAGTATAATGTGTGTTGAATGGAAGATGAGATAAAATAATAGAATAATAGTATTTGTATGCAGCTCTCTAAAAACCAACATGGTATCAGAGAAAGGACAGCCTTGTCTCTCCTAGGAGAGGGGCTGGAACATGAGCTGTAAGACTAGAGAAGCATGGGAGAGTGTATTGCTTTTATTTATTTATTTTTGGTTAGTTTCTATGTACTCTTTTTCTAGTGCTTTCAAAGCATCCCTATTGGCAGTCTTCTGATCGTTGACCAGCTAAGGAGCCACTAAATTTGCTGCAACACAAACAAAAAAGTCGTCTGGAAAGGCTACAAGTGGAAATGCTACTGGTGATGAGCTCTTTGGATGGCCCACTCGCACCTCCTAATTGGCACGACTCTTTGGATTTGCCTATCTATTGCCTTGGCAGTTCTTGCCACTCTCAACCTTACATGTCAAACCAGACTATCGCACCAATTAGAAATGTGTTTGCAAAGATTAAAGGAGTGGATAAACCCAACCGGCATGTTTTGCTTGGAAATCATCATGATGCATGGACTTTTGGGTCAGTTGATCCGAACAGTGGAACGATTACTCTTTTGCATATTGCTCAAAGATTTGGCAAGCAGCTCAAACAAGGTTGGTAGCCATGGAGGACCATTATCCAATGTAGTTGGGATGCAAAGGAGTATGGAGTATGAGGATCTTCTATTATGTCACAAGCTTGATACCTCCACGCCCATTGAGGAGACTGTCAAGACCATGAATTATGTCACTGACCATGGTCGGGCTTTCTATTGGGCCACCAACGAATGGAGCACCCAGCAAATCATTAAAGCCTGGGAGATTGCCAAGAGACTTGACATGGTTGGCCAGTGTTGAGCAGCCTGAGTACAATCTTCTCTCCAAGCACAAGGTTTTTAAGTTGAATATTCACCACTTTAAAATAACTATTTGGCTGAGCACAGTTGGGATGACACATGCATGCAAATGGAGGAGGTACTGATCCTAATCTTGAGGAGCCTCCATTGTGTACGACAATAATTGAGCCTCAATATACGATGTACGGGAATGGGAAGCTCTAGACAATCAATATTATCGAAAACAAGAAATTTATTCAATGGCCTAGAAGATTGATTGGCTTGGGATGGAATGATGAGGAAACTTTGTTTTGCATAGTGAAAGATGGGACCGTCTATCAGTATAAAATCCATGGGGAGCTTCAGCAACCTTAAATAAGTAATGGGCAAGGTGTGTTGGGAGTAGAATGTGGTGGAATGTGTTATTTGGGGAAATAGATAAGATTGTCTTATAGATGCAAATCAGTTGTTCAAGATATCACTTTGAGTCGAGAAGGTGTGTTTAAGCCAACTGGCGTTGTGAGAGCACTTACATCCCACACCTTCTACTAATTTTCTTTTGGGATTTGTGTGTGCATTCATTTTCTGTGTTTTTTAAATAAGTGGAAATTTCATATTGTTGGGGGGGGAGGATATAATACCAATATTCCATTTACTTTATGTGTCAAATTGGCTCGAGTCAAGGGTAACTTCCAGTGTCAATGGCAGTTTCCTATGTTGTTAGAGATCGAGTGGCAACAATCAACAATAGTGGCTACAATTGTAAACATTCCCCTACTAAGTTTGAAAAGAGGAGAATGTAAATATCATTGATGTTGTAAACAATTGTATAGGAGAGCAGCTGGCTATAGAGATCCTCTGACTACTAAACTTCTTGGAAGTGTGGTCGGCTAGTGATAAGTTCACTAGAAGTGAAAGCGAGATAAGTTCTTGCATGTAGGTGATCATGTGCAACAAGATCCAAATAGCAATATGCAGACCTACAAGTATGCATAGGCATATGATTTTGTTCCAATTCATACGATGTACTTTCTCCCCATGTTCGCACTAAGAGCGGGTGCTAAGAATTAATCCTCACATGGGTTTGTTAGGATTATTACTTCATTTGAGATAGGTTTGTTAGTATTAGAATATATTGTGCATAGGATAATATAATATTATTAGTTGTACAAGTGATTGTAGGAATATGAGTTGATATTAAACTCCTATATAAGTGTATTGTGTATTGAATGGAAGATGAGATAAAATGATATAATAATAATATTTGTGTGCAGCTCTCTAGAAACCAACAATGCAAAGGTGTAACAAAGGAAGAGGCCGACCATCTAAAGCAAGAGAGGCATTGAGGAAATAGAGAAAAACTAGAGATTAACTCGAAGAAGATTAACCAAATATTTTGTCCATTCTTTGGCATAAATCAATCCTATGCCATTTTTTGTTTGTGTAATAGTTTAGGCATTTTCTCAACATGATTGTAAGCCTTTGAAGGCCAATTTCCATATTAATGCAAGTGATTTTGTTGTTTTCGTCTAGCATATGAATGTTGTTTGAGGATTGTGTCATGCTAGGTTTGGATTGTCTTTCACTAGACCCCCCACCCAAACTACAAAGTGATATCAGGCCAAGTCTTTTATCATGGAGTTGTGTCTTGAGAGGCTCCAAAAGATTTATTATAGGTGTGAAGATGTCCTCTATCTACAAAGCTTTGTCAGGAACCAAGGGCTCCTAGAGTTGCAAATATAGCAAAGGTGTTAAGAGGCATTATAGTGAAACTTGATGCAATGGAAAAAAACAAAGAAAAGATACAAATGTTGAAGATGTAAGCAATGTTGAAGTTGAAGACGAAGAGCTTGAAGTAGAGAACACGATGGATGAATTGGGAAGCGAATTTTTGAAAGCTATTGTGAAGATGGGTAGTACACCCCTTGGTTATGGTGGAAGCTTAAACCATGCGGAGCTCATAGATTAGATTACAAATATGGAGTAATTTGACTATGAGTCAATGGAGGATCCTAAGAACGTGAAGTTTGCTTACACTAGGCTAAAAGGTCATGTATCCTTGTGTTTGGGTCAATTACAAACAAAAAGACAAAGGAGAGGTAAATAGAAAATGACAAAGTAGAGAGAATCAAATCATGGAATAGGATGGCTGCTAAATTGAAGAGCAAGTTTCTCTAATCAAACTATTAGATAAGTCTATCAAAAAGTGGCAAAACCTTTAACAAAAGGAGGTGAATATAAACAATTGCACAAAAGAGTTCTACTAGCTCACCATTTGAGTGGGTCATGTGAAGGATGATGAAGTGAAGGTTTCAAGGTATGTTAACGAACTACGTATCTCCATTCAAAATGAGTTTGGTATTGTTAGAGTGAATTCAATGGAAGAAGCCTATCAATATGCTTTGAAGGCAAAAGAAAAGTTGTCTAGGAGACAACAAAATAATTCAAAAGAAAATAGATGATTCTCTAGAGGAAGGGGATTATCAAACAATAATAGAGGACAGCATACACAAGAAGGGGAATCAAGCACTTCTCATATCAACAATTTCAATCAAAACATGAAAGAAAAATAAAAATTCTCAAGAAGAAGAAACTACTATAGTAGAGGAAGACAGAGGATTTGCTACGTTGTTATAGATGTGGAGAAGCTGGTCATAGGGAATTTGACTGTCCTCAAACACAGAAAAACTGCAATAGAGAAAATGAGGCAAGGAATCATGTTGCACAAGCAAAGGAAGAGAGCATTGCTTCACCCAAGCACTCAGAGGAACTGGAGCACAAAGAATCTTCATCAATCTCATGATGAAGAGAGTGTTGTTGGAACCAACTAAAGTGGAGCATGGGCCAATATAAAGGAACAGATAAATTAGTGTATAATGAGATGGTAGAGAAGCTTGAGTTAAAACGATGGAGCACAAGGTTTCATGATTACAAAAAGGATATCAAATCTTGGTAAATGGGCAGTCTTTAGTGAATTTACAAATTGGTTCATATAAGGATGAAATTTTATGTGATATTGTGCCCATGGACACTTGTCATGTTTTGTTGGGAAGGTCTTGGTAATTTGATAAAGAGGTTGTAAATGATGGTAGGATGGATATCTACACTATTATTAAGGAAAGAAAAAAAAAAGACATCGAATCCATTGAAAAACAAAAAGAGAACAAGTGGACAGCAGTCCTAAAGTAAGTTTAATCTCAGAAAAATAGTTTCTAAAAGAGATGGAGAAAGAGAAAACTTGCTTTGCTTTCATTCCTTGGACTATAGAGGCTGGGATGGCAGATAAAATAGAAGAAATTCCATATGAAGTGAAAAAATTATTGTAAGTATATGCAGAAATTCTTTCTAGGGAATTATTGAATGGGTTGCCAGTAGCCAACCATGAAAAGCATTTGCTACCACATGAATTTAATTCTCGTATCAAGCTTGCTTAAAGAACAAGGCAGCATATAGGATGATACACATGGAGAATGACGAGGTGAAGGGATGAATCCAATAACTGTTGGACAAGGATTTGAATGCGAAGAGTTATAGCCCATACGAAGTACCAGCCATACTAGCACTCAAGTAGGATGGAAAATGGTATATGTGCACGGATTCACGAGCCATCAACAAAATAACAATAAAATATAGATCCATTGTCACAAATGGATGACTTAATAGATTTCTTGAGTGGAGCTAAGTACTTCACGAAGATTGATTTGATGAGTGAATAACACCAAATATGGATTAGAGAAGGGGAGGTATGGAAAACATCATTCACGGCAAAGGATGGGTTGTATGGGTGGCTTGTTATGTCATTTGGACTGACAAACGCACTAAGCACATTCATGGTGCTGATGAATAAAGTGCTGAAACCATATCTTGGTAAGTTTGCAATAGTTTATTTGGATGATATTTAGCAAAAGTAGAGAGGAACACTTATTGCATATGAAACTAGTTTTGCAAAGATTTAAGGAAAAGAAGTTGCTGGTCAACTTGAAAAAGTGCCCTTATGAAATAGATAGTGTATTTGGGTTTTGTAATTTGTCAAGAAAATGTGGATGGATCCTGAAAAGGTAAGGGCTATTCTGGAGTGACCACCACCAAGAAGCATGTTTGAGGCAAAAAGTGTCCACAATTTGGTGAGTTTTTAATAATATTTTATAGAAAATTTATCAAGCAAAGTTGTGGCATATGTGCACCTATCAAGGAAACAATGAAGGGTGCTAGAAGAGAATTTAATAGGACAATTGCAGCAAAGAATAACTTTCAGATTTTGAAGGACAAAGATACAGAACAACCAATTCTCACATTGCCGGATTTCAATAAAGTATTTCAAGTGGAGTATGATGCACAAGTGTGACAGTGATAGGTGGTGTTTTGGTTCAAAAAAGTAAGCCCATGGCATACTTCAGCAAGAAATTAAATGAAGCTAGGAAGAAAAACGTAGCTAATGACCAAGAGTTTCATGCAATTATTCAAGAATTTAAGAAGTGGAGACACTATTTCCTACCCAATAAATTTGTTTTATTCACAGATCATCACGCATTGCAATTTATTAACAGCCAAAGTTAATTGAACCAAAAGCATATGAAATGGGACGAGTTTCTTCAAAGTTACTCATTTGTTTTGTAGTATAGGAGCAGTAGATCAAATAGGGTGGCCAATGCATTGGGTAGAAGATGTCTTTTGTTGCATGAGATGAGAGTGGAGGTTGTTGGATTTGACTCCACGAGAGAAGCGTATGAGGATGATGTAGATTTTAAGGAAGCTTGAGCAGTATGTAAGAACCCCACCAACATAGTACATTATTTCATTCTAAAGGGTTTATTGTTCAAAAGGCAGCATTTGTGCATACCTCATGGTTCAATGAGGGAGAATTTAGAGAGAGAAGCATAGTGAAGTCTAACCAAACATTTTAGGGTTGACAAAACATTGGCACCACAAGTTATTATTGACAAAGGATGAGTGGAGATGTGAAGAATGTTGTGCAAAGTTGCAAAGTTTTTCTACACACCAACAAAAAAGTCAAAATACAAGTTTATATCAACCATTGACTATAATAGAGAGACCATAGGAAGATGTGTATGGATTTCATTCGTGGACTGTCAGTAACACAAGGTAATTAATCTATTTTTCTTGTTGTATGTAGATTTTTGAAGATCGCAAACTTTGTACTTTGCAAAAAGTCAAGTGATGCCACTCACATTGCTACATTATTCTTTAGAGAAGTAATAAGATTGTATGGATTGCCATTGTCTTAGATAGGCATACAAAATTTGTGGACCATTTCTGGTGTACTTTGTGGAGAAAGTTGGACACTAAGTTGAGCTTTAGTTCAGCCTATCATCCACAAACGGATGGGCAAATAGAGGTTGTCAATAGAAGCCTCAGAAATTCATTCAGATGTTTAGTTGGAAAGAAGCCAAGTCTACGGGATACTACATTGGCACAAGTTCAGTTTGCATACAACAATTCAATCAATAGGAGTACAGTGAAGAGTCCTTTTCAGATGGTGTATAGATACAGCCCTAGAGGGGTAAATAAGAAGTAAAACTAAGTGTTGTAGCAAAGAATTTTGTTGATTATATGCATGAGTTACATAAGGAAGTGAAAGAAAATTTGGGTAAAAGCACAATGAGGTACAAACAATATCTTGATCTCAAGAGAAGAGAGAAAGAATTTGAAGTTGGAGAGCTGGTCCAAAAACTTCTAACAAAATAAAATGGATAAAAAGGGGACCTTCTATGGTCTTGAGAAAATTTATTGTGAATGCTGACGAGATAGGCTCCCGAAAGAAGTGAATATATTGCCATTTTTCAATATAGCAGATTTGTATCCTTACTATGAGAGGCAAACAAGTGGATCAAAAAGTACAATTTCATATTTATCATTGGAAGATTGGATATATAGTTTCCTGAAAAAGAACAAGATAAGGGAGAAGCAGTGATAGACTCATGAGTGATTAAAAAGACAAGGAAAGGAGTACAGTGACTACTTGGTGAAATGGAAAAATAAAATAGCTGAAGAAGCAACATGGTGAATGCATCCAAAGTTGCTAAATTAAAAATCTAACTTTCCAAAGTTCATAATATGTTCGTGAGCACCAACCTATGGAACATTTCACTTACTTAGCATGTATCATGTACGAGCAATATTTCACCACCCAAAAACAAAATAAAAGGCTAAGAACAATTTTGGTGATGTGTACGGTTTTCTAAATAAATAGCATGTTTAAATGGATTGTGACAGTCAAAGGAACATTCCAGCTGATTTCAGCAGCAACAAAAACAAAGTGCATCTTTAATAGCAACTTGTTTCGCTTCAACAACCTCCTATAGCATTTTTGGCAGCATCCTATGTAACTTCAGCAACATTGTCATCTTTGGCAACAACATGAATTCACTTCAACAGCACTCTCACTTCAGCAACAACTACGACGACTTCGGCAGTAAGGCAAGAGTGATTGTTGACAAAAAACTGTTCATGGTGACATTGATCCCAAAAAATGCCTAGTGTTGTCTTTTGTTCGGGTTGACTTCTTTTAAGCCTCTAACTGTAAGTAGGGATCACACAATTTTTCTTGGTTTCTATTATTTTCCTGCAAACAATTCATCAAACACTTGTCAAGTTTCAAACATTGCAGATCTTGTTTTAATGGATTTCAAGGAAGCCAAAATTGTTATAGTAATTGGTTGATCAAAGCTTAAATGATGGAAACCTTTCTCCCAATCAATAATGTAGCATTTAGGTTCAATGAATCAACTCCAAATCCCTGCAGACTATTAGGGTTAAAGTGACATTTACCTTGCAATCCTATGGTTAGTTTATGTCTCTCCAACACTCTTGGAAAGTGTCCTTGGATGCCTACAATTTAATTGGAAAATAGTTTGTAATTAAGATTTCCTAAGAATCTTGGCATTAGTTGTCATATACATTCATGAAGGAGGTGGGGCACAAGGAAGGCTATTACAGTTGACTTTGTACTCACTTATTGCACTTTCCCAATTCCACGCACTAGGATTGACGAGTGGATAATCTTGTAAGATGTATGGGACCTGCATGAGTTGGCCACTCCAATTTGGAGTGTTATACTTGAGGATATGATTCGTTGAGGGTTATGGAAGCAAAGATGCATTTGTGGTTATGTTTAACTTTACTATTCTAGGGGCCAATTGATTGCACCCATGTGATATCCATGTGAAGCCATTAATTCATTTACTATTCTCAAAAGATGTTTTCCAAAGTGGGCATGGGGTTTTCGCATGATACCATGGTTTTGGTATCCATTGTTTTGGTAAACCATTTATGGTTTTGACTCCTCTTCCTATCTATATATTGAGGGTATGAGATAATGGTTTTAGATGATATTATTGAGCAGGTACATAGGTGTTGTCATAGTGTTATTAGAGTGAAGAGAGAGTTGGTATGTTGGATGCAGCTTATTCTTGAAGATTAATACATACTTGTCTTCTTGCTCATGTGGAATTTTTTTTTTCCCAAAAGGGTTTCTCCACATAAATTTTGTGTTGATATGGTTTGCTGATTTATCTCTCATTGCTGATTTTAAGCAATCACGTAATATTCTTATGGCAATCCTTGTATAAAGAAACAAATTTCAAATTTTCCTACACTTGTAGAAGATTTTATTGCAATTGTTTCACCTTGATTCTCAACACAGAATAGGCATGGACAGCAAATGCCAATAGGATATTCTTGAAGAAAATTGTGCCTTAAATCATGTGTAGAGAAAAATATAGGGCAAGAAAGAAAAATGGTAGAGCGGGGAAGTAACAAAGGAAGAGGTTAACCAGTTAAACCATGAAAGACATTGAGGAAAATAGAGAAGAACCAAAGATCAACCAAATAGAACAATCCAATACCATTTTTGTTTGTGCAATAGTTTGGGGCATTTTTTTGTCATGATTGTGAGCCTTTGAAGGCCAATTTCCATATTAATGTAATTGACTTTGTTGTTGTTTTTGTCTAGGCTATGAATGTTGTTTAAAGATTGTGTAGGCCACTAGGTTTAGGTTGTCTTTCACTAGACCAGCTTACTTGGACACTTTCTTGTTCATACTTATGTGAAAGTGCTTTGGCCACCACATTTTATGTGCCTTTTCTATAAACCTCATAACCATAACCTAGCATCTTAGTCACCCACTTCTATTGTTCAAGGGAGAACACCCTTTGCTGCAAGAAATATTTCAAGCCATAATGTCACCGTCACTAAACAATGTGTAGGATAAACATTCTCATTTTTCATGGGTGAATTTTGCCAAATTTTTCCCTATCAATTGCTTGCTAGTTAAGGCAACTAGCAAACCCTATTGCATCAAAACAACATGCATACTTGTCACCATGGTGTCACGCTCTAAGACAAATAAGTTGTGAAAATTAAGGTTTTCTCAAATTGGGGCAAAACACATAAGCAACTTTCACAACATGGAAGGCCATTTCGGCTTCAGAATTCCACACAAAAGAATTCTTTTTGAGCAATGTTGTCAAAGGCCCTACAACTTTACCATAGTTCCAAACAATATTGTCTGAGTACCCAATCAATCCTAAGAAACCCCACTAAATCTCGATGGATTTGGGTTTAGGGCACTTACTACAATGCCTCAATCCTTTTTAGATCCACTTGAAACCACTCTTGCAAAACAATGTGTCCAAGATACTCCACCTGTTGGACCCTGACACACTTAGAGCACTTGGCAAAGACAAGATAATCCTTCAAAATATTGAGGGCAAGCTCCATATACCCAAGATGATTAACCCAATGTCACTGTAAATGAGAATGTTTTTAAAGAAGACCAAGATAAATTTGCGGAAGCAGCATTTGTAAAACTTATTCATTAGAGTCTAAAAGGTAGAGGGCGCATTAGTCAAGCCAAAGTACATCACCAAGAATTCATGGTGACCTTCATGTCTCTGGAAAGTTGTTTTGGGAATGTTTTCTTCCTTTACTCAAATTTGGTGATATCCCAAGAAACGATCCAACTTGCTAAAAAACTAGCCCCAAAGAGCCCATCCAACAAACCATCTATGATAGGAATAGGGAACTTGCCTCTAATGGTCAACTTATTCATTTCTCAAAAGTCGAGGCACATACGCCAAACACAATCTTTCTTGGGAACCATAACCACAAGGGACAAATAAGGACTTTACTAGGTCTGATGATATTCACCTCCATTAGATCCTTAACCATCTTCTCAATTTCATTCTTCTAATCATAAGGATATTGATATGGTCGAATAGTTGGAGGTCAATTGTCAAGTATTAAAACAATGGCATGGTCATGTGATTATTGTGCAAGCAACCCTTTAGATTCGTTAAAAACTTGGCTATGTTGATCTAATATCCCTTGCAAATATGGAGGCAAAGGATGTGCATTCATACAATGAAAATTGACTAGGTGACCATATCTAGCTTTCGCACTTGTAAAGTGTATTCCTTACCCTATTGACTAAATTTCATCCAAAGTTGGGAAATCACGAGTGACCCTAATGTTTACATCCATTGCACTCTCAACACCACCCAAGGGGAGAGCATACATATCAATGGTCAATTGATATCCCCCAATAGTTTGTTTGACATTACAATGCTTTCCACCACGAGGCATAGTATTCCCACTAGCCATCATAATTTCGAAATTTTGCAAAAATGTACATAGCAAGGGAGTTGGTCAGCAAGTTTCTTGCTAATGAATTTATGAGCGTTGCTACCATCAATAAGGACCACAACCTACTGGTGTTTGATACAGCCAATAACTTTGAGGGTTTGGTGGAACAAGAATCTTACAAGAGCATTAATTGAGATGTGAGCTTCCTTTATTGACTCAATGTCCAATAGAGCTACCTCCTCCTCTTTTGAATACCCCTTAATGTCACTAGCCACCCTTATGAAATCAATGAGATACAATTGTTGTTCTCTACATATATGGTTTTTCTTCCATTTTTTATCATAATTCAAACATATTATCATTATATTCTTGAGCCAATGAATATTGCATTGTAGAATGGCTAATTATATAAGCCAACAACTTCAACAATCAACCCTATTATTATTTAGGAATTCCCAACAACCTAAAACATATGTGAAACAACTGACAACAATGTGCTAATAATAGCACAATAATGACAAATATAAAACCATCATATATTCTATAATGTTAACATTAATCTAATTGCATTGTAGAATGGTTTATTATTAAGTTACTAGGTTCTTCTCTTTTGCCCCCCATACCCGTGTGGGTACGGTTTTGGTCATGGTTCTTTGCTAGTTCTTCTCTAGGTTCTCCCAGGCACCTCAGGTTCCTTACGAGAACTTGAGGTTCCCGGGAGGAACCCTGGGCAAACCTGAGTCGAACCCAGGGGAACCCAATGGTTCCCAAAAATTAAAAAACAAAAAAAAAGGTAATTTTTAAAACATTTCTATAAACAAAAAATAATGCTTGCATACATAATTTTTCCCTTAAGTGACAAAATTGTGAAAATATTGATTGTAATTTTCATTGTGTATTGACATTTGACAAATCATTGAATTATGAATGTATGAGTATTTTCGTTTTTGCAAATTATGAGGTATTTAAATATTTTAAATTATATAATTTTAAATTTTGACATACATACATACATACATACATACATGAATACATACATACATACATACCCATACCCAAAGAAAAAAATTGTCGTATCGTCATACATACATATTCATGTACCCATACCCAAGGAAAAAAATTGTCGTATCGTCGTACTCGTACCCATACCCATATTTGTATATGCACCCGTACCCATACCATTAAGCAACTACTCCTAAAGCAAAGTTGCTTGTTGTGACACACTCATCAATAGGAACTCTATGAACATCAAGGTAAACATTCCATCATGCCTAACCATGTGCTAGCCCCTCCACGAAATTCGAGCATGTCAATCTTCGGGGGCTTGGGAGGGATGCTCCATAGGCTATCAAAAAAATTAAGCTAATGAGATGAATTGGAGATCAAGTGTTGCCCAGGCAATTGAGTGTAGCATTCATCTATTGAAGGTTTACTTGACTCAAGTTAGCAATAAGGTTATTCATGATCTTGGAGGGTAACAACTTGAGATTATAGATCTCATATGTCAGCTTTTGTCTTGGAATTTATCTGAGGAGGCATTATGTTGTTGTGGGATGTGATATTTTGGGCTAACTAAAGTTATATAGCAAAATGATCAATTAAGACGAAATAATGAATAGTGCCTACATGACATGAAAACTACCCAAGTAGACCAAAAAGGGTGCCCTAAGTTATGTATCAAAAAGATGATCACAATAAGGCAATTGCTCAAACGTGGTAAAAATCAACCAAAACTTTCTTTTTTTTCTTCTCTTAAACAAAGAATACCCTTTAGGAGGACTTTTTAGATAAAACTATGAAGTTCTTCCCAAATTGGAAGAAATTTGGTTCAATAGTTACAAATTGGTAGACTTGACAGGAGTTGAATACAAGTGTTGCAATTGACACAACCAGTAATCAAAATCCTATCATCTACTTTTTGAGCACTATTGCTTGTTTTGTCACAAATTTATTATAATAAAACTAACATGTTTGTTGATCAACCAAGATACTAGATTCTTACCAACTACGCCCAAATTTAGGCACTGGGGGAAAGGGAGATTGTTAGGCTAGGTTGTGTTAGGTTTATAGGCCCTCTAGTATAATTGTCTCATTTGTAAAAAATGAACTAGCCCAATATTTCAAAGCTCTAACTATAGAGGATTTCATTGCCCCATAGTCACACTATCATAATGAGGAATAAAGAGAGTAACTCCCTAGTGCTAATTGCTAACCAATGCACTACCAAATTTCAAATGGCCAATGACTTCTCTTGATAAGGCTTTCCCTAAACCTATAGGGCCTTCCAATATATTGAAAGGTATGTAGAAGCTCAAGTATGCCTATGTAATGTCCCCATTTTTGGTGTCTTCATTCAGGCTAGTTTGGTTTTGACTCACTTACTAGTTTATTAAGTACTATATTTAGTAACTGGTCCTGGTAGCAGTACAGTGCAGGGTTTCCTATTTGGGCAGTGTGTGGCAGTTGTCAAGTGAACTCTAATGTTTTGTGCCAGTTTGGTGATTTGGAGTATCTACTATTTTTAGCATATGGGGTGACCTACAAAGCATATGCACCCACGCTAATACTAACTAATACCAATACACATCAAAATGGGGGTTCCTAACAAATTCAATATTGATCTTCAACTATCACCTCAATGCTTTTTACAGCTTCCTCCAAAAAGGGCTCACTCAAATCATGCAAACTAGGTGCCTTTAACCCTTTACCTCAATAGCCAATGCATTGACGAACTACTCCCAATGTGCCCTCCTCTCATCATAGAACAATATCTTACAATACCAAAAATTTGTAGCAGCTAACCTCACTTCATGTTGTTTCTCTTGGCTCTTCTCATCTAAAATCACAATAAATGTGTACCACCATTCCTAACTCTAAGCCTAGTGTGACAAGCTTCAAAGCAAGGTGTCTATACTTAGTTATTATTGTTGTTAGCTAAGGATGCCATTTCTATATTCCTACAAGATTGAAAACCTTAGCGAAAGAGAGAAAACCAATCAACTTAATAAAATTTAAACCCTATCTCTAAAAGAAAACAAAAATGGAAAAAAAATTAATAATATTGAAGCCCTAAAATAAAAGTAAAATGAAAGAAAAAATAGCAAAACCCAAAAACAAAAAAAATCAATCACATACCAAACCCAATCAAGAAATTGTTCAAATTTGATGAAGACTACCACCCACCTCTTAGACTACCACCCACCTCTTCGCACTATGAGATATCATTAAGGAGGCTCACCATCAATCTTCACAATGCAAAAATCCTATGTTGTTGTATGACTTTAGAAAGGCATTTGATTCTATTCCATTGGCATTTGTGGTTAAAAAAAATTGAAGGATATTGGTAATTTTGTTACCCTTATTACTACCATCATGCAACTCTACAAGGCAATCGTTGGGTGTTACTGTAATCCTCATTGTCTCTCTAACTTTGTCCTAAGTACTATGGGAGTTAAACAAGGTTGCCCTCTCCCACCAACCATCTTGAAAAAAACACCTTTGCTAACAACGTTTGCCTACTTCACAATGTTTTAACAATTTTTCTACTATTTGTTGATGATGTGGTTCTCGTCTCTCATTCCCCTAACAACTTACAAAGGTAGCTTGATGCACTTTCTAAATTTTGTAATCTTCGTGTCAACTTGTCATCAACCTCAATAAAACTAAGTTCATATTGAGGTCATGGTCTTCAAGACCACATAGGATGTTGTTTCGAAGTTTCATCTCTTCTACAAAGGGGTCATCCAAGAGATATCCACCAATTATACCTAGGAGTTCAAATTACAAGTCTTCTCTTTTATAACCCACCTCTCAATCTTGTCTTTGCAAGGAGCAACCCATACTTTCTATTCTTTAGTACCAATGTTTTGAAGTACACTTCCAAGATATCCCTTCCCAAATGCACCTTTTCAGCAAAACTGGTTAAGCCTATAGCACTATATTGGTTATGAGGTTTGGGGCCTTAGTTTGAGTCTTAGTGGCTAGGCCCAAGTTGATAGGGTTCAAACAATTATGCTTTAGCAAAGTATCCAATACAAACAAGCAATTCCTAAATGTATTGTCCAAGTGGAATTTGTTGTCCAAACCCTTCATCTCAAAGACTATCTTCAAACTCACTTTATGGATAGTCCTACTTTGTCTCATGGGAGATATCCTGTCTTGGTGCTCTATTCCTCAAAGGACATTGCCTCTTTGAACCCCCTAGACATCAGCATTGTTGGTTCTTTGAGGTCCACCTATTCTTACAATCTATTGCCATGTCTTTGGACCAGCTCCCAACTTTCTTGTACTCTTTATGTGCTCTTCATCAACCCCTTCTAAGGAATGAAGTGCATGATCAATCCATCTAATAGGGACATTTGCTATCGATACATCAAAATCACTTAGACCTCCCCTCTAACTTCTCTCAACCCCAAAATAGTTTTTTTTTATGTTGAGCATTTCTTACAAAGTGATTATTGATGTCATCGTTTGGCCTACCCATCTTTACCATTATTAGTCTCATAGTTTGAGGATTCCTCTTGACCAACTATGAATGTGTTCCCATCCACTTTGTGTTGAGATGAACACCATTGTTTGTTGAAGAAAAAGATTATGCCACCTTTGTTCTCTTCAGCAAGTGGAATCTAAGTATTTTATTTTCTAGTGTCTAGTCTATTACAAAATTCATAGGAGGAACAATTGTTTATACATAGTTTTTGGTGATTCTCTCCACTTTCTTATGCTCCTCTAATCAAAGATACTTGGTTCTCTACAAGTTCAAGAATAGATCTCTATGCGACAATTCTAGATCTACTAGATTGATTACTTATTTCTTTCAACCCATCATTGCCATTGGAGGCGTTAAGTGCCATTTAAACGCTACTAATTTGTATATGGACAATGGCCAATTGGTGAGGCATTGCTCCTCCTTGCAATCTACTACAGTTGAACCTCCCCAACAACACAAGTCTCACTCTAGTGGTTGTGATTCTATCTCTTCACAACAAGGGCCCTCTCCCACTTCCATTCCATGATGCAAATCTGAACATCAAGCTCATGTTACCAATTTTTTCCCCACGACTTGTAGTTCTTCAATCTCAAATGCTTAGGGGGTTTTATGTGATATAAACTACCTCTTAAAATTGTCCAACCTAACCCCCAAAGCTCTAGGCCCTACAAGTATTCTTAGACTCTGCATTGGCACTTCCATTGCAATCAATGACATTTTTAGTGGCTGCCCCAATACATCTCAAAACACTGAAACTTTAGGATTTTGGTTCTTCATGTAGGTGGTTTTCATCTATTTATTACTTTACGTCTTCCCCTCTTCCCTCATCCCAAAAACCTTTGTTTTATTATTGTACTTACTTGGGGTATACCTTTTCCTAGGTTTGTCCCCATGTGTGTTTTCTTTATGTTTAGGGCCTTTTATTTTTGCCCAAGTCTTTTGTTATTGCATCTATTGTATGTTCCAATCACAATGATCTATATTTCATCATTTGTGGACATTAATATAGGTTTGTTCATTCTTTCTAATGCAACTTAAAAGCAATCAAATGTGTGTCTAAGGGGTAAAAACCTTAGCAAAAAATAAAAACTTGGCAAACATTTGTCTAATTAGGCAAGTAACCCACCAAGACTATTTAGCCTACAAGTACTTGCTAAACAAACCTTTCAAAAGGAAGGCATTCATGGATCTATAATTTCTACCAAAAGATATAACTTCATCAACATTAAATCATTAAGTTTTTTAATTGGTTGAATGTCCAATCAAAGAATATCAAGGGAACATGTCTAGATGGTGAGATCATGGAAATCTGAAGCTTGCTATGAACCATAAGATTAAAAACTCAACAAGTCACTTGCTCTATCTCAAGTATTTTTGTCTTCCACCATTGTTCTCTACCCCTATGATACACATTTGATCATTTTTCAATTGCCTAGAACTAATTTTTGTATGCATGTCAAAGATTTCTTGACTAGGCTCAGAATGTATAACCTTTTTTTAGGATTTTTCTATTAGTTCTTTCATTTTCGGTATGTTCTTTTTTCGTTTTCTTCTATTTTTTCCATTTCTTTTTTCTTTGAAAGCTAGGTATCAAAAAAATTAAACTTAATTGTTTTTTCCTTTTTGCTAGGGTATAAAGCATCTAATTTGCATGAGTTGAGTAGATCATTGTTAGAGGAAATCATTAATTAGTGAGTTAATAAAGGATCAAAAAAATGACACAAAAAGGGTTGCAGAAGTTTGTCTAAAGAGTGAATATGTGGCAAGAACACCATTGATCAACTTTCTAGTGGCTTCAAGTGTCAAGTTGGAATTTTTGAAGTCCATTAATGTCTCACAAAATGAAAAATGTTGTGATTATGTGCAAAATGTGAAAAAAATCGTGACCTGGTAAAAGAAACGCCCAGATCGCGTGGGCTGAAAAATCACACATTTTTCAAAAAACGCGATTTCAGGAAGCAAACTAAACACCACGCCTGCGATTTTGCTCTTCAAAAAAAACCCTCACGGGAAAAATACAAACGTGAAAAAAAAAGCCTGTGTTTTTCTTCAGCAACCCATGAAAAATCTGCAAAACAATTCTCACGAATTACTAAAAAAAAATAACCTTCGAAAAAACAGCTAACTGCCCAGGCTCGAACCTGAGCTCTGATACGTTGTTGTGTAAATTATCAGAATAATGAGATGATATTTTATTGATAGAAGAGCCTTGCTCTTATACACTTTACAAACCCTACAAATTAGGGAGTTAACAGAACGTAACTGAAAGATAACGAAAGCAAACAAAAAGGCTATAATCACGAAGATGTGATTATAGGCGAACTGAAACTCAAGCTAAAGATTAAGTTAACTAAGATGACCATTAATATTACATTTAATATTTAATACCAATTATCCAACAAAAAACATAACAAGGAAACTTCTTGAAGACAAGCATTCAACCAATTTTTTGAACCCTTATGCCACCATTGCATTAATCGCATATTTGAGGCAATGAACAAATTTAAATAGGCATAACAACAAGATTAAAGAAGTTAGAAAAATTACCAAATACATCTACAAAAACCTTTGGTTGCTTAAATTGATGAAATAGTACACCAAAGGAAAGGATTTTGTGCATTTTGATGTCATACAATATGCCACCAACTTCATCACATTACAAAGCATTACAGCCTCAAGTAGATATTTGTGAACACTTAGTGGTTGGAATCTTTGTATTTGAAACAATCCAAAACCAAAAGGTTCATGAAGAGCATCTTTATTGATGTGTTTGCCAAGTGCACAAACAAGATGCTCAAGGTAGTTATAAACTTAACAATGACAAACTTATAAAATAATCAACTCTATTAATTTCTAAGTTTGTATTCTTAGATTTATTATTTACTTTTTATTTGTTATTATCATTTTTTTTGTCAACTTTAATTTTAAAAATCTATACCATTTCATTTTAGAAACCAAAACTTTGGTTAAGGTTCTCTGCTTGGTAGATGGGCAAAAACCCAAATGGGTTCCCTATATGAGGCCACTAAAAAACATTGGCAAGGCCATCCAACATTACTATGGCAGAAATAAAAGAAAATATGAACCTTTTTGATGCATAATTGATCTTGAGTGGAAGAAGAAGATCCATAACACACGTACAATGGCCTATTACTTGCATCCCATTTTTTCTTCTTCGATTACATTAAGGCAAATGAAGAGATTATCAACATGTATAGAAAGTATGACACCTAACCAAACCCTTAAAAACAAAACTATTAAGAAGTTACAATAGCACAAAGGGAATGTTGTTTTCTTCACCTATCTACATTTTAAAGAAAATGAACCAACAATTAGGTAAAAATAATCAAGCCCTTTAAAACTTCAATCATAGTCACATAGGTACTATACTTCTAGACTTCTAGTTTACTTACAAAGTTTTAATGTCCTCTTTGCAAAGATTTTGATGGGAAGATTATGGTGGAACAACACCAAATATCCAGTGCCTAGCCATCTACATTTTGTCCCAAACCTATAGCATTTTTGGTGGTGAATAGAAATGGAGCATGTTTGAGGCCATTCATATGAAGAAGCAAAACAAGTTAACACAAAATTATCCCAATGGCCTTGTCTTTGTGTAATACAACCTTAGTCTCCATGTCAAAAAAATAGAGGTGAATGAGACTCCAGATGCAACTAGCTTGGATGGCATCAATTCATATTTAGATTGGCTTGTTCAAGATGTCGAGCACTTATTCAGAGAGGAGATAGCTAATTTTGAAAAGGAAGTCATGGAAGGGAAATGGAAATGGAAGCAACAACATCAAGAAGGACTGCAACGGAATATGATATGCTTAAGAATGAATTAGTTCCTTGGAATCTTTAAATTTAATATGAGGGTGCTGCCAATGAGTTTTAGTTGAAGGATAAATTTGTAAAATATTTTACGGATTTGTAATCTTCTAAATTGACGAGGAATCATCATAGGACATTATGTTGTGCATTATACTCCTTTTGGCCTGAACTTATAGAAAATATACTTATTCACTCTTTGAATTCTCTTTTATGCTTTTTAATAATAAGCTCCATTTTATTTAAAATCATTTTATGAATTTATGTATTTTTAAATATGCCAAGTTTAAATCCAAGTTTGAATCAAGATTTCAGGCTAAGAATTTTGTTAAGTCCAAGTTCTAAAACTAAGTTTTAGGCCAATATCGTGTTCAAAACTTTATGTTTTTCCTATGGATGGTTTAGATATTGTTTTTTATTTCATTGAGCTAAAAACTTAAGTGCAAGATAAATGTATTGAAGCTTTGGTATGAAAACAAAATTAAAACTTACAAGGACCACAGCAAGAGGAATCAATTAAGACCAAAATAGACAATGTCTTCTGCAAGTCAAATACGAATCCTCTACAAGAAATTCGTTGCTTGTGAAGGAAGCTCAAACCCTTAACCTACTCGAGAACCAAAAAAGAAAGTGGAAAAGATAACATTAAAGGGTCAAACAGAAACGAAATAGAAGAATAAATCTACAAAGATTGTGACATATAGGCATGCACATCACCATGAGAGATGACAAACTTGGAAGGCATTGCACAAAGCATCAATAGCTATTGAGATACTGCACATTGAAAGAACTATGAGTACGTGGAACCAAAGAACTAACTATGGGTATACACATGACCGGAGAAATAATTATCATGGATCTACATGGAACCAACATAATTTAACTCTAAAGCATGGAACAATCAAATACAATCACACATAAGGATCTCATATGAATGGATGAATGATCAAATATGTATTGATTCTCAAAAAATCATACAATGTGGATTTCCACATGCTTTAAAGATGAAACACGCTATGGAGGGATATACATATATATATAGGTTCATAATATTTATTATTATGGTGTACAATGGGGGTTATGGAGTAGCCAAGATGTGGTACACATACCCTAAATAAGTTAATCCGACAACTGAGTATATTTTGGGTTAAGTCATATCAGTCAAAGGGGTACCTTGCATTGGTCAAATGGATAATAGGGGACATTATCATAATAAAATAAAATAAACACTCTGGCAATTTAAATGAGAATAAAATAGAATTTTGTAAAAATGTGGTTATTCAAGTCGCCTTATAGCTTGAACTATTAGCCAAGTTTTGGTTCCCAAATTTCAACTATTAGCCAATTGGCAAATATTCACCACCAAAAAAAAATCATTGTCCATAAAATCATGTAGAATGGTGATATATTATTGTATTTGATTTGGCTCTAAAATTTGGACACATCAATACCCTTCATAGGTTTGTGTGTGTTTTGTGCCCAAGCAATATGTTATTGTTTTGTGCATTACATTTAAGTGAATAAATATACCTAATCACTGAAGAAAGAATTTTCATGCGATGGATGGCCTATTGTAGTGTAGAAAACCATTGTGAAGATGCTAATCTTTCACACTAGGATAAAAAATAAGCACTGTTCTCTAGTCTTGTATCACCTCCACTTCTCTATGGCTATTAAGTTTGGGTGAAGGTGTAATTTGGGAAACTTGAAAAAAATTAAGAAAATTCAAAAACAATTCATCGTTCATAACTTCAAAATATGAAGCATTACACCTTAAGCTACTCCTCATGAAAGCTAGTATGTTGCTCATTGAAAATGAAGACTTAAAATAGTATATATTACAAAAATACACGCTGGAAAAATTAGAACAAGGATGCCTTCCTGTAATTTCCCAATAACCATGCCTAACGCATTTGGAAACAACACTAAGATACTTTAATGAATGATTAAAATTTCAAGGTGCCTACAATGAGATAACCCTCTCATGTGATGTGAACCTAAAATCAAGATTAAAAAGAAAGTAATTGAAAACATTAAAAAAATGGCAGTATCAAAGATAAAAGAAATCTATCATATCATAAAGATATCATCAATCCCAAACTTGAATTCCAGGATACTTTTGCTTGGTTTTATGTAGATCTGCAAGGAATCCCTCCTAAGTTGGGAAAAATGTGAATTCTTCTCAAAGAAGATGAGAAGCATGTATGACAAGGGCCTTGGCAGATTTCATATCCCCCAAAGAATAAAGTCAAGGAGAAGATGGATAAGCTGCTAGAATATGAAATCATTTACCGTGCAAACATTGCGAGTGGCCAGCCCACTTGTGTTCGTCAAATAAAAGAATGGGAAGCTGTAGAAATGAAGGTGAACAACTATAAAATGGAAATCTGATTTCAACTATTAAACTGATTGAACCAATAGTAAACCAAATGGAGATTATAAGAAAATAAATCAGCAACACAAAGAAATATGGAACAGAAGAAATAAACACGACACAATGTTTACGTAAAGAAACCCTTTTGGGAAAAAAATCCACCAAAAAGAGAGGCCCAAGTCTATATTATCTTCAACAACAGAGATTACACACAATTGCTTTCTCCTCTTCTATCTTCAATCTTTCAGCACCTGCAAACAGAGTTTTATCAATCTCGCTAATTACATTAAAATACTACCACCCTAAGCACTGCTTATATAGCATTTTCACCCCCCTAAATGGGGCATCCAAGTTGGTTATCAAATCCCAATGCACTGCTTATATAGCATTTTCAACAACAGAGATTACACACAATTGCTTTCTCCTCTTCTATCTTCAACCTTCAGCACCTGCAAACAGAGTTTTATCAATCTCGCTAATTACATTAAAATACTACCACCCTAAGCACTGCTTATATAGCATTTTCACCCCCCTAATTGGGGCATCCAAGTTGGTTATCAAATCCCAATGCCCCTCCTTGAAAAATCCAAGCATTTATAACATAGGATAATGTAAGTTGCAACCAAACTACGCACCTACCAAAATTGGGTGCCTGTTTTGTAAGTTTCTAGGTGATTATTGTTTTTAACCACAAGATGTTTTTAGCTTTAATAATTGCCACACAAGGTGACAAAAAAAATCTCGTAGCAACCTCATGGGGGAACTTGGGCACCCAAAACCAGCATAACCTCCAAGATGCTTATCCGTTAAATAGTAACTCACTACTGGTAAAAACTTAGTTACAGACCCTGGTAAAAATTAATTACTGTACTAGTAAAATCCTGACAGTTAAAACTAATTACTGCTGATGGTGAATCTCTCGTCCCTATGAATGATTTACCAACAATATTAAGAGTAATTAAATACATAAGATTTACAAAGTTAATAGCACTTTAATCTAGACAACGAATATGTATTAATTAAAGCAAGTGGAAGTTGGTAAAAACAAACAGACCTGCAGTGACATTCCCTACAAAATAGGCTTGAATGCATGAACATCCTACTTACATTTCTACATCATAATTCATCCACATTTTTCAAGGATGAAGTTTCTTCAGATCACATCCAAGAACAACATAATGAAACACAAACCATGCAACTTATACTTGATAAGAAATGCATTATGTCCCAGCAAACATCATTTAGACCTTTCTTTCAGACATCATGCATTGATGCTATGTTTCAAGTATAAATTTGCCAAGAATTAAAAAAGAAAAATTGAAATCCCCCAAAAAATGCAAGCCAGTGTAGCACTTTGCAAGCAGAGTAATACTATTTAGTATTTTACTATCAAATATGGATTCTAACTGGGTTCTGATTGAAATTCAACAAAGCTTGCAGATTCTTATTTTTATTTATTAATTGTATTGAACATTATGGCCATGGAGAATAGGCTAATTGCACAAATATTTAGGTGAGCCACAAGATAATAATATAAATCGTATCAATTGCAGTCATGAAATTCAAATCCATACCTCAGGACCTGTTACCATCTTGGAACTAGCTGCCACAGAAGGATGTGCTCGTTGTCGTTGCTGCTGTGTATGTTTCTCCTGTTGCTGTTGTTGTTGAAACTCTTGCTGCTGAAGTGCGATTGCAAGTTGAAGATCGGAACTACAATAGAGTCAAAAATTAGTCCTCCAAGAAAGGATACCTACTTTATTCTAAAACCTGTATTTGGGATACAAAGCAAATGCTGTAAAAACTTTTAAAAGAGTTTATGACAGATCGTATAAGCTGTTTAGTTTGTTTGCCCTAACAGATTGATGCACCCACAGACACAACTTATGTATAGTTGAATTAAGAAAATTATTGGTTACAAAACAAAGTCCCAAACAATTCAGTATCAACAATACAATCAGCAAGCACCTGTTTCCCTTGGAAGGAGAAAAAAGACAGATCCAACAACACATATCACTAATTATCAGCTTCATTTATTTTCATCCCTACATTGGAGGCCTTCTCTGGAATAAAAATTCTCTCTCAAAAGGACACACATTGATCAGAAGATTGAACTGAAAGTGGAAGGATGGAAGTGTTAAACTGAAAGATTTGCAAATATACCTGCATTTCATGACTGCAGAATGTAGTTGTAAGGCAACTGAATTCACTTTCACCAGTTCCTAGACCATATCTTTGGTTTTAAGTGAATTTATATTTGAATAGGCTTTCAGATTTATCCCAGGATGGAAAACACAAGTCTAAATGACAAAAGCAATTACAACAGGAGAAGAGACCTATTAAAAGGAATATTATCATCATAATCTCAATGGTCTTTGTTAACTGAAATTGGAGATCAGAGATAGCAAGGGATTTTAAGGTGATGCATGCACTTCAACAAAAAAGTTATATTTTGCATACAACACTTCAAAGGTGAATATATCATTGTCTAAATGGCCAGAGGAACCTGAACTAAACTAGAATGCAATTTAATTGAATTTATGGATCTATTTATGTTCTCTATACATGTGTATGCTACCTAAACTTCGAAAAATACTATTGAAAAGACCTAGAAAACAATCCATCAGCCCAAAATGACTGTAAGGGGAAGATGACTTGTTTCTACTTGCTGTTACAAAAACACTGTTACAAGCAAACCAGAACAATGACCATTCTTGTGTTAAAATTAAAATGGCACAAAGAAATTGACATTGTTTTTTAATTTCCGTGCTTAGCATAAGATCAAAAGATTGAAACAACCAATAAAACAACTTTATTTGGAACTTAGAAAGGCAAGTGTGTAATATGTATGGCTACCAATAGACCACATGCAGGTCACATTTTACTCTCCCACAAGTCTTGCCAATCTTAATTCCTCTATATCCATATAGAGTCGTTGATTAAAATCGTATGTCATAAATTCTTTGAACCTTCCTACCTTTGTGAACATTCATTCCAATATTGACAACTTATTTGAAGAGACTTGGTCTCAGATGACACGCAATTTTACATCATCATTATTTGGCAGCATCACAATATTGACATCCAAAGCCACACCACTTTTATTGCTAAAATCAATTAGGCATGCAGACCTCAGGTTCCAACTACTGTTACAATCCCTAACCATATTCTCCATTTGGCAAGAATCTTATTATTCTACTTTTATTCTTTAATTATTTCATCCAAATGACCAAGAATTACACATGTGGGGCCTCCATATTGGAATCAGAACACATTGTACCTTTTATCTATACAACTATTTTGAATTGGCAAATTCTTATCCCTGATCAGATTTACTTCTGTTCACAAAATTCAGCTCCTCAACATTAGCCATGTTTAGTTTGACTCCTACCCTGATAGCTCTGTGACACATGACCATATCCAACCTGTGCATTTCTACAATTTGACTCCAAATATTTCTCTAGTATGCTTTTCCTGTCCTGTGAATCTGTCAAACTTGAACAACTCTCATAAGACCTCAACTGAAAGTTTAGAGGCCAAAGTCCATAGCATAGTCCACATCTTATTATTTTTCATTTGTGTCTTCCATGAATACTCATGGTCATAACAATATTCCATTAATACTCATGTTCATTACATACTCAAAATTGAGCTACAAGTCTGTCTTCCTCCATATCACAAGTATATTGCCAGTTCAGGTTTAAGATCAGCAGTTTGTGCCACAGGCAAAAAAAAATTCAGGTTCGGTATGGCTAGATTTGACCATATATGTATCAGTATGTGTGTGTGTGTGTGTGTACACACACACACACACACATATATATACACATACATATACATACATACACATACACATACACATACATACATATACATATGCATACATACATACATATGGTCAAATCTAGCCATACCAAACCCGAGAATAATTTTTTTCCCGTGGTGCAAACTGCTGAACTTAAACCTGAACTGGCAACATAGATTATATATACTTGTGATATAGAGGAAGACAGACTTGTAGCTCAATTTTGAGTATATATATATATATAGTCATGTTTATAACACAGTTACACAAGTATATAATCTGTGTTGCCAGTTTGAGCTTAATTTCAATGGTTTGCCGAATTTTATTTTTCTTCTCGAGTTTGGTATTGCTAATTTTGACTATATATATATATATATTCTTGGGTTCGGTATGGTTAGATTTGACCAAATATGTATTTATATAGGTAGATAGTCATGTTCATAAAGTATATAATCTATGTTGCCAGTTTAAGCTTAATTTCAATGGTTTGCCAAATTTTATTTTTCATCTCGAGTTTGGTATTTGCTAATTTTGACTATATATACACACACACAGTTCAAGGGTTGAGAAAGAACAAGATTGAAAGAAGAAATTGGATGCCCAAAGAATCTAATAAATATGAGGTGAATAATAAGTTATAAAGTTGAATTCTATTGGGGCCTCTTGGGTAAACCAGGAAATGTTGGTGGAGGAATTGCTCTCAGAGATGCAAAAGGAAGCTTTGTGCATGGAGGTCCCTATTTTTAGGGATCAGAACAAATAATGAAAGTGAATGGAAAGTTTTAGTTGCAAGGTTGGCAGTTGTACCTGATTGTGGTGGGAGATATCACGGTAGTGATCAATGCCCTTCAAAAGGGAACAAGTCCAAATTGGAGACTTGAACATTATGTGGATGAGGCATTGGGGGCTGGAGCAAAAATTTGAAAAGGTAAGCTATCGGCATTGCCAGCGAATTTTGAACCCAGCTGCTGATTTTCAAGCAAATTATGGAGTGGATCAAACTCCAATAACTGTTATTTACAGCCATCTCCCAAACTCCTAGGCAGAATTGGAGAGTCAATTAAATTTTCAGCCCCCTTAATTTGTATACAGTAGTACCTTTGGATTAGCTCTCTTGCTAGAGGAGATTCTTATCGGTTTTACTATGACATTTTTAAAGGTTAAAAGGTATGTGTGTAAGGTTGGTGAAATTTGATTTTCTAGTAGCGTTTTGTCTACATCTGGGAAGGGAATTCAAATTAGAAGAGCATTTTGCACAGAGTGTGGGGGGGCAAGATAGCTCCTATGCTTCTCACATGTAAAATTCATTGTTATTAAATGTTCTGTCCAATGTGCATTGGAAGTTCTTGGTTATATGCAGAGGTGGCTCTTTCAATGGAGGTTACCAAATTGTATACAAGCATCTGGTATTGGTGTGGGGAATTGAGTTGTTGGTCCTCCTCTTAATTTTCCTTAGGAGAACTCGGCATAAAAATGTGCTTGTGAGAGGTCGTAAGAGAAAAGGTCCAGTATTGGATGGACAACTGGAGGCCATTTCTCCTACTCTAACCACACAGCATTAGGGTTTGTTAAAGTTGTGCGAGGTACAAACAGCATAGGTATGTGAGGCACACCTAGCTCATGTGCTATGATCTGCATGGATGTTATACCCAAATTGGCAAAGGCATTGTTGAACACAAAGCTAGGGTTGTGGCTTTTGCAGATGTTTCTTCCAAAGGATTTTAATGAAATAGTGTTGCCTGCAGTGGGGGAGTCAGGAGTCAAAAAGGAGAAAGTTTGTTAGAGGAAGAGCCCTTGGCAAAGGTAGGGTTAGCAGAAAAAAGGAAGGAAATATTGCAAGAGGACAATTGTGTACAGCAGGAGATACATCTTTTTCATGCATACTACAATGATGTGGTCAAACTAACAGAAGGGCTAATGGTAATGCACTCTAGGGGGGCATTTAGAGGTTTCAAGTGTGCATACCATACCGGTTTCTTGTGTAGACTATATTCCAAGAGTGCATAGGCAAAAAGAAGTGATTCATGGGTTTGGTTTCTCAGCACTAGATTGTCTCTGCATCTACACCACAAGACAATGTTGGTGAATGCAGTAGTTAGGTGCATGTTGAAGAGGCTGCAGAGGGAGAAGAGATAGCTCTTCTGGTATGCATAGTTGGGGAACCTATTAAATCTACTATAGGGGTACTTTGCATGGTTTTCGATTTTGGAGGTAATTTCAACTGAAGACTTGGAATTGATGCCATATGCTTCATGACCTCTGATTTTTTACAATTTGTTTTTGCTACTCCCCTACCGTAGTATGTATGTGGCTCTTGGCATGAAACTGGTGCATCTGGCTCTTTGTAGTATGGGTTGGTGTTAGCTGTACCCCCAAACTGACGAGGCATTTTGTATTGTGGATGATAATAATTCTTTGTATTTTTGTTTTAAAATAATGGCTTCTTAGCTGAATGCTAATGTACTATTGTTCTATTTCCTAGGTAGATACCCCCAACTATATTATATAAAAATCAATAAATAAATATCGAATAATAGTAGTGTATTCACATTTACAAAATATATTATAATAATAGATATAACATATATATTAATTATTACTAATAGATAATAAAAAGAATGTGTTAACAATATTTATTATTAATTTATTTTTTAGTAATATATTTAATGGGAAGACCTTGCGATTCAGGAAACAACATAAAATTTGGTTTACCAGCGGCTTATACAATTACATTGATTTGCTGGAGTGCCATTGAATACAGAACCAAGCATGAAGCAGCTGGGGAGTATAATTGGAAATAGGGACTATGTATTCACAGGTGCGGAGTAAACTTATCAATGGTTTCCCCTGTATTTAAATTTCTTATGAACCAAAAGATTTTAGTGAGGATTCCAGAAGGGGGTCATGTTTACAAAATAACGTAATGAGGATTCATTAATTGATGTTTTTCAATAACATGTTCATTTTTTTAAAATGTACCAGGGTCGCCAGGGTCCCTGCCTGGATACACCAGGGCACTGCCCAGCCCAAACCCAGTCCATCCACACTGTGATCGGGGTGGACCACCAGGGAACCCATCAGACCAGTTTGGGCAGGGCACAGGGGCCTCCATGGACAAACCCAATAACATTGTATATAACTGATATACCCCACATCTCAACAATCTTTTCAACAATCCTCAACTTGGCACAACTTTTTTGTCACCAACCAACAAAATTATTCCATATAATACAAGGCCAGACTAATCACCGAGTGATTGTACACTAAGGATGCGATGTTTACCATTGATTTAAACATGACTACATCACAAAATCCTGAATTCAAATGGATGGGCCCTTCTTTCTGTCATTCAACTGCATATAACGAGCACTCTGCTTGAATGGATTGTCTAGGTGATGACAAAAAAAAACAGTTTTTGATACAATAGCAACTATCAAAATACACAGTTAACAGTGATGGATTCATTGACTACTAGTTTATTTGCACATGCATGATTTGTGTATAGTATTCAGGATCTATATTGACTGATGCTTAAAAGTGAAAGCTATGTATAGTACTCAGAATCTATACTAACTGATGCTTGAAAGTGCAAGCTATGTATAATAATCATAAGACTCCCGGATAAGTTATTGAAATAAAGCTAACGCTCCTTTGCCTAACCATTAGGGTTTTCTCTGTGCACTTAATCATCAATTCACTAGACCATCTGGATAAACAGTTCATCATCACAAGCTTGAGCTCATCATGTATTCAATGGATGATGATAATCAAAATCAAAACACAGACTCCTGTTCATTATATTTCTTCATTCAGTCCTTATTCTTAAGTCCTGGCTAAAGATAATTTTAAAAGAAATAAGTTATAAATACATGCTCCTAATTCACATGTCTTTTGTAGATTAGTGCCTTCAAAGTAAAACTAGTTTCTAAATGAGGGCATTTCTGCAAAATGAAGTGGAGTCTAAATCTTTAATTAGATTCACATATCTGCTACAAGATGGAGGAAAAAAGCTTCAACCCTGCCAAAGCTTTCATTGAAGACAATACTGAAAATAAGTTTGATAATAGCTAAAGCCAGTACTGAAGACTTACTTAAGTGCTGAATCTAACTGCTGTGTACTTGTCACAGAGGCAATATAATCCTGAAATCCAAGAAAAATACCAGATCAAAAACAATGATATATTTTTAGTTTAAATCATGTTCATCCCAAATAAGGTAAATGAGCTTTCCAATACTTACTGCTGTGGTAGCTGCAGCATGATTTTGATTCCAGCAGCTGTTGACCGGCTCTTCTGCTTTAAATTCCTTGAACTTCCCAGTCATGAACACAGTATCTCCATGGACCTGATACATGAACTTGTATGAGCATAATCAAGAAATTAAGATCGTTTATCATAACCAATCAGTGAACCCAACTCTCCTAATCTTCAAAAACATCAGCAAAGACAAGAACAAGCAGGCAGCCAGTTTTAACTATTAATACACAGTTTTTTTCTCAAGTTCATCCTTTTGACAAACCATTCAAATTTCTAATCATCATTATCTCAATTTAAAAAGGTAAGATCAAACTAGAAAGAACAATTGCAAAGAAGAACCAACACCAGTTGTGGACAAAGATTTTAAGCATAGACTAGTGCTTAATGATTATGAATCATGATATATTTCTTACCACGTCTAAGTTATCAGCAAAACTTACAAACCAAAAAAAAAAATTCCTTTGCATTTAAACTGAAAGTAAATCAAATAAAGCAACCAACAACCATATATCTTAATACTAATCTAAACAAATGAAAAGCCAGCAGCTACAAAGAGTAAAATCATACCTCATTGAGCTTTTCCCATACCAGATCTGGCTGATTGATATAACCTTGATCTGTTGCTAAAAGGTAGATATCTCCATTCAACTACAGATTAAGAAACCCATTATACAGTAAAACTTTCTATAATGAACCAGATTATAAGACACCCTTAACAACAAACAAAACGGGAAAAGCAGAAAAGTTTCTAGAAGCCACAAACCTTAAACATTGTGCTAAAGTGATTGTTGCGAAAGAAAACGCAAAGTTCCCGTTCCTTCAATCCTTCTTGCAGACAGAAAAGCCTAGAGGCAAATACAAAGATTTTGAATTGTGAAATTTCAAATTTCCACTACAAAAAAATCTGATGAGCTGCACAAAAGTTGATCAAAATTCAAAATCAACTAGCACCCTACCCATAAACAGTCAATTGACTTGCATTACTCCTCAGAAAATGGTCAATCAGGGCTCCTGCAGTTTGGGCTGCAATTACTTTATCAAGAATAAGAAGCAAACAACCTTAATCAAAATTCTATATTAGTTTTCCCTAAGAAGCATGCAACAACATGCTTACCTTCTCTATCTGCTGCACCCAGAGGCTCTTCCCATTCTTGAAGTAATGTTAAATCTTTCAATCCCATTCCATTACCTTGTAAAACTGCTTGTTTGTCAGCCTGTTCTGCTAAAGCTACTTCACCCTCATAGAGAGGCTCCCTATTTTCATACATTGGAAGCACAGTATCAACTAAAATGCACTCTTCCCCTTCATATATAGGTTCACTGCCCTCTAGACTTGAACTAACATCCTCTGAGCTGTCAAGTGGTTCTCTCTTGTTGTCAGAGAGAGGAAGTCCCCATTGAGAAAAGGCATTATTGCTAACACTACTCTCTTGTTCCTGAAGACCCTCAGTTGGCTTACCACAATCAGAATTTACGATACTCTCCTGACAAGGGCTCTTCACCATTACTCCCTCATTACAACTCTCGTCCATACTACTTAAGTTATTGTGTATTTCAGGGGTAAAGTGTGTGCTGTTTGCAAACAAAAAATCCGGATCTTTTACTTCAGATAGTTCACCAGATTTAAAGTTCTCAGATTTAGCATTGTCTCCTTCAGTTCTGTCCATCAATGACTGCTCTGTATGATTCTTTTCAAGCACCTTATCAATTGAATCATTTAACTTATTTGAATAAACAGAAGAAAGCCCACTTTCACTGTCAACAGCTATTTTAACATCCACTTGCAATTCTTCACTCGCATAAACTACTTGATCTGCATGTTGAGGGTAATGCTCTGATGGATCAGGTGACCTTTCACATCCTGGTTTATCAAATCTCACATCAGGATGCAGACTAACAGATTCACTGATATCTTTGATATCAATCGGGGTAACATCTACTAAATCAGATTTGGATATACTCAATGCCTTTATAAGTTCTTCAACTTCCTCAACATCACCCTTTCTTCCCCTTTGTTCACGAGGAGTTGAAACTGGAGAATCTTCAAATGACTTTCCTCTTGAAAGGCATGGAGAAGGAACCCCTAATGCTGCAGTTGTAGCAGCAGCAAAATCAACAGAATCTTCTTCAATGACTCTAGTGTTCAACTCATGTGTTTTTCTCTCATTCAAAGCTACAAGCTTTTCCTGAAGAGTATTGTACGAGCTTGATCCTATTACTCTGGCAGTGTCTTCGTCCTTATTAAAACAGTAATGAGCATTAGATTGAAGATTCAAAAATTACACAGATGAAAAGACTGCAATAATTAAAGTAAATATAGTGCACACATTATCTCAGCCAATCTAAAATGCACCTTCACAGTCGGAGAAATTAATAACATGCTACAGAACAGGCAAAAAAAACTTCTACATTTTAAGATGCATAGTTTTCTAGTTGACTTCCAGGAAGCACCCTTCAAGAATTAACCATAAGAACAACTCTCTTCCAATTGGCCAAGTACTTGCACATTTCAACTCCATAAAAAACAAGCATATTGAAATCTTTCCCCAGTTTTTACCAAGTCTCCTATCACCCCTCAGCTTGTCAAGTTATCATCAAGTCTGAGTTTCCTGACTATGCTTAATAGAACAAAATAATATGTATGATATAGTCAAATAAAAAAATGCCTGCATTTGATCATGGGCACTCTATCACAAGGATGTTGCCTCTTTGATACATATTTTACTGTTTATTGAGTGAATTTCTTATGGAATGAAAAAAAACGTCGTTTTCTTATTTGCCAGGTTTTTAGCTGGTCTTTGCCACATATTAGTCGTATTTTACTTTTCATCATGTTGCCAATTATGAGTCATGTAAACTTAAGCTAGAACTACTTTAAGACTATCAAAATCCATCCTGCCAAATATTTCACTTTAAATGATGATCTACAGAAATCAACTTAAAAGGAGCTTTATTACAGTATGACAGATCACAAAAGCACTGAATCAGGTGACCGACTAGGTGCACTCTTCTAGGCACTCTGCCTTGGTTGTTTCTGCATATATTGATATCAATAGAAATGTAGTATTTTCGCACATAACATGCTAAATAAGTTTATTTAAGTTGATAACAAGCAACTTCACCCTATACAACTCAAGCAACACCTCATTGACGAGGAAGGATTTGCATTGCTAGATATAGCATTAGAGTAAGTCCAACCTAATTCCAAAGTCGAACAATGATACTAACAGGACAGACTTTGAGCTGATAAGCATAGCCACATAGATTTAGATTTTATGCCACATATTTTTGCTGCATACTTTGTACTTAGTAGTGGTGTTCAACTTGTATGCCATTTAAGACCTTGTTCAGTAAGATGTTATCATTTACCTATTTAATATACATTCTTTGTTTTTGTGATGACTACGAACTACATTTGCCACAAAATGAAAAAGGTTATCTGTTTGTTGGCTGATTCTATCAAAATTTTCTTTATCTTTATCTTTCCAAAGATGAGTCTAGCTACAACGGAATAAGCATGGTTAAACTCTTCAACGACTTTCAGTCAAATGCATCAATAGCTGCCAAATTGACCACTGCCTGAAATGTAGATCCAGTCAATATCAAAGTCTACCCCAGCCACATGTACTCCAAGTTATCTTTGTCAGGTCTCAAAATTGAGTGAAGAGGCTCTTCCACAGACTCGGCCAAGTCAGTACAAGACTTCCAAGTATATTTGGAGTCTAACATGTCAAAGTCGCCAGCAAAATGACACTATGTACTACAGTCTGTGTAATAGCAAGAGACCAACACAAAAATGCTCAATCTTGACTTCTACAACTACCGAGCAAGGGTCAATTGATGTGGCATTAGAATAATAAAATATTCTCACTAGTCTACGTTCATGTTAGTTCACTAGGCTAGAAAAATTATCATTTATATTTTATTTATTCACTCTATTTAAACACACTTTTGTACTTGTGTCAATCATCATATGCCTTGATTTATGCACCTGATTGGCATTTATCAAGTCTAGGTTGAGTTATATTCCATCCGCCATGCTAGTTGGAGTGAGTTAACTCCCCTCCTAATGAGTAATTGTGAATTAAACTCTTACCTCTTAGACATGTAATCTCCTTGATTCATGGATTCAAGATCTATACTGAACATAGAAATTCTTTATTCATTTCTTGATTTTGTGATTAGCTTATAGGCATTAAGTCTTGGATAGATTTGTTGCATATATGACAACTTCTAACTTGGTATTAGACCCATGATGTCACACAAAGTTAGTCCAATTCTAAGTCCATTTCTAGGATGATGTCACAAAGTTAGTCCATTTCTAAGTAATGAATACAAGTACATCTGCATTTTAGGCATATCTAGTGAGTGGTGGTGCTATTTTGAGCTCAACATTGTGTCTAGAACAGCTAAATAGCTAGGATCCACTTTTATTTTGCCTGAATCAAGAAACTTAAAGCTAGCCAATGGAGGGAGGGTTTGCTTCTTTTTTTTTGTAGGAAGCAGGCTACTCAAAACGGACCACAACATTGCATCCAAAAGGGGCAAAAACCTACGCATTGATATAGAATTTGTCAAAATCAGAGCACTTTGACAAAATGCAAAAAAAAAAAAAAGAAATTAAGCCTAGGCATGCAAGCAGAGGTAGTACAACTTGAGCATAGATGTGTATCAGCAAAAATGAAAAAATAAAATTACAGTTTTTAAAATTCTTTACTCAAAAAAGAATTTTTTTATTATGCATGAAAGCGCTCTCTAAAAATTTTAAACAAAAAAAATTTAAGCCCACATTTGGGTTGGGTATAGAGTCCCATTCCCACTGTAGGGCAGCAATAAGGTTTGCGACACCTTATCAAGGGTTGTCAACCCCACCACTCCCACAAACTAGCAGCCCTTCCACCATCCTAATAGTCTGAATGCCATCAAAGCCCTGTCATTGCTAAGCTCAGCCACTCAAGCACCACCTATGAACCACCGATGACCAAACTAGTGGTACCACTCATTAGCCACCAAGGCAAAGACCCCTCTCTCAACACAATTTTCAGTAGTGGAAGCTAATTTCAAGAAGTGATATCTCATCCATATAGAGGTACTTTTTGGTGCAAATTTTTTGAAATAGGCCAGAATTTTGTGAACTTTGCAATGGTATAATCTAAGGGAGAGGAGCCTGTAGTGGGCCACCCTAACTTCACGCTTCTCAAAGTCTTATTTGAAAATTTCAAATCACTCTCAAATTTGTACAGCAGCTTATTTGGCAAGTCCTCTGCTTATAAAAATTGGTTTCAAGGCCACATCAGCATGCTTTTTGTCGAGGTATCCAAAAAGGCCCAAAAAAAATTGGTGCGCTAATGTGGCATCACATGATTTGTCAGTTTGCGTACTTTATGGATAAAAGTGTTTTGCAATTGGATATTAAGCCTACCCACTATGGGGCCCACTCAGACCTACTTCTATACCCACTATGGGGCCCACTCAGACCTACTTCTATACCCACCATTGGACCTTTCCCTTATTTCTACTCATGACTTCAAATTTTTTCAAAATATTGATTTTCTCTCAAAACATATTGTGCAGCCCCAATTTTTTTACATTCTAGGCCTCATAACTTTTACACATGAACTCAGATTTGAGCCTCATTTTTTAAAATGGATTATTTTCCAAGAACTACATATTGCTGTTGGCTATTTGTTCTTATGCTACCATTTGATTGTACTTCAAACTTTCCAGTCCACATTGGACATTGTAGAACTCTAAAAAATAGCTTCTTCCACTTTGTAAATGCACAAATTTATTAAGTAATAAACATTGTAACTTGCCAAGGGTAGGGGATGGGGACGAAGGCAATAGGGGTGGTTAGTGCAAACATCTCAACTTATAAAGTGCCATTACACATGTACTTGTTTTGTAGGGGCTAACACATGGCCATTTTGTAATCACAAACTAAAATAAAGTTCCAACCTATGGAGCTTAATACATGGGCTTCCAGTGGTTCTACACAACTAGACATTTTGTGGGATGAGCAACATAGTCACATGACACGCACTATGATTCCACCTCCATCTTAATGAAAGCTCACAAGAAGTTGCATCACCTACTCTAGATCCTTTTGTTCTCTCCACAACGTTGACTCAACATATTGGTTCACATCTCAAATTAAGAGCCATTCATCTATGGTTAAAGTTCCCAAATCTTGCACTAATTCACATCAGTTCACATCTCAAATTAAGAGCGCCAATTATTATTGTCAATGTTCTCAAATCTTGAATGGAACTTGACCCCATTGATTGATTTCAATCACAATTCAACATCAATGTTGAGGTACACACAAATTCATTCACTCATCATCCTCTCCTTGGAATAGATCTTTTTCATACAGGTATTTTGTCTCTCCCTCTTGGGGGGTTACACTATCTTCTTTTAGGGCGGAACAGATTTTACATAGGGACTTGATCAAGCTAGTTTCCAAGAGCCATCTTTGAGTGTTTTCAATCTCCCTAAGTTGTACTTAAGAGAGGTGTAAGAATAATAAAATACTATCACTAGTCTAGGTTCAAGTTAGTTCACTAGGCTAGAGTAATTACCATTTATATTTTATTTATTATTCTATTTAAGTACATTTAGGTAGTTGTGCCAATAAGTCATATACTTTGATTTATGCACTTGATTGATATTTATCAAGTCTAAGTTTAGTTATACTCCATCTATCATGCTAGTTAGAGGAAGTTAACTCTTATCCTAATTAGGAGTGATTGTGAGATAAACTCTTGCCTCTTTAACATGTCATCTCCTTGATTCATAGATCCAAGAGGCCTATATATTTGTATGTTACTCTTTGTAATTAAGCTCTATAATATAGAATATAAAAATTCTTTATTCATTTCCTGGTTTAGTGATTAGCTTAAAAGCATCAGAACCTGAGTAGATTTGTTGTGTATCTGACAAATTCTATCAGCATGCAATAGTTTACATAAAACAATTTTCATCTTCCAAATTCAGATTTTCTATCAGTTCAAAATTCAAATTTATGTCTATGGGTGAATGCCATTACTACAGCAATCTGTCTCCCTTCACAACTTTAGCAATAGAGAGAATTTTTCATGCATTTTCTAGAATGATTGCCTTCATCATAGTATTGAGCTTCAAACCTGTTATTTCAAGCATATTGAGGTATTCCATAAATTTCTAAGGGATTCTATTTTTATTTAAACATTTTTTAATACAAGAATATGTCCCTAGATGGAAGATTCTACTCACTTTGTGGATTTTTTAATAGACAATACAATGTAGGAGGATGAAATGTTCATGAGTTTCAACATAGCATCTTTGTTCACAAAGGTTCTTATTGATGATGTCGTTGAGGTGGTTAAAATGCACTCAAATGAGAAGACAGAGTATCCTTGGTTGAATTTTGCTTGAAATAGACTTCTTCAGTTTCAAAGGGTTCAACATTATCTCCTGTAACGGCAAACCTTTTTGGATTATTTTAAAAAGAAAGCTCTCAACTCCTTCCCTTTGATACCAAAGTGGTGGACAAATTATGTAGATGATACTAATCTAATATTGCAGCATGGTAGGGATGAACTAGAAAAGTAATTGAAGAAACCTAAATGTTTCCCTAGTCCTAATCGACCAAACACATCACCTAGACAAATCCCCTTCACCTAAAGACTTAAAAGTCCCTCAATTAAATAATCTTATTATTCAATGATTCCCTTTTCCATCTCATCTCACATAAATAAATAAATTTTTACCATTTACACCTATTTTCCAACTATCCCAAGAATAAAAGACACCTAAGAACACTTGTCTTTATGGTTCCAATATTCTCTCCACCAAACCTAAGAATAAAGGACTCCTAGGTGCACATGTCCCTTATGTCTAGTACATGTTATTATATGGTTCCTAACACAAAATAGCAAATTCCTATCCACACGTTATAATTTAAAGATTATCAATCTCCAAGGCCCACTATAAGGAAAGCCTACTTCTAAACCTGTTTGAGTTAATAACATTCAAAAGTGATGTTGCTCCAATCTAAAAAAATGTTACTTGGCATGTTATACTTATCTATTCTTCTCAATCTCAACAACTTAGCCTAAAGAGCAAAAATACTGCATGTTGTCCATTTTTCCTTTTCAGAATTTATCTTTTGAATCTTTTGAATATGGCATTCCTTTCCGCATTTAACTTAATTGGGATGGTACACAAGTGACTCATGCCCCCAACTAATCAAAATTTAACTGCTGGTTGGAAATTCAAGTATAACTACATGGTCAACACCTGGAGCACAAAGAAATAAAATGCACTGTCATTCCTTAAAAGTCAACTGCCTCCTAGATAATCTCTAGATGCTAAAAAATTAATCAAATATTCAAAGGTCTTATACACATAAAACTATAAAGGTCGGTAACTAGTTTAATAAACAATGTTGCATTATATCAGTGTGAAACTGAATTTTCGAGTTTTTTAATATAACTAAATATTTCTCCCTATAAATCACAAAGTATGGATAGAATAAGAGAATGATTGATCTTTGAAGATTTCCTCATTAAATTCGTACCTGGGGATCAAAAATCCAGCCATGCACAAGCCCGATATCCAGCAAGTCAAATATTGCACACTCTCTTGTAAACTCGAAATCATGTATACTGAAAAAATATTAAAAAATCTGATCATAATAACGTGAACCCAATTTTGACAACCCAAAAGCAAGATTATTGATACAAAGAATGCAAATACAGAAAATACAATGGCAGTCATTTTGTCTGATCACTTCCCTGCACTTAAATGAATTTAATAATAATATCCATTGATGTTCTTGGGAAACCTTGGCAGGCCAGAAAGGTTAGTGAGGCAGTGCAAACAAGTTGATCAAATTAAATATGGTGGGCAAAGAACATACTGTCTGAAGCGGACATTCACATCTATCCCAGTTGCAAGACGAGGAAGTAAATCAATTGCATCTGCAATATTCTGCTGCTGGTTTTGCACATACCCAGAATCTTTGTTCTGCACCACCATATTGTGCTGTTATCCTCATTCCAAAAACTCTAGATAATTTTGTATATCTAATAGGCTTACAACTTTGCTCTTTTCTCTTTTACAGCTAAATCCATTATACGGAAACTTTACCTCACTACTGCTATTTGCATCCAGTAGTCTTTCTGCGACAAGCGAAAGCAACCTTTGCAATGAGATCTCTGTGGTTTCTGGGCTCAAACTTATAATATTTCGTAAAAGAAGTACGTTGCCTGCCATCAACATGCACAATAAGAAAGCAGGATATGCAAAAATGATGCATCAAAGAAACCCCCTTCTATAAGCACACACTCAACACAACAAAGCTACTCTTTGGTAGATTGGCATACCAGGGCCACCTGGCCTTATCATCAACAATTGGCAATTGCTGTGTGCCCACTACATGGCAAAGTTTGCTCTGTTCTATTAAGTACAATGTATACACCTCAAAGGCATAGCTGAGGTATTTTGTATTGGTAACCATAAGGCTTTCAGATAAAACTGTGTAAATATTTTTAAATATTTTGCCTGACTAATACTGAAGATGGATCACAGAGTATGATCCAAAGCCAATGTAGAAATTTCTACACATTTTTATCCAAAAGCTTTACAAATTCATTTTCAATGTACTCTGAAATCCTAACGCTACCAACCATAAGCCTGTTTTAGAATAATAATAAAAAGCAAAACCCTAGACAATATCAACAATAAGATGATTTTATAAAAATAGGCTGGGGAAAAAGACATGATCGTAAACAAACGCTAGAAAAATGAACTACAAAAATGAGAAATTAACTTAAGCCGGCCAAACTGAAGATGATATAATTTATGATAGTTAGAAGACATAAACTTACGAAAATACTTCATCTAGAATACACAAATTTTTGGACAATAAATAAGAACCAAAGATGGAAAATATATATCAATAAGCATATAAATGAAGGAAGTATTTTTCACATGGTAGAGAGTGTGTGACGGAAAAAGGCGAAATTGAAGAGGAATTTGTAATTAAAACAAAGCGAAAGAAGGAAAAGTGTTAGGGTTTACAGAATGGAGCTCACATATTGCTAATAGAGGGCAAGGCCCGTTATCGTTTTGAAGAATAATGGGAATGGATCGCCCCAGAAACTGCACTAGCTTGGTTTTGTATACTACCGCTATATCCTCCTCCTCCGCCCTTTCTTCTTCCTTGCCTCCTACCGCCATTAGATCTACAAATATATTGGATTGCTAAATTTCAATGTCTTTCTATTCTCCAGCGTTGTTGAGGTCAGAAAAGCCAAATTGCAGATGAAATTGAAGTGTAAATAATTGAAATCTGCAATTGAGTAAAACAATAAACAAACCAACAAGCAGGGCGCCGCAATCGCCTAATCGCGCACGCTTAAAAAATATCAAGCGTTAGTTTGAAAGTTGAAGGCAGAGCAGGGGAAGCAGAGAGAAAGGAGCAAAGGTGTCGGCTACACCTGAACGCCACTGTCTGAGCCGGTGCTACGTACGATCAACAGAAGTGGCCCGCGAATGGGTAATGGCTGACTATCTACAGCATCGTCATTATAGAGCACGCTTCGCCCAAATTCTGTACTTGGGCTTAAATATTTACTCTTCCTTGGGGCGTGGTCACATTAGGTACTCACCTCTTTAAAAATTAAGCGACTTACAACAACAAGGAACTAAAAATGAAAATGATTTACATAAATTATCCACGCTAATTAAATAAATGCAAACAATTGGCAAATAAAAAATGTGGATAATAGAGTTACGAGAAATAATAATGTGTAGAAGGTTACCTATATGTAAGGAGTTGGGGTAAATAGTTTTAAAATGGATAATAGAAGAATAATGTTGACTTGATGTTTGGATTAATTTACCATTGTTCAAAAATAAATTCTTCGAATTTATAATTATCTTAAATTTTTGTATGTTTTATATATTTTATGTAGTTCAATTTTACATGTTATGAGGTCGATAAACTTAATCTAGCATATATTATTGATTTTTTTGTATAGAATCAATCTAATAAAATATGTACCTTAAAAATATGATTGCCTTCACCTTCCAAGGCAACTCAACTTGTCAATGTGTTGTTTGGGACATTATTTAGGAGTTTGTTGACTAATAGTTAAATGGATTATCCTAAGTCAAACCCGTTTAGTGGGTCGAATTAATACAAATAAGAAATATAAAAGACAATATACATAGACATACAAACGACCTATATGAAAATGTGGATCTAATTCTTTTGTTTCCTTTTAGAAATTAAAATGAGATTTAGAATTTTCTCTTTAATGTCACATGTGAATTACTTGCATGGTGAATGTCTTTAAATACTAGGACATAACAATATGTCACACAATTGTATGCTAAGTTGGCTAATAACGCTTAATAGAAGGGGGTCGAAAAGTTTAATTTTGAATATGATAATTTGAATTTCAAGTTCATTCTCACACACTTCAAGATTGATCCAAGTCAATTCCAAGCCATTAAAAAAATGAATCTCAGGGAGAAGGAGGTAATTTCAAGGACGTAGGGACTAAAAAGAGTATGAATGAGTGTGTAATAATGGTGTAGATACCAAATGTGTGAGAATTAGTTTTAATGAAAGTAAATAAAGATGAATAGAGATTAGACCATAAGTCAAACTTGGCACAAGAGTATGCCACTTGTCATTATGTTACAGCATTAAAACATTTTCACCAAAGTAAGGACAAAACTAAATGCAAAATAATATGGGTATGCAAATTTCACATGCTCTCACTTTGAGGTGTCAATGAATCTAATATGAGCATGCATTTTAAAGTATATGGACATAAAAATTAAATATATAGACAATCAAAAAATAATATTGTATCTAAAAAGGATATAATAATCCTCCTTACATTCTCCTTTATGTGATCACTCCATCAAAACTTGCAAAATAAGGGAAAACTCCATCAAAACTTTATGTGGTGAGTAGCCTCTACAACATAATCTAAATAAGTAGAAACTATAAGCTATTATTTTTCATTTTTGTCAATAGTTACAAGAGAGAAGGGATAGAAAATTATGTATATATACAAAAATTCATAGAAAAAATACGCCATGTGATGTGGTAATGCAGTGTGTATCTACATGAAGTGCCCATGCAACAAGGCAATGTAATAATTATATGTATGATGTGGGCAATGCAATCAAAACTCTATGTGATGCAACATTTTGATCAATCTCCATATAGTGTGGTGAATGTAATAAATCTTTGTGCAATGTAGGTGCATAATGCAATAGAACTCTATGTGATGTAACATGTGATAAAAGCTTGTGCAATATTCTTGTAATGTGATAAGACTCCATGTGAGATGGTAATGTGATAGATCTTAACTCAATATGGGTGTGTAATATGATGAATTTATACTTGGGTACAATGACAAGTATTTGTTTAACATAAGATACTTTTTGGAATCTCAACCATAAAAGTGTTTATGACAATAAATGCCTTCTGCAATTGGATGCATCCAAGAAATGTAAGGAACTAGGAGAGAGAGAAAATGATACACGAAAATGATAACGATAAAATAAATAAGGTAATCAAGCAAAAATTTAATTCTTAGAAGCATTATTATTTAGCAATGAGGCAATTGAGTAAAATATAAGCATGTGAAAAAGCATTATCATGTAATAAGCATGTAAGAGCATAAATCAATGATAAACATCAACGCATAATGTTGCCTCAAATATAGGAAAATTATAAAACAAGGATGGTCATAAAGACTAAATAAGGATCATGTAAGCATTTAAAAAATGTAATCAAATGAAAAGACATTTTGTAAGCATAAATAAGTATGATGTAATAATGAAAGAATGCATGAAGATGATTACCCCCAATATAAGCAAGATGACAACACAAAACTTAGGTAAGTAAAAATAAGATATAAAGAATATGGGAAAAAGATCATAGACATTGTATAGTCACCTAATTGTGTTTTTAATCAACAATAGTAATGACACAAATGCTTGATGTTATTCAGATCTTTCACTAATTTTCTATCAAAAGTAGACAAGCTCCAAAAGCTCCAAACCTAATTTTGATGAAAGGTCCAATCCAATTAGGATGAAATTTTCTATGTAAATCTTCATAACATTTGAGTTTTTAGGATTAGCATAAAAAACTAAGTCACCCAAGTGGAAATCTCAATGAATGATGTCTTTGTTTTAAGTTTTATTTAGTTCTCTTATATATACTTGAAGATTGTCTAATGAATGATGTTGATGAAATCTTTCATTAGTTTCCTATCAGGAAGAGAGAAGCAAGAATCTTTAGATCCAAGTCAAGAAAAAATGATGTAGGTCCAATTCAATTAAGATTGAATTTGATGCATTTACTTTTTTAGAAATAGCACAAAGTGTTAAGCCACCCAATTGGAAATCTTTATGAATAATTACTTTGATATAAGTTTTCTTTAATTATCTTTGATATACCCAAATATTATTTGATGCATTATCTCTTATTTAATCTAATGTTTTAAGTTCTTGTAATATTTGCTCCATGTATGTAGTGTAATCAATAATGTCACAAAGGAAATTACTAATGAAGGGGTCTCTAATTCTAAGGGTATAATGGTATTAGTACCATATACTAAAAAATAAGGTGCACATAATATTGGAGTGGGAATATTAGTTATATAAGTCTTAATGCCAAAATAAGTTGCATATGCTAACTAGTTATAGGTTTATCAATTGTTTTCTCAAATTTTTTTCTATGGTTTTATTTGTATATTTAGTTTGGCCATTCCCTATGAGTAATAAGGAGTACAAAATAATTGTAAACTATGTAAATTTTCAAAAAAAATCTTCAAATATTTATTTTTGAAAGACTTATCATTCCCTATGACTATAGTGATGACAAGGTAGATCTAGAAAAGAGATTACCCACAGTGAAGACACAAATATTAGGAAACTTGATGGATTTTAAGGGGATGGATTCAACCCATTTAGTGAAATAATTAGTAGCAATGATAATGAACATGTGTTTCTTAAAATAGGTTGAGGAATTTTATCCACTGTGTCTAATCTTGTGTGGGGAATGGACAAAGGGGAAGTAAATGGATGGAGTTCATGATCGATTGCATATTTTAGATAGCTATGCATCTGGGATGTTGCACATATTTTGGAAAAAATCATATCAATCCTTCATCATTTTACTTCAAGAATAAACCATGTGTAAAAGGGTTTTAACCAATCATTTTGAACTAATATACAACCACCACAAATGTGCCCATGGGCTTCTTGAAGGAAAATAGATTTATTGTTACCATAAAAGAATCTAAGTAGTACACCATTATAACCATGTTTATAAAGGACTCCAACTATAATCAAGCATTACATTGTAGATGATTTTTGGATGTATATACAAGTATTTTTTAAGAAATTACAAGGAAAAGTTATTAACTTAAGATAATTATAAATCTCATGCAGTCATTTTTCACCCCATCAACATGGCACATACTGATAAGAAATTGCCTTGAACAATAAGGATGTTATAATTATGAATAGCAATGTGAAGTGAGGACCATTGTCATCCATGCCTATCAATGATGCAATGCTAGCCATTACATCAACACATATATTGTCTTTTGTATGAATAGCATTAATCATGCATGAGTTGAAGGAATTCAATAATTGCATAGCTAAATCATGATATTGAATGAGTCTACCATCCTTAGTCTTCTAATCTCTCATAATTTTTATCTAGTGAGTATTAGAAAATCACTATGAATATCAATGGACTTAACTTCCAATGATAAGGTTGTGAAAAGGCCCATTGTTAATGCTTCATATTGAGTTCAGTGTAATTGGTGCATTGAAAATCAATTTGATATATATAGGAATCAAGTCTCCTATGAGTGGAATCAATATTAGCCTGACTCCTAAACCAATCATACACCGAGAACCATCAAAGAACATGGTCCATAGATAGGGGGAATTAATGATGAATATGTGTTCATCCATAAATGATGTATCAATAGGGACATGAGTAGAGGATGGAGTAGAAACCAATTGGTGCACTGCATCTTGGCCCTTAATATATTTGTAAGTAATTTTACATCAAATTTCATGTGTAACATGATCCAATAGACAACATGCCCTAAAATATTATTCATAAATGGATTTAGTGTTATAATGAGTGGTTTTATTTTTAAATAGCGGTTGCCTTCTTTGACTAATGTATTTAATATTGAAGTGCATAAGTTGCTAAAGTCACATAAGTTATTGCTAAAGTACACATGTTCTACCAAAGTCTATGTAGATTATTATCAAAGTACACACATGGTGCCAAAGTGCACATGTGTTTCCAAATTCCACACAAGTTGTGAATTTGTGCAAATTATTGTCAAAGTCCACATGACATCTTTTCAACCCACACAAATGATTTTTAGGCTATTTGGTAGCTTGTTGAGGTTGTATAGTCATCTAATGTGATAAAATAAATGTCTTGTATGGAGAATAAACAAATTAGCAGTTGTATAAATGATAAAAAAATACCTATAAGAGTGACTTTGGAATGCCAAATTCCTACCTCATCATATTATTTTTATTTTTGATGTTATTTTCATCTTTGGGAATCAATATTTACAAGGGTAAGAATGGTATATTGATTAGTTGGGAGTTGTTTGAGTCTCATAGCTCATGTGTTGGGAGCTTTATGCATGTTTAATATTCTTGTTTATGATTGCTATGTAGTAGAGAATTAAAGTTTACAATTTTGAGTTGTAATTTATAGGATTTGATGTGATATGAACCTTACAATCATATACCTAATATCCACATGTGTCTCCAATATTCTTGGAATGGGTACTTGGATGCCCATTGAGAGTTATGAGATAATTATTTAAGTATTCTTCAAGACTTATAATATTGTTGCATTGGAATTAATAAGGGAGGTTACAAGTGGTGAGAGTTACAATCGTCATCATCATCATCATAAGAGTTGTTGATTATCACTCTATGATGTAATAATTTTGAGTTACATTGAAAAGAGTGAAGGATCTTGTTATGATGAGTGGAGTCCACATTAGTCAGCCAATCCATAGTGGAATGTTAGACTTGGGAATGTATTCCTACTATAGTAATGAGGTTAAAGATGCCTTTGTTATGGTATCCATCTTGAGTATTGCACATTAGGAAATGAATTTTTGCCATAGACCATGATTTTAGTGTTGATGGTTTTAGGTTACTACTTGTGGTTTTCTCTTCTCGCTTATGTATGAATTGGATGCATTACATATAATTTTTATAGGTATTTGTGTATGATTTCTAACTAATTGATTGAGTATATTGTATTGTGTAATAGATTATTCCTTATTAATAAAAGCTCAATGTCTCTTTAGTGGTGGTGTTTTTTCCCAAAATTATTTTTATGTGCACACCTAATGTTATGATTGTTTATTATTTTTAATTTATCGGTATGTATTTGTGTATGCTTCTTAATGTTGATTTAATGGCTAATCACATGTCATATCATTTGGATAATTAGATTTATTTAGTATTTTTAAACTTTTCACTATAGTAGTATACCCTATTTCTCAACATTTGGTATTCAAGATTTAGTTTTGATTAGAGAGGGATTCCTTCTTAGAAGTGTTGTGGATTTTTTAACTTTGGTGGGAGCTCTTGAATTGGTGGTTTTATATATTTTTGTGTTGTTGGAACCATGGGTAGCACTCATTCAAATATTGAGAAATTCAATGGTTTTGAGTACAAGTTGTGGAATATAAAAACCCTTCCTAAATGGTGTATAATTTTTGTGATTAGATCTATTTGATAGATGTTCCATTTTATCAAGCTTAGAGTAACACATTGCATAGAGTTTAAGAGTAACAAAAGTAAATGCATGCAACATTTAGTTAAGCAAATTGAGCTTCATCCTTATTGTTCAACAAAGTAATATAAGGGAGTAAACATTTTAGACCTTTACATTTCCATGTCGAGGAATGACAGTGAGTACTCTATAATTTTTCACACTCAGAACTGACTAAGAGATGCAATGACTGAGAGGTGTGCACAAATACTATATATTTCAAACTATATAGAAGTTACTCACAACACTATATAAATCCAAGTTACAAGAGTAGCCATTAAACAACACCTACAGACTGGCTTTTCCCAACTGAGCAATTAATGAACTCTTATATGATAATAAACTACCCAGAATTACACTCAAACCTCTTTATCTTAAAAATACAAATGAAATCAAATCATCTATGTTCATGAAAAGATAAAGCAAAGTAAGAACTCCAACCTGAACCATATGCTGGTTTTAGAAATGACTATTTTTTAGCATTGTATACAAATATTATGAAATAGAAACTACTCAGAAATTAGTAGCAACTAAATGATGGTTTGTTCTTAGATTTATGACAGGTTTACACACAATAACTTCCAAAAAAATTATTACAAACCTATATAAAATATACTGTGAATAGCTAGGGAAAATTTGATGGATTGTTTCATGAGAAAATGATGCTCACAATGAGCTTACAATAGTGCAAAACATGTAACAACAAATACAATTACAAGATGTCTCCAACCTGGACTTAGCACCTGGAAGTCTAATACGCACTTGGAAAAGACAATAGACTGCCTAGAATGAGGCGCCAGACCTAGTAAATGCTACAATAGTTTGTTAAACGCCAGAAATTTCCATAAATGACCACTTGCAACTATGAGTAGCCTCCTACAACCTCCATATTAACATAAAATCCACCCAACTTCACACACCCTGCTCGTACACCTTGGGTTGACCCTCCAAAACACTAAACTCAGGCTTCAACTAGCATGTCTTGCAGATATGGAGTCATTAAAATCCCTAAGGGCCTGCACCTAGACTTGACACTCCCACGCCTTTGACAAAATATGCTCCAAACCCTAGCGCCAAGGGTTTCTGAACTCCATGCCTCCCTCTAAGCTGATATAACCTTAGAATGAATTAATTTGATGCAGCAAACGAGGTCTCAGTAAATAATATTTCCCAGAAAATCAAAAGTAAGATTTTAACTCCAGTTCCAACACCCTTCAATGCATCAAGCCTAAATATAATCATCCTTCTCCAATTTTGTCTCTAAAAGAGACTTAGAAAATTGCAAATAAGCTCCTGTAGAAAGCCTGTATGACTTCCTTCACAAATCTAGCTAGGGTAGTGATGCAGAGGAAGGAATTAAACTTGACTCACTTAACACATTTCATATAATGATTAATCACATCCAATAATTAGGTGCATCCTAGTTCATCCTAAACACATTTCTCTTGTACCCTAATGGGCATTCAACAAGAAAAATCAACATGACTCATGAAGTCTTGGATTGTTCAAGTTCTCTTACAATGCATTTTGATGTTTTACAACTCATCATTCCCTCATGAAATCAAATGACACATATATTTTGCTAAACCCTCAAGCAACTAGGGTTTATTCCCTTTTGATAGGGTTTTTCTTATAATAGTCACCCATAACTTCTCATGGCCAAAAGATATCAAGCTAAGATTTTGGAATCCATTAGAGGATTCAAAATAGATATTTCTCAAAAAAATTAGCATTTTTCACCATACCAATCAAGAGAAATGATTTTTTTTATCAAAACTAGAAACCCTAGTTTTTGAACAAGGATGCTAGGAAGATTAACTTATTAGACCAATCAAACAATCTTTTCTTTAGGACTAGTAAGAATGAAAAAACCTGAAATAAAATTATCTTTCCACCCATATAAGTTTTAGACTCATACCAGTTCGTACTAGGCTATACAAATATGTTTTCTTGTTCTAAAATAGTAAAAACCTGCAATAAATCATGTAAAACAATAGATTTGCAACACAAAGATCATTTCCACATTGTTCTTCATTCATTACTCAAGCATCCACTAGGGAAGGAAGCCCCAAAACAGTTTTTTTTACATCCCCTTCCATATGCTTTCATGAGAAAACCTAAAAAACTCCTAAACTTGCACATAAAATTGTCTTTTCTCAATGACATAATTTGCAAATATTCCCACTAAGATTAGAAAATACCTAAATATGACTCCAAATGCCTAAACATGACTCCAAATGGTCCAAAATGAACTTATTTGCACAAAACAACACAAATCAACTCAAAACTAGGGTTGGAGAACAAATTTCAAAACTTGACAATGATTGCTATAGAATGCTCCAACATCAGGTAGATAGTTTCACTACCGAAATTAGTGCCCTGGGGTTTCCAAACCCACAGACCAAAGAAGCTTTCAGAAAGCTCTCCAAAATGAAAGTGACAATAATATCCAAGAATGCATGAAAAAGAGCTTTTAATTGCCTTTTATATTTCCCCACTCAAATTCCCACTCAAATATTATAAAGTGACTTTATAAAGTAACTTTTAAAATATTTCACTTAAATTCACTTTATAACCTTATTTATTTAATTCACTTAATGTTACCTTTTAACTTTATCTTTTCTTTTCCCCTGGGCAATATTAAATAATTAAATAAAAGAATTCCCTTATTACGCCTTTAGCCTTTTAGAATTAATAAGGCTAAAATAGCATTCTGAGTGGTCACTGAGAAGGGGACATTTTAGTCCTCCCTTCCCGAAATTGCTTGCCCTCAAGTAATTGCAAATTGCGATGCTGCAAAATCTGCTCTCCTTCCCGAGTTGTGTCCTCAGCTGGAAAGTCTCTCCATCTGACCAAAAACTCCTTAACCACCCTATTCCTCTATCGCCTCTCCTATGTATCCACTATCTCCTTAGGAACCAGAACCAAATGACCCTCCTCATCCAACAGGGGAAAATTTGAAGATGAGGTAACCTAATGTCCAAGTGCCTTCTTAAGGCACGAAACATGAAACACATTATGAATCTTACTGATCTTCGATAGTTCCAACTCATAGGCTACCCCCCCCCACACGTCTAATGATCTTGTAAGGCCCATAAAACTAGGGCTTGAGTTTCTTTGCACCACTCTTCTTCAATGAAGACTACCTATAGGGCTGCAATCGAAGGAAAACCAAGTCTCCCACCTTGAAGCTACGCTCAACCCTGTGCTTGTTTGCATATGTCTTCTGTTGATTCTAAGTCATTTGCAAATTATCCTTAAGAGCCTTCAAAATGTCTTGGCTCTCCTGAATCCAATCCTTGGCTTTAGGAGCTTTGCTCTCTCCAAAATCCAAGTCCATGAAAGAGGGTGCATCATAACCATACAATGCACGAAAGGGTGTCATCCCAATCAACATGTGGTAAGTGGTGTTGTAATAGTGTTCACCCAAGTGCAACCACTTAATTCATGCTCTTTGTTGTTCTAAGACGTAGTTATGCAAGTAACTCTTAATCCACTTGTTCACAATCTCAGTCTGACTGTCAGTCTGAGGGTGATACTCATGCTCAGAGTCAATTATGTACCTGCTAACTTGAACAATTCCTGCCAGAAAGCACTCAGGATCTTGTTGTCCCTATCATTGACTATATACCTCTGCAACCCATGCAACCTGAAAATACCTCTAAAAACCAATTATGCAACTTGTAGTGCCTTGTACTTTGAGAATATGGCAAAGCAGTGAGCATATTTGGTCAAACAGTCTACAACCACATATATGCAGTCCTTACCATGAACCTTGGGTAGACTGGTGATAAAATCCATCGAAACGCTTTCCCACTTCTGCTTTGGGATGGGTAAAGGCCTCAACAAGCCTGTCGACACTCCCTGACATATCTCAATACATCCTCCTTAAGGCCCTTCCATGAGAACCTCTCTTTGACCTATCAATATGTCTTGAAGTAGCCTTGAGACCTGCCATAAGAGTGTCATGTGAAGCTCTCAAAATTTTTTCCTTCAATTTAGATTCTGACACCAGATAGATTATGTCCTTGTAGAAGATGACATCATCCACAACTCTATACTGGTCATCCTGCACCTATCCATCCATCACTTTGCACACAAACTTGTTCTTGGAGTATTCTACTAAAAGGTGAGTTTTCCAATATGCTGAAATCTCCGAGAGTGAGCAACCTGCAGGTTTCCTACAAAGGGCATTTGCAACAATATTCTTTTTCCCTTTCACATATTCAATGTCAAAGTCATAGGCCTGTATTTTACTGACCACTTCTACTACCTCTCGTTCAAGTGATTTTGCTCCATGAAATACTTGAGACTATTGTGGTCAGTCTTCACCACAAACTTACCCCCAACCAAAACTATTGAAACTTCGCCAATGCATGCATTATGGTGAGAATTTCCTTATCGTAGATGGAGTAAAGTATCTCAAGTCCCCTCAACTTGCTACTCTCGGAAGCAATAGGATGCCTATTCTATGTCAACACTACTCCTATGCCCTCACCAAAAGCATCACACTCCAGAATGAATGGTTGGGTGAAATAAGGAAATGCCAACATAGGGCAACTACTCATCACCTCCTTAAGCTTATCAAAAGCTCATTGTGCCTCCTCAGACCCTCTGAATGATCCCCTTTTGTAAGGTATGTCAATGGTGCTCCCAACTGAGAAAACCCTCTGATAAAATGGTTGTAATAGCTGCATAAACCAAAGAAACCTCATAGCTCTGTAAGCGACTTAGGTGGTGGCCAATCAAGGATTGCCTAGATTTTCTCCCAATGAACTTGTACACCTAATGCACTAATTACATGCCCTAGATAAAAGATCTCCTTAAGGCCAAACTCAAACTTTGAGGCCTTAACATACAAAGACTACTCCTCCATGATACCCAAAACCTCATCTAACTTTTTTAGATGATCATCCTAAATTTTACTATAAATGAGCAAGTCATCAAGGAATACCAGGAGATACTTGCACAACTGCTTATTAAAAATGTGATTCATATAGGACTGGAATGTTGTAGGTGCGTTAGTCAAGACAAAGGACATGATTAGGAACCCATAGTGCTTGTAGTGACACCTGAAGGCTGCCTTATAGATATCCTACTCTCTGACCCTGATCTGATGGTACCTCGAATGAAGATCTATTTTGGAAAAAATATACCATGTCATACAACTCATCCAATAGCTCATCAATCCTAAGTATTGGGTACCTCTTCTTCATGGTTTTCTTATTAAGAGTCTTGTAGTCTATGCACATCCTCGTTGTCCCATCTTTCTTCTTCACCAAAACCACAGAAGAAGCAAAGGGATTGGAGCTCGGCCTTATGTGTCACATGTCAAGCAATTCGTTGATTGATTTTTCAATCTCATCCTTTTTTTTTTTTGGATGACGGTAGGGGGTGGTAATGACGAGATTGGCCCCCTCCTCCAACTCGATGGTATGCTCGAATCCTTTATTTAGTGGCCTCCCTAGAGGAATCTCTACAAACACTTGGTCATGCTTACCCAACAAGGTCTGGATATCAATGTCATATGGTTGATCCCTATCTGGGGTCCCCTTGGTAGTAATCAAGCATTGTGTTGCCTATGCTACATCATCGTGCTTGAAGATACTCTCCATATGGTTAGCTAAAACTACCTTTGGTGCCCCGTTAGCCATACCCCTAAGCACAACCTTCTTACCATCCGCTACCTTGAACTTAAGTTCCATGGTTTGAAAGTTCTGCGAACATTTTCCCAATGAATGTAGCCATTATATACCTAGGATGACATTCATATCACCCAATTATACCATATAAAAATCATATGTGACTTTATAATTGCCCAAGGTGACACCCAATTGAGGAACCTTCTATGTGCATAAAATATTGAATCCATTTGCAACCATAACACTGAATCCCTCAAAGTCTTGTGTAGGTATACCTCATTTATCCACTAAGGTTGAATCAATGAAGTTATAGGTTTCCCCACTATCTATTAGCACTGTAACCCGCTGAACCTATAAAACCCCCTAACTCTGAAGGAATTAAACCTGTGGTTACTTGAGAGGGTAGCAATGGCACCATTCTTAGTCTCCACCTATGGTTGCCCATCCTCAAAATTGTTATCCTCGTTGCACTGTACCTGACCAGTCTCCCGTCATCCTCATTATCTGATACAACCTCAATGAAGTGGACTTTACCCTTACCTAAACAATGGTGACTAAGCTCCCAATGCTATTTCCTTCTCAACTCCTTGTGATCGTCTTCATCTTGCTTGTTTGTTTTCAACCACTCATTCTGAAAGGGTTTCTTGTCCTTATTCTTTTGTGGGACGAATGGTTTGGACAAGAACTTGTGCTTAAGCATTGAATGCTCCATGTCTCAAGCCCGAATAATATCCTTCAGTGAGTCAAATTTTGAAAGCCTTAATCTAGCCATTAAGTGGTTCAGAAAGAGCCTCAATGAAGAGCATGGCCAATTTGTGCTTCGATATGTCTATCACCATGACTACAAGTCTCTGGAACTTAGATATATAAGCATCCACTATACCACTTTGCCTAAGTTGAGCCAACTCTCTAAAATGTAGCTTTGGATCCTTTTGGTCAAATTTTTCAATCAACTTCTACGTGAAATCCAGATAAGAGGTGATGTTGACTTGACCCAATGTGACTAGCCCGCGGTACCACCACTCATGGGCCTCACCCTCCAAGTGTAGTGTATCGTATTTTATGGCCTCTAGCTCTAACATAGGATTAAGCTGGAATTTGGTATCCAACTTTTGCACCCACACCCTAGCTATGCATTTACTAGAACCATCAAAGGAGGGAATAGAGAGTTTACCCATTTTGCGTTGGAAGTCTTGATTTTGAGGACCCCTATTATAATCCCTGGGTTTGTTCCTATACTTAATAGCACAAAAGTCTTGTAATGTCATGGTAGTGTGGAACTCATCTCCAAGAGACTGATATTCTCTCAAATAATTAGAGAAACCCTCACCTTGTGCTTGTTTCCCCCGATTCCCAACTAGCTCACCTCCCAAAAAGTAAGGCATTAGAGGCCTAAGAATTATCCTATTATTTGTCCTTGCATGACTGTGTGTAGGTATATGTTTATTGCTTCCTTTTGCATTATTTCCATCATTCCCATTACCTCTATTGTGTCTATTAGTCCTATTGTTACCAGCGTTGTTTTTATCATTCACTAGTTGATTTAGGAGTTGCACCACCTACTATTGACTTATAGCAAGGTCATTGAGGATATGGTATGTAATTCCCTTAGGAATAGCATGTCTATCACCCATGTTCTCCTCTTCGGTTGAAGAATCTGAAGCAAATGGATCAAAGCCCTCTTCTTTGGTCCTTCTCCTTATGTATGTTATATAGGCTTGAACGTCTGGATTCATAACATTTCATGCAACTGAAGACCACTGATTTTTTTTTAAGATTTCACAGGTTGGCAGGAAACTAGCTTTGATACCACTGTAAAGAACCCTTCCCAAATGGTGTATATTTTTTATGATTAGACCAGTTTGATAGATGTTCCATTTTATCAAGCTAAGAGTAACACATTGCATAGACTTTAAGAGTAACAGAAGTAAATGCATACAACATTCAGTTAAGAAAATTGAGCTTCATCCTTAGTGTTCAACAAATTAATATAAGGGATTAAACATCTCAGACCTTTACATTTCATTTCCAAGGAATGGTAGTGAGTACTCTATAATTTTTCACACTCAGAATTAACTCAAAGATGCAATGATTGAGAGGTGCGCACAAATACTGTATATTTTAGACTGTATAGAAGTTACAACACTATATAAATTTGAGTTACAAGAGTAGCCATCAAACAACACCTATAAACTGACTTTTCCCAACTAAGCAATTAATGAACTCTTATATGATAACAAACTACCCAGAATTACACTCAGACCTCTTTATCTTAGAAATACAAATTGAATCAGATCATCTACATTCATGAGAAGACAAAGAAAACTAAGAACTCCAACCTGAACCATACGCTGGTTCTGGAAATGACTATTTTTGAGCACTGTAAACAACTATTTTTAAATAGAAACTACTCAAAAATTAACAACTAAATGATGGTTTGTTCTTAGATTTATGACAAGTTTACACATAATAACTTTCAGAAAATTTATTGCAGACTTGTCTAAAATATACTGTGAACAACTAGGGCAACTTTGATGGATTGTTTCATGAGAAAATGGTGCTCAAAATGAGCTTACAACAGTGCAAAACATATAACAACAATAAAAATGCAATTACAAGAGGTCTCCAACCTAGAATTAGCATCTGGAAGTCTGATACGCACTTGGAAAAGACAATAGATTGCCCAAAATGAGGCGCCAAACCTAGTAAATGCTACAACAATTTGTTGAACACCAAAAATCTCCAGAAATTACCACTTTCAGCTATAAGCATGCTCTTGTGACCTCCATATTAACATAAAATCCACCTAGTTTCACACGCCATGCTCATACACCTTGGGTCGACCCTCCAAAACATTGAACTCAGGCTTCAACTAACACATTTTGCAGATATGGAGTCATTAAAAGCTCTAAGGGCCTGCACCTAGACCTGAGACTCCCACACCTTTGTCAAAATGTGCTCCAAACCCTAGCGCCTAGGGTTTTTGAACTCCACGCCTCCCTCTAAGCTAATATAACCCCAAAATGAATTAATTTGACGCAACAAACAAGATCTCAGTAAATAATATCACCCAAAAAATCAAAAGTAAGATTTTAACTCCAGTTCCAACACCCTTCAATGCATCAAGCCTGAATATAATCGTCCTTCTCCAATTTTGTCTCTAAAAGAGACTTACAAAATTACAAATAAGTTCTTGTAGAAATCCTGGATGACTTCCTCCACAAATCCAGGTAGGGTAGATAGTTTCACTACCAAAACTAGTGCCCTAGGGTTTCCAAACCCATAGACCAAAGAAGCTTTCAGAGAGCTCTCCAAAATGAAAGTGAGAATAATATCCAAGAATGCACGAAAATGAGCTTCTAATTGCCTTTTATATTTCCCCACTCAAATTCCCACTCAAATATTATAAAGTGACTTTATAAAGTAACTTTTAAAATATTTCACTTAAAGTCACTTTATAACCTTATTTATTTAATTCACCTAATATCACCTTTTAACTTTAGCTTTTCTTTTCCCCTAAGCAATATTAAATAATTAAATAAAAGAATTCCCTTTTTACTCCTTTAGCCTTCAGGAATTAATAAGGCGAAAATAGCATGAGTGGTCACTAAGAAGGGGACATTACATGGAAGCTAAAAATGGAAGATCTCTTGGAAGAATTGAATCATTAGAGAGTTGTTTCAAAAGAAGAAAAGCCTACAAATATTTCTTATAAATTTGGACAAAGTTGGATAAGAAGGAATGGGGTGCCATTTATTTATGTCTTGAAGATTTTGTTCTCTTTAATGTCTCAAAGGAGACTAGTGCATTTAGCTCATGGATGAGAACATGTGCTATTTACTAAACAAAGAGTCTTGGTAATAAGTTATACTCTAAAATAAATATTTTTAATTATAAATGGAGGAAGAATTGATTGAAGAACCTCTTAATACTCTTAGTTTGATTTTAAGTTTGCTAGTTTCTATAGATGTTTTTGATAAGATAAGCAACATTTACAGGGTGTTGTACCCTTTACACAACGAGCCTCAAGGGCCAAAAAAGATCAAATCCATAGGAAAAAACAAAAAAACCACCAACCAAAACAAAACACAGACACATCAGACTAACAACCAACTAAAGCATCTTGCATACAAAGCAACAACAAACTAGCTAGAATTCTCCCAATTCTGAGAGAGGAGGTTAACAACATCCTCCCCTACCCAGTTGGGGCCTTCTTCCACAACCTTCTCATCCATTTCGTCCTTAAGCACAACAGAGAGGGTGCCAGTCACACAGTGGATCAACTCGACAGTGAACTGGGTCAAGCCACTAAACTTCTTCTCGAGCTTCTCCACCCACTCCATTAGCATACGATGATCCTCCCCTTTATCCACAGTCTTCGCAATGTATGCATGCTCCATATCCTGAGGGTCAGAGGACTGGGAAGCCAAATTCTCTTTAAGCATTTATTGAAGTCAGAAAAGTGGCTAGGCCCTTCAACAAACTCCTCCTTCTCTCCCTCAGTCTCTTCCTCTTTCCTATTACCTTTGTTGTCAGACCGCTCCTCATTAGTAGAAATTTCATTAATCTGCACTTTCTTGTTATTTTTTGCCAGCCTACCAAATCTCCTAATGTTGGTATTTTCAACCTCAATCTCCACCATAGCAGCAACCATAGTATCCCCCTTGGAATCTCTTCCCACCACATTCTTCCCTTTGTTGTCAGTGGTTGGCGGCTCCACCAAACCCTTCCCATCATCTTTCACTTTCCTCTTAGTAGTAGGTTTGATGTCAGTCTTCGCAGGGGAAAACTTAAGCTCTCAAAGGCCAGCCACAACATTAGACTGTGTAATCCCCACACTCCCCTTTTTTTTGGCGGTCGGTTTAGGCTCAGGGGTTTCAGCAATCACCAAAGGGGTTTTTCTTTTGGGACCCTTAGACTCAACTAGGGAGATATTGGTTTGAACAGGGGGTTCGATTTCCTCAATGTGGACTGTGGAGATGGGTTTAGGCAGATAGAGCACAAGATGCAAATGATAAAGCCTCAAGATGAGGCCTTGGTGGAATGGCAGGGGAGGAGAATCCTCAAGGTTTTGGGCAGTAGATTCAAGGCACTTCTCAATAGAGATTTCCAAGTCAATGAGTAAAAAAAATGAGAAGCTCAACAATATTTTATGGTGAAGATGATTTAAAAGAGGCAAATGATAAAAATATAAAGTTTTATATCTACCCTCTAAGGTGACATACTTCATGAGAGCGAGATAGACCTGGTCCCACGGCCGCGAGAGAGCTTCTCTTTCAAATCCAGACTGAGAGTGAACAAGTTTTTTATTACCCATAAAGAAGGCATTAAGGCTTTCATTATCCTGAGCCTTGGTGTACTTAGGGTACTTCTTCCCAGTACACGACAGCCCCGTCGCTTGAGCAATCACCTCCTTGTTCACCTCAAAGAAGATACCACCCATGGTAACCCTTCTTTCTTTCCAGGAACTCACAAATTGCATAGAAATCTTTGGATCATGACCAACCAAGCTTTCCATTAAAGGCGCCAACCTGCCTTCAACACAAATGTGCCAAACCAACGGGTCCTTATGAAATTCCCCATAATTGTCGGGCTCCATCCTCACCCTGTCACCACCCATATCACCACTCTACACACTGAAAAACCAAGAAACCTGTGAGAGAAATAGTTTCTATAGATGTTAAGTTAGAAGGGGAGCATAATTATATTTTTTTGCTTTTTTATCTACTCAAATATTGGGAAAGTCTAATAATTTCTCTAAGTGTATCTATTATAGATTCAAAGATGGATTTCTTAGTGTATATAATTATCTCATGCATCACATGGACAAGTCCATGTTGTGTTAAGCCTACTTAGGTGTCCTAATTAGTGGGATTTAGCTCACCACCTCTTGCGAGTCTTGAGGAAGTTAAATTGCCACCAATCTCAATTAGTGGGATTCAATTATGTGGTCTTCTTCACTATTATGGGTGTTGGTTTATTCCCTCTCTCCCATATGTACATGTCATTTTCATGGATTAATATATGTTGACTACATCTATATTTTCATGTAATATCTTTTTCTTACATATTCTATATTGGTAAACTTGTGGGGGCATGCAATTTGTTTACTTTCATTGCTCAACCAAAATTAGCATTCAATCTAGAGTTCTTAGTGTTCTCACACAATATAAAACCAATATAGTTTTAATTGTTGAGTTTGGTATTGTTGAGATTTTTTTAACCATTGGTGCATGCATTTTTTAGTTTGTTGTGTGCTTTTTGTGTTTTTATGTGTGTTAGCAAAGGTTTTGGATCAACTTTTAGGTGTTGAGAGGTCATGAATTTTTCTTGTTGAAGCAAAATCAAAGGTCGATCTAATCACTATCAAAAAGGTTGAATCGTGTGTGGTCTCCAAGAGGGCGGGTATTATTTCCATGTTATCTTCTGATTGACCTATGTGAGGCTGATCTATGACCTCTATTAGAGTGATATATTGTGATCATCATTGTGGGGGTGTGATTTATTTGAGTGAGATCTTGTGATCTATATTGGGGCATGATTTTGTAGCAACCTACCATTCATAAAGGCTTGTGATCTTGTAGCAACTTCCACACCATTCATGTAGGCATTGTTGGACTCAAACAACACTGAGAGGGGGGGTGAATCAGTGTTGTGCAATTTTTAACTTTATTAATCTATTCTCTCAAGTCCCTAAAACATTCAATCAAAAGAAAGATGCATGAAAAAAGAACAATAAGCCACAACACCATAACACAAGGATTTTTAAGTGGAAACCTTGTTAGGGGAAAAACCACAGTGGAGGTCAATCCACAATTTGAGTACTCAAAATATAAGTGTTTTAAAAAATGGGAATGCACTTGCATTTAGGCGCACTACCTAAAGCTCATTGCTCAAAATCAGGAAGGCTCATTTCCTTACAAATATTTAGATTACATCAAAATATTGAATTGAGAAGATAGCATCTACAAATGCTTGGTTACAGTTCTGGTTAGGCTCATAGATCAGATTCTGGACCTTCTATCAGATTTTGCACTTCGCTCTGCTCTGCCTTAATTCGCTTCACTAAATCCTCTTTTGCACAAGTAAAAATTTCTCAACTGCTCTTCTGATATTCACACACACATCAACACATACTGAACACTCACACACACACCAAAATGAATTAACCGATCTCATATATATATCTGCCACCAAGGATTCAATCGCTATATGTGGGCTTCAATAAAGTAGAAAATATTTTCCAACTGTCAGCTCAAATCATGAGTAACATTTAATGTGCATCCACCAAAGTCAACCATAACATAGTTAGGACCCAAAACAAAATCTCCAATACAAAAATACTCCAAACAATTTCGCCTTAAACATCCACAACACCTAACATTCACTTAGTCGGCCTCCTAGCATTATTGAACAAAAATTGAACGACCGGATCTCCTAACTCGTACACCAATTGATGCGACAACACAAAACTAAAGAATAACATATTTCATATACCCAAAGACCTTCCCTGAGATCCACAACCAAAACTAATAAACTGGTAATGCAAACCACTTGAAAGATTCAACTTCAACAAGATACCCTGTTCTCTACTCTATCTTCCAGTATGGTCAGATACTGAAGTGCAGACTGGATCAATGACTTAGGTTGCCATCAATGAAAACACCAGAAGTCATATGCCAACAATCTACCCCTTTGGCATTGATGGCAACACTCAATGAAAAATGACTAAGTGTCAAAACCTTCAAAACTTCAAAACGCCATAGGTGACAAAACTCAACAAAAGTCCCCTTGAGTTTGATAAGGAATTTTTCACTGCTTTCTCTCCCCCTTTGACATCAATGAAAAAAAGTTAATAAAAATATTTTCTTTCTCCCCTTATGAAGTGTAACCAAAAACTTACTTATGCAAAACTGATTCAAAAATTTGAAGAAATACAGCCGCTAATTGAAGATTATTTTGTACTTTTCCTTCATCTCCAGAAGAAAATTCTTCCATGCTTCTAGTGCAATCCCAATGATTATGATCATGATGTTGTTTTCAGATGTTTGGTTGATAATTTTGATAAGGGATTCTAGAATGGTGATGCATTCTTCCAATACTTCTCCCTTCCTTAGTATCTCAATCAACTGTTCTAGCCTACATTCGGTTATGTCCTTCACTTTCCAAAAGGTGTCAACAATATTTTTTCCTGGAGTTCTGAACACTTGTATGCTCTGACTGTAGTTCCTGGATCCTTTTCCTGATTGCACCATCTTGATCCTGAAACATGTTAAAATTTTGTCCAATATTGTTCAGCTCTGTTTCAATTTGTTTTAGCTTCTCTTTGTACTTGTTGATTGCATGAGGTCACCGAAGACAATAGTTATAAATGTTGTTTGTTGTGCTTATGCATTTCCTTAGTAGATTCATGTGCCTTTTCAGCTTGGTAAGTGACAATTTGTACTGCTTCTTCAGGTGTAAGATCACTTCTTCTTCTTCCTTATTCTGAGACTCAGAGTCCATGATTTCCTTAATGCATTCAATCATCTCTTCTGGTAACATATTCTACAAACTCTCCAATTTGATATGATTGTGCACAAAATGAGCACTTAGTACGCTTAAGATCATGTACTGCTCATATGAAGGTTTGATAGACCACATGTTCACAATTTTTTGCATTCCATCTTCCTCATGAATAAGCTACAATAGCTCTTCTTTGGTTAGATCACTTTCTTCTTCACTTCCTTTTGCCATTGCCTTGTCTTATTTTGATTTAGGTGATTCCAGCTCTTTCCAAGGGTTTCCTCAGTTTCCTTATTAGATTCCTCATCTGGTATGTCCACAATCACCTGTTCTTTTCCTTTCCCTTCAAATTTTGGAGTCTTGCATGTTGGTGGAGTACAAACAATAATTTATTTTGCTCTTTTCTTCTTTATTTCCATCTCACCGGAGGAGGAACCAACTTCAAGTGCTCTTACCAGAATGGGAGTACCAATTGATCCAAACTTCCTTAGCAAATCCTTAAAGAAAATTTAATAAACTTGATCACAGTTTGCCAAATTATTAGAGTATATGTAAATCTGCTTGCAAATTGGTTCACTCTCTTCCCATATTACATTGTTATTCAGGGGTAAACAATTCAGAAAATACATCACAAGGCATATAACCAAAGTACCAAACCTGAAAGGGTAACCTTTCTCCTTTGTCAATTGCACATTCTCCATCAGTTGATCTTTCAACAATCTGCAAAGATCAAAATCCTGATCTTCCATTATCATCTTGTGTGAGATGTAAACAACACTTGTCGAAGTTGCACCTTCTCTATTTCTGAAAAATATTTTGTAGGATATTCCATGCGCAATGTACCTTGTCACTGAATCTTTAATTATGGATATTATCAATGCCCTTTGATCTCCAATTACTCCAATTAGGGTTTTGACTTCTTTATTTCGAATTGACTTCTTCCTCAGCACATCCCCAACTTTGCATAACCTAGTTACAACTGCAATCACTTCTTTCAAGATATGGTAGGGTTTATCCAAAGTCAGAATATCATCATTCAATCTGTCTAGAATAAACTCAACGATTTCTACGTTTACAAAATAGGGGAATTCACTCCAGATGTCCAAACTTTTATGTTTTGCTTCTTTCAACCATTTCAATTCATCGTGCAAAAACATGTTTCTTTCAGCTCTAATATTCTCACTACTATACTCATCTAGTTTTATCATTCCTTTGATTTGTTCCATTTTTCCTTCCGTACACATGAAAATAAGTTCTTCAACCGTACGACAAATTAAGCTAAAATTTCTCAATATAATAGAAGTACCTGATGGATTAGGGTTTTGCCACCGAATTCTCTTCACACTTTCAAAATTCTAGTGCAGAGTATTCTCCTTCTTCTTCTTTCGATACAAAGTGGCAAATGAGGGTTTCAACTTGCTTTTATAACTTGCACACCTAACTTTTGTTGTAATAAAAGCTTTTTTCCCTAACTTATCTGGATACCCTGTTTTCTCAGTCATCAAACAAAAACTTCTACGAATCTTCAACTCAACATAATATCCTTTCCAACCATTCCAACAACATTTGTACTACACTCATCTACATCTCGGTGTCAATTATCGGCAGGGGGTTTGAAAGATTTTCTTGACAGCTCCCCCTAGGCCAAAGGCCTAAAACTTATTCCCGAAGGAATTACCAGAAGCAGGTTCTAATGCTAGCTAATTTCCTACAAAAATGGAACACTTCTTCACCCATGTCTTCTTCATCTGATCTCTTATTTCATCCACAGTCACTTTCCCTTTTCCTTTATCATCTTTCTGCATATTTCTCCCTTTGTATGTCAGACCTCTTCTATCAATATTCTTGTTTTTGCAGAATCTTGCAATGTGACCGTATTTGTTGCAATTGAAACACACAACATTTCCTTGTCCAAACTAGTCATTCCATCTGCATTGATTAGAAATATGCCCAAATCTTCCATAGGTGTAACATTTTACATTCCTTTTATTGACAAAGTTGTTTGGCATATTTCTACATTCAATTGACTTATGACCAAACTTATTGCAATTGAAACACTGACCGAAAAATGATGGATCACTTGATTTCATTTTACTTCTACATTGAGAAGCCATATGACCAAATTTATTGCAAGCAAAACAATATCCATTAAACTTTTGAGCATTAGGTTGTCTTACCAAATGTCTTTTTTCTTTGTTCATTTGATTACCTTGCCTAAAATTCCTTTGTCCAAATCCAAAACTTTCTCATTTTTCATATCCAAGCCCTCACTTGTCATTTCCATTCTTTTGTCCTTGAGTCAACTCATCAAGCTTAACTGATCCAATCTTGAACTTCTCCTTGTATTCATTTGCAGTAGTAAGTTCATCCCTGAGGATAACAATCTATTTTTCAAGCTCTTCTTCATTGTTTCTGGATTGCTGCAGTTCAATCTCTAACTAAATGAATTCTCCATTAATTATGTTGCATTCATCAGATATCTCTTTTAGGGACTGGACAAGATTTTCATAATTCTTCTTTCTTTCTTCAATCTCCTTAGTCATCTTCATCGCCATAGATTCCATCTCATGCTTTAGGGTAGCTTTGTCTCTGGCAAGCTTTTCACATTCTTCAGTTATTTCCTTCAAGGTTTGATTCAGGTGAACATCATCCATGATTTTTCTCTCTTTCTGCTTAATTTGATCAGAAAGATCCTTTCTCTTCTCTCTGGATTTAATAATCCGATCCGTCAACTTCTGAATGAATTTCTTAGCATCCTTAAGATTTGCTCTCAATTCCTAGACTTTTGCTTTAGACTAATCAAGATCATTAAGTGCCACCAAAAGTTGTTGCTGAAGACTACCAGAGTCCATTACATTCCAAGATCCACCTCAAGATGTTAAACTTCTTCCAAGGAACTTAGCTCTGATACCAATTCTTGGACTCAAACAACACTGAGAGGGGGGGAGAATCAGTGTTGTGCAATTTTTAACTTTATTAATCTATTCTCTCAAGTCCCTAAAACATTCAATCAAAAGAAAGATGCATGAACAAAGAACAATAAGCCACAACACCATAACACAAGGATTTTTACGTGGAAACCCTGTTAGGGGAAAAACCACGGTGGAGGTCAATCCATAATTTGAATACTCAAAATATAAGTGTTTTACAAAATGGGAATGCACTTGCATTTAGGCGCATTGCCTAGAGCTCACTGCTCAAAATTAGGAAGGCTCACTACCTTACAAAGATTTGGATTATATCAAAAGGTTGAACTGAGAAGATAGCATCTACAAATGCCTGGTTATAGTTCCAGTTAGTCTCATAGATCATATTTTGGACCTTCTGTCAAATTATGCACTTCACTCTGCTCTGCCTTAATTCACTTCACTAAATCCTCTTCTACGCAAGTGAAAATTGCTCAATTGCTCTTCTAATATTCGCACACACATCAACACACACCGAACACTCACACACACCAAAATGAATTAATCGATCTCATACATATATTCGCCACCAAGGATTCAATTGCTATATGTTAGCTTCAATAAAGTAGAAAATATTTTCCAACTATCGGCTCAAATCATGAGTAACATTTAATGTGCATCTACCAAAGTCATCCATAGCATAGTTAGGACCCAAAAGAAAATATCCAATATGAAAATACTCCAAACAATTTCGCCTTAAACATCTACAACACCTAACATTCACTTAGTCGACCTTCTAGCACTGTTGAACAGAAAATTGAACGACCAGATCTCCTAACTCATACACCAATTGATGCGACAACACAAAACTCAAGAATAACATATTTCATATACCCAACAACCTTCCCTGAGATCCACAACCAAAACTAATAAAATGGTAATGCAAACCACTTGACAAATTCAACTTCAGCCGGATACCCTGTTCTCTACTTTGTCTTCTGGTATGGTCAGATACTGAAGTGTGGACCGGATCAATGACTTAGGTTGCCATCAATGACAACACTAAAAGCCATATGCCAACAGGCATGCAATTTCATAAGCAACCCATATAAAGGTTGATGACATTGTGAGCACCATACGTAGTACAGGCATAAGAATTTATTGGGGGAAGACAAGTGATTACTGAGTTAATTATAAGTCCATTGAGCTACGAATAACCATGAAATTTGACACAATGAAGGGTGCAAATGTTCACAAAATTAGTTTGGAATTTGTTGAGGTACAATGAAGTCTTCAAAGCTATAGGCTCTTGTTGCAACAGAACAAAAGTTTCCAAAATATAAGGTAGAGGCACAAACTAAGGATCAAGATAAAGGCACAATATGAAAGACTCCATCTAATTCATCTCCCTAACCGAAAGGGAAAAATTCTAAGGAGAGGCCCACATGTTGTTATTATAAGAAACAAGGGCATGAAAAACACTGATACTATAAAAAAAGAGATTGATGAATTGAGGCATCATTAAAAAATCAAGATTTGTTACCTACATCCAAGACATGTGGTTCTTCCCCTTCTCTATCCTCATCATATGTGCATTCAAACAAAGGTAAGAAAAAGGGTACAAAACTCTTTTCTTCTATACTCACCACATCATAAAAGTGGCTTCTTGATTTTGGGGCATTGCACCACATGGCTACATCCAAGGAACTATTTTCTATATTTGAGCCTTGTTCATTCCCACCAATTTTGATATAACACATATATTTCAACTTATGGAAAATGATCTATTAAGATTGGTGAAGGAACATTCAATGATATACTTTATGTTCCTTCCTTATCCAATAATCTTATTTCCATTTATTGGATCGCATAGTGGCACGAGGAAAACATTTGAGTTCACACCATATTCAATGATCATAAAAGTTTTGTAGAGTAGAGACATCATTATTATAAGACATGTTGATCTGATTCCAAATTGTATTATCTTTCCTCCTTTGATTATGTTAACTTTGATGATGATTTGAGTATATATGACATTGATACCTTCACTGTGCAAAAGGAGATACTATTTGGTTATTTGAACCTTGGAGTTCTATTCTCCTCGTCAATTCCTACACCCCACACTGATATCATATCTCCTTCACCTCCTTCTTCTTTAGGGTTGAGTGTTCCTACATCTTTGGTTTCTCATGATTCGGGACATTAGGATCTTCATAGTTGTGTTTTCACAACAGTTGATTGGGATGCTTAATTGACAGACATGTCAAGCTTATTTACTGAATCCCATTTTTTAGATTTGGTAGAAAATTTTGGTGAAAACCACATAAACTCTATTGTCACCATATCTACATCTTTAATTCATTTTTTACATCAACCTACATAGATAATTTGAGTAGCTTTTAGAGATTAGTCCATTGTCTTTGGATCTTGTGCATCATTATGAGACTTGTATTCTTCTCACACGGGAATATTTCATGCATCTATCTACAATTTTCTTTCTTCCATGAGGGAGAAATGTTCAACATTCAAGGATCACATTTTATATTCTTCTTCGAGCATTTCTCATCACTACAGGATCTATCATCTTATGGGGGCTTCATATATCTCTCTTTATCTCTCTTATGGGTGGATTATTTATTGTACAAGTATGTGATAGAATTATTCCTCGGGGCATCATAACTTCTCCTCTATTATTCACCTTCTTTTCTATCTTTTGTGGGGGGTTTTTTCCCACTCGGTTTTCTTGCTTTGTCCACTTTACAAGAGATTGCATTGTACTTGGGTACATCATTATGCCTAGTTATTGAAACCCAATTTTATTATGCCCACCTAAGCTATGGTTAAGGGGGGATTAGTGTACATAACTATCTCATGCATCACATGGATAATCCCACATGGTGTTAATCTTACTTAGGTATATTAGTTATTGAGAGTTAGCTCGCCACCTCTTGTGAATCTTGAGAAAGTTAACTCGCCACTAGTCTCAGTTAGTGGGAGTCAACTGCCTAGTCTTCTCCACTATTTTGGGTGGTTGTTTATTCCATCTCTCCTATATGTACACCTCATTTCATGGATTAATATATTTTTATTACATCCATTTTCATGTAATATATTTTTCTTACATATTATATTTTGGTAAACTTACACGTTTATGTGATTGCTTGATTTTTGTTGCTTGACCGGTATTGGAATTCTACCTAGAGATCTTAGCATTCTCATAGGATGTGCTTGTTTCTACTTCATTTAGTGAAGTAATGGTGAAAATTCCATGGATGATGGATTGAATGATGCATTGTGTGTTGAAGGAATCCTAAGGGTAAAGGAAATTCACAAGGGGAATGAAATAAATTTGAGGATAAATTCAAATCAAAAGGATGGTATAAAAACCTTAAGAAGAGTAGACAAAAGTGTTGGAACTATGACAAGTAGGGGCATATGGAGAAGGAATATAGGAAAATGAAGAAAACTACATGATTCCTTAATAGAGATCCCTTAATGATGATGCTAGTGATGCATTATTTACTTCTATTAACTTAGGTAGTAATGAATTATAGCTTATTGATTAAGGTGCCTCATTTGACATGACTCCTCACAAGGGGTGGTTATGGTTATCATCTTATAGAGCTTGCAAAAATGGTGAATTATTTCTCAATGATAATAATCACATCAAATTATTGATAAAGGGAACACAAAATTGTTTTTCAATCATGATAGAGTGAAAACCCTCAATAATATATTGTGTATTCTATGTATTGTGAGAAATTTACATTATGTTTTTCTAAGATGAATGATTCTAGAGTGCAAGTGACATTTGATAAGATTTCTTGTAGGATGGTGAGAGGGAATTTGGTGTTGGAAAAGGGATCTTAGTGTGGAGCTCTATTTAAGCTTGAAGTTGCTACTTATTATAACTCTATCAACATAATTGGTAATTCTAATAATTCATGCACTTGGTCTTAAAGACTAGGCTACACTAGTAAAAAGGGTCTTCAAACTGTAATTTATAAAAAATGGGTTTTTATTATTCTACTGAGTTTTATCCTTACAAGTAGTGAGTTTGAAAAACAAAATAGAGTTAGTTTTCCTTTTGGATGTAGGAGAACTGAGAGATGTTTAGAAGTTATTCATTATGTTTGCTTTATTAGAAAAATATGCTATTATGAGCTATATTTATAGATGATTAATCAAGACTAAGGATTTATTTTTTGAGGCATAAATCTTAAGTTTTCTCTAAGTTTAAAGAGTTTAAAGTTCTAGATAAGAAATAATCAAATAAGAAGACAAACATATTAAGATATACTAAAGGAGATAAATATTATTATAAGGATTTTGATGATCTATGTAGACATGCAAGTATTGTGTGGTAGAAACTACCAATTAAATGCCACAATGAAATGGGGTTACTGAATAGATGAATTGACTATTAATGTAAAATGACAAGTATTTTGAGTGGTGCATACTTGCATATATATTTTTGGGATGAGGATATGAATACTACTTATTAATTGGTAAACAATGGCCTTGTTCAACTCTAGTTAACAAGACATTGCTGTTTCTCACACAACACACCCTCCTTTTTTTTATAGAAAACATGGAAACCCTCTTTGATCATCTTGATTTTAGTTTATTGTGAATTTTCTTTCTTATTTTTTAGGTTTTAGTTCAATTGAGGGTCACTTGTTTTATTTTTGTGAAGGCATGGTTGATGGTTGTCTTGTATGATCCATATATGGAGAGGTCACCTTATTTTATTTGAGCCAGTAAACTATATTTTGTTGATGATATGACCTTTGGTCTTTTCAATTATGACTTAATGGATTTAATTTTTGACCTCCCAATGAGATTTTTCTTGGACTTTTTAGAGGGTATTGATGGTCATGAGGGCATTATGTATTTGTTGTTGGTATGCCCTTTTCACATCCTCTTTAGATTATTTACATGATCATTGTTAAGGAAATATCCTTATTTTAGATTGGGTTAAATATATCTATGGTTGAAATGAATTTAATTTATGTTCTTGGGGATTAGTGTCAAACATTATATTTATTTTTGTATGTAGTTCCTACTTCACCTTTTGGGGATTGTCTAGCCATATTCCTTAAGGTGGTTGTGATGCATTTCCATAGTGCCTATATGATTTGAAATAAGAGTTTATGTGCTTCTTTTTTAAATTTATATGTATTGGAGGAGGCATTTAAGTCCATGTTGGTTGAATTTTACTATCAAGAAGGTGTTGAATTAGTCTCAAGCCTTTACTTTAGTCTATTGTAAGCTTAAATCATTTTATAATAGTGAGAATCCATAGCTACATACCAAGTTAGAGGAGTAGAAATCCCAATTTTCATGCACAAGGATCATATTTAAAAGAAATAGGAGATGTGGAGATGCATGAAGTCTTTTCATTAGATAATGGTCAAACTTAGGCAAGTGGGTGAACTTCTTTCAACAACCTTTATATTAAGCACCAAGCAATATACATTTGATTCCCATCATTAAAATCACCCTCCATTAGATGAAACTTTACTTGTATAACCTCTATCTTCATTTTGCTCATTACTTTTTATCTTAAAATTGTTAGCTTAGAGTCTTGTACATTTAATGTCCACGCTATTATAAAGTATCCAACCTCCTACCATTGGTTATCCAAAATACCTTTTGAGTTATGATGTGACTTGGAACTCGACATTAGACATAGCCTAAATATTAAGGTTAGTTCCTTTCCTTCCTTGCTAGCTATAAATTGCTTAGTAAATGGACATGTAGATACTATAAACTAAGGTGGACCAAACACATGTTTTCACATAAAGACATACCCAATGAAATGTTTACATCTAGATTCAAAAGCCAATAAATCATATCGAGAGTCTATTACATGCACATGTAACATAGTTTATTTGCTTAGGCACACCACATATCTAGGTAAGCATTTAGATCTATTACACTTATACATAAGGCCAATCTCTACTAATCAAAAGTGAGCATGTAAGATTTCATATGTTGACACAGTGTTGCAAGGATAAAAGTAAATGGTGATTTCATGCACATCAATATCCTTTGTCATCCCCATATATAGTCGTGTGTCCTCCTAAGATTGGTAGCACGTGAAATGAATGTACTAACTAAAACATAAGACCATGCAAGTTAATTCAATATTATGTGCTTATTGTTAGATCTTGAGTTCCCACATGTTGTTTGATTGAAATTCAATATCTAAGTACACATTACCTTTTGGATAAAGATTGATGACTTCTTTCTTAAGAAAAACATTCATGCATATATGGTTCATAGTTTTCAATGCTATTTTCTCCTTTTTTCTTCTCATCCACATGATTTTAGGGTAAGGGTTGGTTATGTGCATGCTTATTTTGGTAGTTCTAAGAAATTCAAATGAAATTGAAGGGTTTCATGAAGAATTTAATACTTGGTTTTGTTATCATGCTTGTAGATCTATATATGGCATGATGGAATACCGATGCCATAAATGGAGAGTGATTGTATAGTATTGCAAAATCAATAGTGATAAGTAGTATAGATAGTCTAAAAGATAAAAATAATGAGAGTTAATGTGAAACCCATGAAATATTGATGAGATTTGAAATTTAAGGGGCTTTGATCTTTCCAAGGAGGTATATTTTATCCTTGGAAAAAAATCATAAAGAACATTATGGGGAATGATCAATGATAGTTCATATGATTCATTTAAATCCTGGAGATAGATTGGGGAATGATGTATCTTTATATAAAGTGAATGTTATATGAGATATGGTGATTGACTATTTGATAGGGATGCAATGGATTGTATAAGAGTACCAACTAAACCTCTCATAGTTATCTCTAATTAGTGTTAATTCCTCTTAGTTGCATTATGTATTTTATGTAGATGAATTTGATAATTTTATTATATTGGTTTGTAAAGTTATGCATATATGGAGTGCAAAATTTTTACTTAATGAAGGTATATAAATTGAATGGTGAATATAGATTGCTAATGCAAGGAGAGTATGATTTGGGAATTTCTATCGAATATATGTGTGAGCGAGAATAATGGAAAGACCGTTCAAGAGGGATAAACAACAAGAGGGTTAGATCAAATCACAAAAACCAAGACCCAATTAATCAAATTACACCAAAAACCAATGAAATTACAAGCTAAAATCAAATGAAATAAATAAGAAACGAGAAATAAACCAAATTAAACCCTACTTTTGCCTCACCCAAAGATGTAAATCCTTACTCCATTGTTGAAATTAAGAGAATTATGCCTTGATATGTTAAATTGCTCATGCTAAGATAACTCAATTGTGAAAAATCTTAGAAGATTGATGACTATGGAGGATTGATTGCTTGATTATCAAATTGGAGAGAATTACCAATTAGATCAAAACTTTGAGGAGGATGATCAATGAAGGCTAAAGGCTTATTTTATAGATCTCAGGATATTTGATCGACGGTCGAGATTGAAAGTTTAGACCAATGGTGGAGAGTGAATGAAGGGTGGAGAGGCCATGCATGAAGAGGAAATGTTAGTTAAATTAAGCTCTTCCCTAAATTTTAGGAAGATATTAGGATTTGAATTTGAATTTGGAAAATTTTGTTTTGGAGAGAATGCACAACTAAATGAATTAAACAATTCATTTAATTGTTGAAGAAAAATTTAATTAGGTGAATATGAAGAAAATTATTTAATTAAAGTGGGTAAGGAAAATGATTTTATAAATTAAATAATTAAATAATATTTAATTAAAGGTGTATAGAGGAAAAATGATGAATTAATCAAATAATTAATATTAATTAATAGAAGAAAAAGGGTCAATTTAATCAAATAATCAAAAATTATTTAATTAAAAGGTGATAAAAAGGGATGATGAGTGGAGAGTTAGAGGAATGTGTGATGTGTTACATAATTTTAGCTGTCTACATTTTTCCCCTCTTCGAGATAATGTACTTGTTATGTTGTTTTGGAAAAAAATAACGATGATGCCTCATTGTGCCCTAGTGGATGCAGGAATGATGGGATGAGGATAGGTTTCCCCCTCGAGAGATCAACCAAGAATTTGTTTTGGTTGGGTTCACGATAGGAAGACATGATAGGTTTGGTGAAGAAGGGGATGAAAAACATTTTCAGGTAGCGAGGAAACTAATTAGGATGGGTATGGCCTAAAGAAAATGGAATGCGAGGGAGGGGGAATGGACGGAATCTAGGGTTTTGGGGTCTATATATAGGACCTTGGGGTCATTTTTATGCCACTTGCACACTCTTAGTTGATAGATTTTAGAGCCTTTAAAGAGATTTATGAACGAAGGTGATGTAGAGATGACTAGTATTTCATGTGCAGTTCATAGGCCATATCAAGTTTGTCAATTCTAGAGGCCAGCCAAAGCAGCTCTCACGATATGTATCTAACACTTTCATAGTTAGGCATCAATATAGGTGCAATAAATGCTAGGTCTAAGGAGTCAATCAGACGTGTCGATCTAAGATTGATGCTTTTGAAACCCAACACAACACACTTGATGGTGTGGTGACGCTTTTGACATGTTGTTTCACTTTTGACTGTTATGGAGTGATGCTTTTGAAAAATGGCTCCAAATGAAATTCGTAGAGTGGCACTTTTAAAAAACTCTCCTAATGACTTTGATACAGTGGCGCTTTTGCAAAAAAGGTTGTAATTGATTTTTCAGGTTGCATTTGATTTAGAAAACTGTAAAATTATGTTTTTTTAAATTATCGACAAATTAACGTTGTGGGTTTTATGGTTATAGGTTGTTCTAGATCATATATTATCATGAGAGCATTGAGTAGAGTATTAGATCAGATTGTTCATCCATATAAGATGGATGTTGATTTTTTAGGAGTCATTGGGTTGTTCCATGTTGCTTTCATGCCTGAGATTGGGCTCATCGAGCTTTCATGATCGTGATTATCGAGAGGTGGCATAGTGAGACCTTGTCATTTAGGTTTTCAATTGGAGAGGCTAGCATCACCCTTGAGGATGTTTGGAGGATTTTGATGATCTTGATTGAGGGAGCTCAGATTATTTATGATATAGACTCTAAGCTAGTTTTACATGATGATGAGCTTGATATTGGGGATGGCCAAACAGATCTAAGATAACATATTGGAGTTTGTGATGATATCATCTTGGTGATTAGAGGGCTTATCTTTGGTGCAATCATGCCTAATCAATGATCTAGGAATTTTTCTACTAGATTGGGACATGTCCTAGAGAGGATGATGACCAATGTTGTGGTTTTTTATTGGGGGTCATGCATATTGGATCGCTTGTATCATGATATGTACCGGATGGTTTTCAAAGAAGATACAAGTCTATTAGCTGGGGTGACTCTGCTATATATGGGCATAAGAGCACATTGTTGTCATATGATCGATGGGTGACATTGCTCGGGTCATTGACGACCTGATGTATATAGACATGATGCATTGTTGACTTAGAGATGGTTAAGGTATTTGCACTATTGGAGGAGGGTCATCCATGATATGGATGAGTTTATCTGGTGTTTATGGCTACAGTACAAGGCCTTGGTGTATGATCTTCATCTCCCCTATTGTAGATAGATGTGGTGGCTTATTGGTTAGATTCCACACATTCTAGAGAGTTACCTTCCTAACTGAGTCATGTGATAGTTTGGAGAGGCTCAGGATGTCCCTATTGTTGATTATCATGCTTTATTTCCTTGCACATAGTGAGAGATCGAAGAGTGGGGACCTATGGCTAATCCTTAGGTGGTTGTGACAAAGTTTATTCATTTGATGTTGGTTCAGTGGGCATGGGAATCTAGAGTAGATGATGTAGGGAACACACTTGATTTTGATGCATAGTTGGTAGAGACCTTTGAGATTTACCCATATAAAGAGGTGGAGCTAGGTAGGGCTTGTCGATACTGGAAGAGAGCAGAGGCGGTTGTCGCAGGAGGAGGGCGATGATAACAAGTGGTAGTGCTAGTTGTAGCAGTGAGAGAAGGGGAGCATAGAAATTGAAAATGGGGGGGAGGATGAGTCGTGAGGAGGAGGCAGGGGGATGAATGTTAGATTAGAAGTAACCCTATCTAAGTGAGACCAAGCTCGATAGAAGACAGAAGGATACAGAGTAGAGAAAAACAACCTCTTAGTCTAGGTAATGCAGAGGAAGACAAAGTGTGATGTAGAGTAGTTTATTGCTAGTAGGTGGAGGCATAGGTGGTACAACTAACTATAGAGAGGAATATGAAGCGAGCTCGGTGGTAGTAGCTAGAGACAATTGGTAGGGTGTAGTGGTCCCTATGGAGTAGCATATGAGGGAGGTGAGGATACTCACCCAAGAGGCCACCTATTATTAGAATCTATACGATGTCATGGTGCCATTCAAGAGGAGAGATCCCAAGTTCTCCTTGAGGAGTATAGTATTTGGATAGTCTAAGAGATCAGATGGAGGGTCAGTGGGGTGTCCACCATTGATGCCACAACAATTAGGGGGATAGGTGCCTAGGGCATAATAGTTTGCAGGCCAACAAATTGCTCCTCCACATCCTCCTTCTTTAGTTCGAGAGGAGGAGAGGGGTAGTTCTATATAGATAGATGTCTTTGTGTATATGATGTATAGATGTTTTATGTAGACACGTACATGCAACATGGATCAAGAATAGGTATACTATTCATCACACCCCAAGGTGACTGTATACCAAAATAATATTGTTTGGCATTCCCATGTACAAATAATATTGTTGAGTATGAGGCATTAATTATAGGACTCAAGATGGCAATACACTGGCAACTTAAGGAACAAAAATTCTATGGTGATTCCCAATTGGTTGTAAAATAGGTGAACAATGAATATTAGAACAAAGATGAAAAACTCTATACTACAAAAATATGGTAGGTAGGTTCAAACAATCCTTTAGTGACATTGTACATTTGAGAAAATTTCTAGATTAAACAACAAAACAAGAGATGTCATGGCTACTATTGGGTCTCTCTTGGATATGCTGCACAACACTCAACATTATGAATTCTTAATGGAACAACTCTTGATCCCTACATTCAATGTCCCCGTTGTCTGAACTTGTGTGTGAAATCATTAATCCTGATTCTCCTAGGTACCAAGACATATACAATTACCTCCATCAATAAATCCTTCCACCCAATATATCCAACAACTAGAGAAAAGCATTCATCAGATGTTCATCTCGATTCCTCATTTTGAGCAATAAAGTCTATTGAAGGAGCTTTGACGATACTCTCCTTGGATGTTTGAACTTGGAAGAAGCCTAGACTTCCCTACAAGAGATAAATGATGATATTTTTGGGGCACACTTTAGTGGTCCAAATCTGCCAAAAAAATTAATGAGAACTAGTTATTATTAGCCAATAATAGAACAAGATGCCCACTAGTTTGCTCGAAAATGTCAGAAGTGTCAACAACATGGATATCTTATACATGCACTAGCTCAGGAGCTTCAAGAAATAACCACATTATGGCCTTTCTCATAGTGGATACTTGACCTCGTAGGTAAAATCCATCCCCCATCATCTAATGGCCATAAATTCATCATCACATCCACATAATACTCACAGAGTGGATTGAAGCCATTCCTCTCACCAACATTACTGGAAATAAAATAACTAAGTTTATCCTAAAATATATAAACTATTGGTACGGTATTCCCTCAACTATTGTCATAGATAATGGTCAACCATTTAAGAACTAAGATGTCCACGATCTCTACCACAAATTTCACATATAACATTGTTTCTCCACCCCTTATTATTCACAAAGTAATAGTCAATTTGAGGCGTCAAATAAAACCATATTAAAAATCCTCAAAATTATTGTCAATGATGTTGGTTGTGACTGGAATATCCACCTTAACCCTGCCTTGAGGGCTTATCAAACTAACATTTGCACACCCACAGGAGCCACCTCATATTCCCTAGTATTTAGAGCCAAAAAATCTTTACCTATTGAGGTCGAGCTGCCATAACTCATATTTTCTCTACAACATATCATTAATGATGGAGAATATAGAGTTTCTAGACTACATGACTTGGAATTGATAGATGAAAGGAATCTCAATGCACTCAATCACCTACATGTTTATCAAAAATACCTTCATTGTAGCTATAATAAGAAGGATATCTCATGTAAGTTCAAGATAAGAGACTTGGTACTTAAGCAAAATCAAAAGAACCAACAATATCACAAGAAGAAAGGGAAATTTGAGCCTAATTGGCTAGTACCCTTTGTTATCACAATAACCTATGGATCAGGAGTGTACCAGCTTGCCACACCTAAAGGAGAACTACTTGACGAGCCTATCAATAGTGTTCATTTGAAGAAATTATTTGTATGAGATCCTTAGAGTATATTAATAGAAAACACCCAAAAAAATAGAAAAATATCAAAAGTAAAGAGAAATAATTTTCCTTATGGTGAAAACCACTTTGATGGTGCCTTGGGTAAGTACCACGGTAAAAACATGTTTATAGGCACCATGTGTAGAAACCAATCTCCACCATCTATTAGTGTCTTAATCTACTCCATCCATAATAAAATCCTACAATACACCTATCACCCCTATCATGGCTTGATCTGCTAGTCGATATTAGGGTCATCCATCCTATCTTAGGACACCAAATCATAATAAGTTCATGAAATCCATCCCATTAATAACAAATCATATACCTAATTGGAGGAATCTCCTCAACCTAGTGTTCAAATTGGATCCTTGAAGTCAATATCAAACACCATATCATCATTTAATATTATCCATAATAAACCATTCATATCATCCCATAATAATCCACATCGCACTCACTCACCATAACAATAATAACTTACCATTTCCTAGATGAAATATTTAAGCAAAAATAAATTATGCATACCCAAAGACATGGAGCGTTCACGAAATAATCACAAATGAAAGACTCTTATGAAACTATCTAAAACCTATTGATAAATTGCCAAACTCATTTTGGACATCTTTTCTAAACAATCATGCCTCAATAGATGCATCCTTCCTACAATGGACATTATCTAATTTGAGCAAATATTTTTTCGCAAGAAAATCTAATAGTTGTTGATCTGTTTGGTCCTTCAGTCTTTTTATTGCTTGATTTATCTCCTTGTCATATTCTGATGTTCCTCAAGGATATCTCCAAATGATTAGAGGAGCAATAATGGGGCAAGGTCATTGCTTTCGTATGTTGTATTTGTGGAATGTTCTTAGGAGTTGCTACGACAGGTATGATCCTTGTGTGTATGGGAGTAGCTTCAAGCATTAAAAATCACCCTATGTATATAAGGTCATTTAAATACCTTTATGAATTTAGGTTATCATGCTTGGAAACTATGTTCCCTTACATATTCTGACAAGGTTCCATCATGTCTAGTACGAATGATGACAATCATTATTTGCATTGTCAAAGTCCAAGGAAAGGATACTAAAGTCACCATAACTTATCATACCTTGGTGTGCATAGATCCACTTGTCATTAATTAAAACACTCTAGGTAAAAGGATATTGACGTCACCATGTCCTACATGCTTTGGTATGCATATATCCATTTCCTACAAATAACACACTCTATGATGATAAAAAATAACACAAAATAGAAAGCACAATATCTATCAATTTTCATATCCATCCAAATCAATCCATTTCTATCCATATATCTCATATCTCCTTATTTTCATCTCATTCACCATACATTTTATTATGTGATACTAATCAATAATAATCATTTCATCACTATCTTCTACCATATTAACTCCCAATCATGCATGTATCATGACACAACAACAAAAAAACCATAGTGCATCCACAAAAGCCATATATCCTACATACACACACATGTTAGGAACCCTAAAATGCATATCATAGAAAAAACCAAATCATTAGCTACATATACTACACACACATATCATTACATGCACATACCCCACTTCTATTAGGTCAGTATCACACAAGACATGTAGGTCATCATCATCATATCATAAAAAATATAAAAAATATTATCCATATTATATCATGTAAACATCATCAATGCATACATAGATCCATCACATAGAAAAATCAAATAGGAATCATAACATCATCACATAACATACATAGTTGTTGCAGCCAAAAAATTGAATCTCATTGCATATATCAAAAAATAATGTGTCATGATACATCACTATACAATGTTTGTACATGGTCTCATCAGCCATAAATATGCAATACATTAGCATGCGCAGGAAAAAAACATGTGTCTACAAAACCAGTACACCAAGGCCTATAGGGAACTCCCCCCTTAGAATGTGAAGGAGTTGGTTGTTGAAATCCCCTTTGTCCTTGCTCTCCAATTTTCCCCCATGGTGATATCGATGGTGGTGGCCCCGTCACACCCTCACTCACTAATCTCTGAGATCTAGATCTCTTAGATCTACTATGTGTTGAGCTAGGAGCTTATCAATCCAGTGGTATCACTCCCTTAATATAGAGCCTCTTGTATCAACGCCGTGATCTTTGAGATCATCTTCATAATGGACCCCTATACAACATCCTTGATCTTGAGTAATGACTTCTCTGATATTTGAAAAGGATAATTGATGCATCCTTCTCTACACTCATACTGGATAATTGAACTTGTACACTAGCCAATTGTGCTTGCATACTAGCTAACTGTGTTTGTAATCCTTGCACCTAGGCCTGTAAAGCTACAACCTATTTGTCTCCATCATGACCTACCATTTTCTCCATTTCTAGTGGTGGTATCGCTACTTGTTGTAACCTTAACACAATGGGATGCACAATTGTTGTTGCTACCCCCATCATCACCTCCTCCCTCACCATCATCCCCATGGTCCACTCAATGACGTACTTGCCTACCTCTTCTTCTCGCTTGTCCTCCTCCCCTACTATCACCTCCTTCTACTCCTTCCCCATCACCTCCTCCTCCTCCTCCTTCATCATCCCCATGATCCACTCAGTGATATACTTATCTACCTTGCCTCCTCTCGTGTGCTCCTCCCCCATTTCTATTTGTAGGATCAGTTAATCATGTAGGTCTCATCCCTTCCCACAAAGTATCTTACACTGGTGTAGTCCTTGCATTAGTGATGTTTGGCTGAGGTATCCACTACAATGGTACTAGCCCCTTAAAATTACAAATATCTATGTCTAGGTTGATCATGAGCTCCCAACGCATGATCTCCCTATAGGAGCAAGCAAATAGAGCCTCACCTACTGGCACATCCTATCACTCCCCAAATTGTTTATAGAATCTATTAGGAAAATATAACTTAATAATCTACGTTGCCCTCCCAATTAGATAGTGTTTGTGTTGACAATATGGTATAACTTGTCTATCATCTGACCATGACTCACATTATCTCCATGACCTCCAAGTAAAACTGACCAAGTCATCTATCACTCGCCTATAATAGGGAACATCCCCTAATATGTGATGTGTTAAAGCACAATCGTAACGGTAGACATATGGTAACCCTAGTGCTCATGTTGTGTTAGTCATTGGTCATGTGATGACTATGTTCTCTCATACCCATATAGTAAGAGTGTCACTCCACACCCTATGCTTGCTCCATGCTGGTAGACAACCTAATGTAGATGATGATATAATATCGCTAGTACACATGACTCTCCCCAAGCATAAACCACTTCATCCTCAATCATCTGCTCCATAACTATCCCATATCCAATAGGAAATCAATGACTCTACCTATTGAGACCAATACAATAGGTAGAGCATCGAAGTGTGCTCGTATGTATCCCAAACTAATATCATAGTCCTCGATATCTAATATCAAGATCATCCATCATAAATACTCGGCTCAATTCCAACTATCCACTATCTATATCATACAATCCTCCAAACATCCTTAAGGGTGATTGTCACCTCTCTAGTTAGTAATAAGAAGGATCTTTGCTGGCTATACCATCTCTCAACTACCGTAGTCATCATAGCTTTATGTGCTCAAATTTCGGGCATATAAGAAACATAAAATAATCCCATGACTCCTAGGAACACTCGCTCATCACCACCAAACTGTCACCACAGTCCCATCACATTAAAATATATCTCACAAGACATCAATGCCTCTCACCCACCCTACATCCATCAAGCTAGCCTAGTCAATATATTTTCCCAAAATCTATAAATTATGCCATTTTAGGCATCAATTACACCAACCCTACCATGTGTGCCATTTATGGCAACAAATATGCCCATCTCAATGAATTTTCCAAATTAGGGAATCTAACACATCTATTCCAAATTCACTATACACCAACAACAACAGTTGCACCACTTTAGAAGTAGTTGTGCCACTTTGGAAACAATTGCTCCACTTAGTCTACAAATGCACTACTTAAGTGATAAGAGTGCCACTTTATGACAAAGGTGCCACTTTATAAACAAATGCACTGCCCTCGCCATTGCACCATTGCACAAAAAATGTGCAATTGTGTGACAATTATACCATTGTGCAATAATTGTAAAAATTCCACCTACAAATGGGCCCTTTTACTATAAATATATAGGATAAATCTACATATGTGCCAAAAAAATATGCAACCTTATAACAAGTGCACCAAAACCGTGCCTATTGCACCTAACCCTACTTTGGTGCATTTGTTCAAAATCCTAAGTTTTCCCTAATAAATGTTATTAAATGTGTAAATGGTTTGAAGTACATACCTTGGCTGGTACATCATCTCTTTGTCCATACGCTCTCACTCGCTCTGTGCAATGATCACCCTTTAGAATCCTCGCCATTCTCACCACAAATCCACTCTCAAAAACTAGAGCTCACTCAATTTCCACAAAATAAAGAGTGCAAACGAGGAGAAAATCCTACCCACCCACTTTTTATATCCCCAAATCTTAATTTCCCATCCCACCATCCCCTCCATCTCCCTAACCTATATTTATACCCTCCATTTTAACTATTTCCCTCTATTCTCCACCAATTTCATTCCTTTTTGAGAGTTTGCATATAATTTTTTTTACTGGGGTATGTCACCAATTTTTTTATACTTTATTTAAAACAACACCATAAAATGCATTATCTCAAAGAGGGAGAAAATGTAGACACTTAAATTTGACTAACATAATTCTTCTAAAACATATCATTTCCCGTCATTTGGCATAATCCATTTATCTTTAGCATTTACTTAAATATTTTTATTATTTAATTAAATTAATAATTATTTCCCCTTCATCTTGATAATTAAATGATTTTTTAAATTATTTAATTATTCTAATTTTAAATTTTCTGTCATTTCCACTTTAATTGAATAGTTTCGAATTATTTAATTAAATTAACTATTTCATCACTTCTACTCTATAATTGATTAAATAATTAATATTATTTAATTGATTTACTAATTATTCCTATTTCTTAATTTTATTTTTTATTTTTTATTTTTTTTTAACGAGGGGAATCGGGTGCAGCACGACCCCCCATATAACCCCCCACCGCCGGTAAACTTTTTACCGTGACCGGCAGTGCTGGCGGGACACACCAACCGGTACCACAGGAGCGCCAGAGAGTCGAACCCATGGTGGGCGCCCTGCGACAGGGAACACCTTAACCAACTGGGCTCGAACCGGCTCCCCTCCTATTTCTTAAGTTTAATTAAATAATTTATTATTATTTAATTAATCCATTTCTCATTTCCCACTTTTCAAATTAATTTTTTTAATTATTTAATTTTATCCAATTATTTCTTAACATTATCTTCTCCTTAAATAAATAAAACCATTTATTTAATTTTCATTTCCACCTTGCACATGCAATTAATAATTAATTCATTTATTTATTAATTAATTAATCATGCATTTCCACCTCACCAGCTGACTAGACTTACTCTTAGTCCACTCCCACTCACTTCGAGTTCACTGAGTAATCAATTTTGTCTACTAACAATCAATCACACTTATCTTTGTAATCAATTCTCTTAACTGGCCTATACAACCAGTTAGCTACAATTTGATTAGTTAACTCCTCATCAATTTTGAGTCATTTATCTCCTCAGTCTCTTATAAAATCTTGACCATTGATCGATATCACCAAAAATCTATAAATTCAACCCTCCTATCATCTATGACTCATCTATCATCATTACAAAGAAACTATACACATATCAGTAGTGCTTTGTGCTACAAAATTTTAGAGCAATTACTATTACACTTTTTTCCAAGGTGTAAAGAGGATAACAATAGAACTAAGCTAAGGCAGTTGTGTGGAGTTGTGTGTGTGGAAGTTTATTGTATATCATTGTGATTGCAATTTGTCTTAATGCTCTATTGTTGTGATTTGTGAATTGATTGTGAATTGTGTTATTTGTTATTTGCTTATTCGATTTCACAACCATTTTCTAGGCCATACAAATAATATAAATTTTTTTTGGACAAGTTGGGATCTTCATTACTTGATAAAGATTAGAATATTCAAATGATTCAAGTTTTTAAGGACCAATTCCAAGAAATAGTAAAAGAAAATCTCTTGAGGACCCTAAGTTTCCATTATTCCAATTAATCACTTGATTAAAATAAGGGTTGCTTGTGAATAAATTAAGAAAAAAATATAGAATTTAGAATCATTCTAGAAAGGATTCAAGGGATTTTATGAATATTGAAGTTAAATTTACTCACTCAAATGGACTTGGTTCCTGGTTAGTAAAAACAAAATTGGGTGATTTTACATCTTATTTGCAAGTGTTGGAGAGTGAAGTAGCAGAGGGTAGTTAGTAGAGTGTATCAATGATGACATCCATTTGCATTCAAAAAATTTCTTATCGATAAGGATATAATAGGACAAAAGTGCTACAAGCAACTATGTCTTCTCATATGCTGCAAGCAAATGCATCTTTTCATATTCCTCATGTTTTGTCATCTTGTGGGTTTTTGGAGGGAATGAAATTTCACAATTCCTCCCCCTTAATCTTATAAATACATATGTAATATCAATCGTAAAGGGTTGGAAAATCCTGTTTTGGAATACAATTTATTTTTTTGAGTTTATTTTAATTTCTTTTCTTTTCTTTGTGAGTTTCAAACTCTAAGCCTTGTTCCTATCTCTTCCCATGTTAAGTTCAATGAGTATTGATTAATTTTATATGTGATTTAGGCTATTGAAACTTTATTGATGGTGAAGATTTTTGTGTGGTAATTTGAACTTGATGCTTGCAGGAAGTTTACATTTCATTTACAAAAGTTCCTTTGGAGCACCATGCCATGTGGTGACTATGAAAATGTCATTTGAGGTCTAGTTTCAATTAGATTTGTCTATTTATTGAATGATGAATGAAGGATAGGTGTTGTGGGATTAAGATTTTCGACCCCTTTTTTTCCTCCCCTCTTTTAACTATTTTTAGATTGTGGTTAGTGTAGGAATAGTTTAGGTTTATTTTATTGCATTTTTTAGGGTTTAGTTTTTTCCAAAGAGAGATTCATAAAATTTTAAGAGAAACAAGGGTTTGGTATAAATTAAATAATATTCAAAATATATGATTTGTTAATAAAATAATTAAAAAGCTTCAAATCTATAAGCACAATTTTTGTAATTAATATTTTATAAAATCCCTTCATTAATTGTCATATGAAAATAAAGAGAAATTATTATTTTCTTAGAATTTTGTATTGTTACTCTTTATGTTGTAAGCACGAGTTATCGATTATTCAATGATTACTTGTGATAGTAATTGTTAGACATTGTTTATTATGGTTAAATATAAAGGTATAATTTTTGGATGTGGTTATGATTTCTTTCAAATTGTCTTTATTGTAATTTTTAATAGTAAATTAGATTTGAAAAAGGGCTTGAATCCTTAAAATTTATGTTGAAGCTCCCCATTGAATAGGAAGTTTTAAATCTTGCCTATCGAGATAATCTAGTCCCATTTAATAAAAAATTAAAAGAAGAATCTTAAGGTGTAAAAAACATTTCAAGTCGGGGAAATTATATTTATCTAAGTGTTGGTGTAACAAAATGTGTATCAATAAAGTGGCACAAGGAAGGATGAAAAATAGATTTTAAAGGTACTCAAACTTGATCTAGATCAAGACAAATAAAGTAGGAGAGACACAAATTTATTGATGTTAGGACAAAGTAGGAGAAGGTGAACCTAATGGTAGCAACAACTAAAGTGAGTAATCCAATTTTGAATATAATTTAATATTACTCACTAGATCCCTTGACACCTTCAACATCATTGAAGACATATATTCCACAAGTTAACACGTTTGTATAGTTTGGTGATTTAATTTACTTCACCCACCTCAACTGCTATACCAATTAACACTCAAAAATAAGTACTGTGACATTGGAAAAAAGGATCTATGGTGTAAATCACACTTCTTCCTATATCATAATTGAAAAAGGACTAAAATTGATCTCAACACCCACTTGGCTACTAACTTCAATGGAAGAGTCAAAATGGTGGATTAGGGTTTCAACTCTTTCTGAATGAGATGTGTTGATATAATTAATTGATTGATAACTGACTTAATTTGATAATGTGACGATGCACCTATGTTAACTATGAAAATATAGCAAACTGAGATGATTTCTAGAAAATGTAAAATTGATAAACAAAAATAGATTTCAACATAGCCAAGGGCAGACAGAGGAAATTGATATATAAATTTGGGCTAGATTTGGGTGGATAGGGGAGTTGGGCTAATATACTAGGAAATAACTACGCAAAATCAGACTTCAATCTCTTTTTGCTCTTGGTCTATAGATCCTTCTTCTTTGGGCTCATTGTCAAAACTTTGTGTGTCACTAATAAAATCAACTTTCCTTGATTTGTTGACTTATAGGGCTTGAACTCTTGATTGAGCAATTAGATCTTCAATCCTCCTCCAATTCACTTAAGATCTATAACCTGCACACATAAAAGAGGCATAAGGGTTGTGTTGTATAGGGGCTTACCTAAGTCAAACTCCGTTTTGGTATTTCTACCTCCATAACAGCTATGATGATATAAAAGAGAGCTTAACTTGGTCGAGCAGAGGCTAAATGATAAACAAGTGATAAATTGACAATTACTGCAACTCACCACTCAAATTTGCATTCCTTGAGGGACTAAAGTCATTATACTCATCATCTTCAAGGAGAAATTTATGCTTGATGAAGTCTTGCAAGTGTTAGTACTCAAAAAATAAATAAACATGAACAAAATCACATAAAATCATGATGTATTGCTAACATGATGCTTGACTAAAATAATGTTGCGATAATTCTACTCTTGTTTGCTCTTGATTTTCTCAATAATAATCTCAATTTCCTTCTCAAACATGCTAAGATTAAAATGGTAAAAATAACTTGTATTTATATGCAATTCTTTATGTAGACACTGAAAAATGTCCTGAATGATATTATACACTCGAATTAGGTATACTAATATCGTTTCCTCTCAAACCCATCCTTTTTTCGCTTAATTGATTAAATTAGCCAAGCTATTTAATTAATTGCATCATTCACATCTATTAACCTAATTAATTTAATCAGGTTAATTCACCCCCTTTTCATGCTAACAATTCATCTCATTAAATTAAATAAATCAAAGTATTTAATTTAATTCCCTAAGTCTTCTTATTTAATTAAATAGCCCTAAGTTATTTAATTAAATGTCATTTCACCATTCCCCATTCATTAAATCATTTAATTTAATGAATATCACTTTATTCTTCTAATCCCGCTAATTGTATGATTAACATGGTTTAATTAACAATTATTAATTAATCTCTTTCCTCCCACTTGCAAGGGAATATTCCCTCCCTTTTTGCACAATTAATTTTTTTTTTAATTAGAAAAATATCCTTTTTTCATCACCCATGAATATTCCAAAGAATATTCTTTCTCCTCCAATCATTTAAGAAAGGGAATATTCTCACAAAGCTTCATGTGCAAGTTAAAGTAGAAACTCCTTGAGCAAGTTAACTTTGGACCTCTTGTACAGGTGAAAAGTGTGCTTGTGTGGAAGGAATGAGAACCCTTGATTAAATCTCATCTTGCATTCTCACCCATTGATGAGAATCCATGATCCATGCCTCCCATTTCTTCCATCCTTGATCGTTGATTAGCTTTCTTAATCTCAACCCTCCATTTATCATTTGCTTTCTTATAAATAAAACACTATTTGGAGACAAATGGATCCATCTTTCAATTTGCAAACTTATGCTGTTGAAATCACTCACACTCACACTCATATTTGCACACATTTAGCATTTTTTAGTTTAAATTAGTTGCATAATAGCTTAGCTTCCATTAATGGCTTCCATGCATCCATTTAGCTAAATAGATAGTTAGGGTTTGAATCTTTTAGTTTAATCTCATTTAGATTATCTTAGAAATTGCATATCTACATCTTTTAGCATAAAATAATGGTAGATTAACTCTTTCATCATGCTTAATTTAGCATAAATCATGTTTTCATTCACATCTCACAACAGTTTCATCGATTCTCTTCAATAGAATCGATTGAAACAAGCCACTGATCACGAGATTGGGAAAGGGTCGTTGTTCCACATCAACACAACACCAATTCCAAAACAGGATAAGTTTTAAATGGGTTAGAGTAGAAATTTAAATGCTTTTATAGTTCATAATGTTTAGTTAACTTTCATTTGAATGATCTTGTTTAAGATTGAGTATTAGTGGCCATGTTATGCTTCAATTCTTCATGGATCAAGCGTATTCGACCCATACTAATATCCTCGATCGACATTCTAGCGCTAGAAGGAGTGAAAACTAGTCAAATTTAATCAATTTCTAGCTTGAATTCCGTTCGTTTTGACTTTTGTAGGAAAGAGCGACACCTAACTCAATTTCAGTGATGCCTTTGCAGGGCGTCCCCATATAGCGACGCTATTGTCATTTCAAACAACGATGCCTATTAAATGAACCAATGTTGATTAAACAAACGACGATGCTAATACTTTATAGAGGTATCGAAGATTTATAAATGGCGACGCCCAACCAAATAGCAATGCTATCATGCTCTTTGGTTTGTCTACAGAGCGACACCCAAATTCACTAGAGCGACGCCCTTGTTCACTAGAGCAACGCTATTGTGAATAGCGACGCCCAACTTTGGTAAGAAGTTTAACAATCATTTTTCAGCATGTGTTTTAATTTTCTTGATTCATCAGAATACTAAGATGCCTCTAACGTTGTTCTAGTTTTTAGACTAACGTGGTTTTGTAGGATTAGACAACACAAAGCTAAAGTGAATAAGCATTCTCATCTTAATATTTTATGATTGTAACAAGTGTTTGATGCTTTGGGGAAATTATAACCCAATTTCTTATGCTTTTTACTTTACGTTCTAGGACCTCACTAAATTTCATTTGGGTTTAAAAAGAATGCTCAAACGAGACTAAAATTGAACCCTCATTTCTTCATTGTCTTTTGGGTTTAAAATTGAACAAGGAAACTTACATTTCGGTTGGTGCATAAAATGAATTCATCTTGGATTTACTCGGTAAAATGAATGAGTGTCTACTTTGTTGTGACACATTTGTAGTGTGTATCCAATCCCCTTGCACTTCATGTGATCTTGGGTGAAGAGAAACACTCCAAGTGTACTTTGCTATTTGTGTGCACTTATAGTACGCATCCAATCCCCTTGCACTTCGTGTGATCTTGGGTGAAGAGAAATACTTAAGTACACTTTTATGCTTTGTGTCACCCTTAAGAGAGGACTTACTATGAGACACACCCCACAACGGGAAACTCATAGGCAAGTTCTTGAAAGAATGTTTATCGGCGGGCTATATTGAAGGTTGGGAAATTGTGAGAAAGTACCTTCTATCATGGACTGTATAACATACTACACCTAGTACCATTCCTTAAGTGGAACAAGAATGGTAGTAAGATCCTTAAGTGGAAAATCAGGTGTGTATACGACTGGGTGTTCTTGGTTTGTTATTAAGAACCAAATTGTTTAGTTAACAAAAATCCTTAATGCTTGTTGGTGCAAGAACGGTCGTTCTAAAGCCACCCCACATTTGTACTATTTATTTTTGAAACTAAAAAATCCTTAGGATCTTTAGATCCTTAGGATTTTGAGATTTGGTGGTCTTGAGAAGTGTGTGTCGTGGAGGGGAGCTAGTGTCGTCAAATCTCTAACTGTTCACATTGTCTTAGTGTTTGGAGAAATTCGAGTGGGGACTCAACAAGTATGGCCATTTCAAACCTAGGATTGTAAATGATTATGAGTCAGTTTAATACATTGCTTGGTTCCAAAACATTATGAAACAAACATCCACTATCTTCCTCAAAATTTCAAACACTTTGGCTTAAATATGGATACCTCTTGAATTAGCCTTGATATTACCGCTTGTCCTAAGGATTGCTATCCTTAGAGATTTCTAAATATCTTGAATTATATCTCAATCCATATTTTCCAGAGACAACATAGGCAATTATGGCTTCAACCTCGTGATTTTCACAAATGGACATTGTGAAAGTTATGATGTTTTTGACATAAACAATTAGTTTGAAAACATAATCAAGATAAGTGTTTGTGGTAAAATAAATTCACTTAAGCAAGATAAAATTGACACAATTGAACCCCACATGACTATTTGGAGACCAATTGCTCCTGTTGAACAACTTGATCTTGAAGGTGCTATCATTCAACCAAACTTTGAACTCATTAGCAGAGAACAGACCGATATCATTAGTAGTTTGAGAAGTTTCACTTTTTTCATGAAAGAAACACCCGCTCAGTGGAGAAACACCACAAACATCTTAGACAAAGAAGAGGAACAAACCGATATTGAGGTTGGAAGGTCCATATTACCACCACCCGCGTAGAAATAAATATCCTCTTTTCTTCCATAGACATAAACTTCTCTAAATGATCTCACACAAAATCAAAATCCCCAAAAGAAGGTCTACGGGTCGTCACTTCAAACTTAGGCATCTTAGTTCAAAGGCAATCAAAAACCGCATTTCGACAGTCTACCTCAACAGAAAAAAGTTGTTAGTAAACTTTTATGAACGCGCATTGAGGAAACATCCAAACATGTACATGTTATTTATGAGTCAAAACCTAGGTCTTTTTCATGATAATCAACCTATCTACAACCTTGGTCCTTTTCATGGTCTTGAACTCCTCTAAGTGATCTATCACACAATCAAAATCCGTAGGGGAAGATCTACATGCTGCCATTACAGACATAGGTATCATAATTCAAAGTTTGGCAGGAAGTGGGCCTTAATACTTTATCGCAATCATGACCTCTTGTTAAGAAATTATTATGCTCGATTTAGGAGGAACGAACCAGATTTACATACCCACATCTATCCTCTCATTTAGGTCAACATTAGTCTTTAGAATTTGAAAAATTTAGAGGTCTAGCATCATTCTCACTACCTTTGTCTTGGAAAACAAAGGTTCATTATAAGTCAACATTGGGTCAAACACTTCATTCATCCCTCCATCAAATTTCATCCTTCACTTCACTAAACTTTGCAATTTTTTTGAAAACACCAACATTTTTTGACTTGAACACCAATCAAACCCAAAACCCTAACTTAGGTACTTTGTATGTGAAATGTATCCTTTTCCATGCATTTAGTTAAGTTAGTTACCATCTTTGAACTAGTTTATCTTAAAGGTCATGGGTCTACCCTAAAGATTTCCAAGTTCATAAACATCCTTTATCCTAACATCAAAACATCAACCTCAAGTCAAAAGTGTTGTCCCAAAATGTTTGCAAAGATCACTTCCCACATCATCCATCTTTTCATCCCCCATTATCATCATTTCTCAAAAAAGAATTAGAGAATCCCTTTTACCTAGATTTTAGTCAACTAGAGAGTTCAAACATTACAAATCTCAACACAACTCTCCCAAAGGTGACACAAAATTTATGGTAAATACAAGATCACAACACAAGAGAATCATGGAGAAAACCAAAGTAACATTTACCTCAAGTGATCCAAATCATCTAGAATTTGATCCAAGAAATCAAGTTACCCCATCATAACAACCATCATCTCCATCAGGACCATATGAGATAGAAGACATCACAAACAATTCATTTGAACTTACTAGGGAGAAAATCATGGAACATCAAGACTTTAAAAATGTAGCTCCTATTTCCCCATCATTTGTTGCACAAAATTTGACACATGGCTTCACAACTCAATCACTAGGGCTAAATCAAACATCCACTCCCAGTCTTGCAACTAGCCTTGCCAAGGAATTTGGTCTAACTCTTCCATTTGAAAGCAACACACTTGTGGGTACCCTTGATACCAATCCTCCATCCCAAACAACCACTTGGACACCTACCTTTGGTGCTCCTCTTGTTCTTGAAGATCCTAAATAGAAATATAAACCTCTTGAACTTCATTATTCCACAACAACCTCCACATATTGAGGACACCCCTCTTCATCCATACCCTTGAATACCACAAGTGTGCCCACCATCACACAAAGCAACATAGACCAAGTGTCTCAAAATAGCACACAAGAGCATGTCAATACCATACCACATAGTTAACCCTTAATACAAATAGGGACATCTTTACCCAACCCTCGAATTGGTGCATCCATATCATTGGTTTCACAAAACATATCTGTCCCATCCATTATCAACCCATCTCAAAACAACCCCTTGGTCACGAAACCTATGAATCCAGGTAATGCCTTGTTTACATCTTTAACACAAGGAAATCCTCAAGACATGGGACAAGAGAATCTTTTTAATCAATGGACTCAAGATCCTAATGTGTCATTACCATCACAAAATCTAATGAAAACATCCTCATCATTTCCCATGGTCCCCTTTACCATACAAAATCAAATGGGACATCAAACTTACATTCCTCCATCTCAATCCACTATCTTACAAGGAATGTTAAACCAAGGGAACCCCCAACTTTTTATCAATAATCCGCTACCCACTCAGAACATCAACACTCACAATCCATCTTAGATATCCCAACAACCACCTGATCCTAAATTACAAGTGCATGCCTTAGCCCTACAACAAGCACAAAAAGCTTATCAACAAGCCATCCAATGACAACAACAACAACAAGCAGCCCAACAAAAACAACAATAGCAAGTAGCCTTAGCGGCCCAACAGACAGCACGACAACAACATCAACAACAACAAGCAGCCTTAGAAGCATAGCAGGCAACACAACAACAACAAGAAGCAACCTTAGCAGCACAACAAGTAGCCTTAGCCCAACAACAACGTCAAGCTTATCAAGCAGCTTTAGCATCACAACAACAACAAAAACAAGCCCTCATGGCACAACAACAATAGCAGGCCCAACAACAAGCCCTTGTGGTGCAACAATAAAAAGCCCAACAACAAGCCCTAGTGGCACAACAACAACAATAATCCTCACTAGCTCAACAATATGCCCAACAACAACAAAAAAAACAACCAAGTTCCTACTATAATCCTCAATAGAACATCATCAATACAAACGCGTTAGGAACATATACATCAACACCTCAATCACCTTCACAAAATCTTACACCACCATACACCCCATACAACACCTTATCATATCAAAATCTTGCATACAACTCATCTGTCATCCCACCGTATGTTCCTCCACTAAACCCACAAGATGATCTAGCATCACAATTTAAGGCGCTATCACAAGAAATGTAGGATCTTCGAATGGGAAAGGCAAAGAATCCCTATACACATAATCTATGTCCTTATCTGTTTGACCAAAACATCACAATGGTACCATTCCCTCCCAGATTTGAAATCCCCAAATTTGAAAAATACAAAGGGAGAGGAAGTCCTATGGAACATATCAAAGAATTTAACGTCATGTGTATGGAGGTAGCCTACAATGGTTCTTATTTAATGCGCCTCTTCCCTTGAAGTTTAACATGTCCTGCTATGGATTGGTTTTCTCATATACCTCTCGATATCAAAACTTTCCAAGAAATTACAGATAAATTCATCGATCACTTCTTCTTTAACCTTGACATGGACGTAAGTCTAGAAGAATTGTACACTCTCAGACAAAACAAAGGAGAATATTTCACTAATTTCTTACAACGGTGGAGACAGAGAGCTAGTAAGAGCAAGTGGCCTCTTCTTGATGAACAACAAGTGGGAATCATCATAGAAAATTTAGACCCTGATCTATCTTTTCACTTGAAAATGTACTGCATCACATCTTAAGACGAGCTTGTACCTAGAGCCCTTAACATTGAGAGAGCTCTAATTTCAGAGGGGGATACTCAAGCTTACAAAGACAATCGACCATCAACCAGTTGAAATGACAAGCCTCGTGTCTGGGCTAAGAACAAGAATGTAACAAATGATGGTGTGGTAGATGCTAAGGTAGTCCTAAGTGCTCCTAGACCAAACAACAATCAAGTTGCTAACATTCAACCGACGGTGCAACAAACAACACCTCCTCAGAACAATCAAATCAACAACATTGACATGCAATAAAGGCGAACCACCAACAAGAACAACTATCCCAAACACAAGTACACACAATTATCTAAACCTATCGAAACCATCATGAAGAAGTTGGTAGAGTCAAATTTGATAACACTTGACAACTTTGAAAACTACCAAGAACCCCAAGAGAAACCATCCTGGACAATAAGAACGACCTTTGTGACTTTCACAAAATCAAAGCACATAAAACGACAAACTGCATGAGACTCAAGAATATCATCCAAGATCTCATAGAGAATGACACCATACTGTTGAAGTACCAGTTAGGAATCACGATCTTAAGATATACAAGAACCCTATGCTAGATCATAACAAAAGGAACAACAACGAAAAAGCTAAGGATTACACAAACGTTCAACATACCTATTCCAATGTCGTCACTTCTTGTGATATGATCATCACTGTTGTCACCATCAAAGGATCTAGTGCGAAGTGTGGAGTCACCACACGACATGGAAAAATTACTGTCCAAGGAGTCTCATCACAATCTAGGGCATAGCCTACATTTCCAACATCCAATCCTAGCAAGTAAATCTCCTAGATCAACTTAAGAAGACCCCTGCACAAATATCAATCTTGGAGATATTAAGGCTATCCCCCGCACATAGAGAAATATTAGAGAAAGCTTTGTCTGAGTCATCCATCCCTGAGGATATAGACACTGATGAGTTTCAAGCTATGGTGGGGCATATCGCTAATCATCTTCTCACCTTCTCAGAACAAGACCTACCATCACAACCATCTCATAACCGTGCTTTACATCTTGAGGTTATCATTTATAAAAATAAGGTCAAAAGAGTCTTAGTAGATGGAGGCATTGATCTGAACATTTGTATCCCGCAGTTAATCAAGAACCTGGGCTATTCAGAGGATACCATTGAGAAAGCAAAGAGTACCATCATCAAAGCATATGACGACCAAGAATGGGTATCACAAGGCATCATTGCACTACCCATCCAAGTGGGACCCCTCATTGCAGAAACTACATGCCAAGTGCTAGACCTTGATCTTCCCTATAACATCCTACTTGGAAAACCATGGATCCATGCCCTAAAAGTTATAGCCTTGACCTATCATCAATGTGTAAAGTTTCCTTTTTAGGGCAGATAAATTACCATCCATGGAGATCCCGAGCCTTTTTATTATTGCAAGAATCTTGAGGCCAAGTTTGATAAGATACCCCTGTTGGAGTTATGGACAGACACTGAGAAGAGGGGGGTGAATCAGTGTCAAAATTTTTTCAACTTTGACCTATATTTTTAATTCTGATTTCCTTTTCTTTCAACAATAGAGTAGAGTAATCACTTTTGAAAGCATAAAGATATGACAACATCAACTCAATCTATTAGACAACTTATGAAAATATGATTTGAGTGAGATATCTTGCATTTGCCAAAACATAGCTCAGATTTGATCTCAATATTACTCTGATTAATGCATTCATGAGTTGAATGTAATCATTCATAAATAGAATTGAGAACAATAATAATCCCAATAGTGAGCTGAAACAACAACACAAAAAAGTAGTGAGCACACAGAAGAACAAAGAGACAAAAGATTTGTCGAGTGGAAAACCCTCCTGGGGTAGAAAAACCATTCCTAAACTGCCTTACTGGCTTAATCTTAAAAAAACCACTGTTAACAATGCCTTATAGGCTAATTTTTGAGCACCAACTCAAGGAGCACCAACCCCTCATTTTGAAACACCAATTTCAAGGAGCACCAACCCCTCATATTATTTTCAGAACAATAATAATATCAGAGGATCTCTCTATTTTTAGTTAAGCTCATAACTCTCTGTTTTTTAATACATCTCTTGATATGGCCAAAATAACTGTCTCTGAACTTCTATCCAACAGATTTTACAGTGTTTATAACACTAGTTTTTATACAATACTTTCAGTATGTCTGTCATAAGAAAAAATCTTCAAAGATTCATTTATCAGAGGAAACTGAAACTCATTTGCTAATTTTAGCTGAATAATGACAGTCTGTAGATGATGGTAAAAAATCAAGAGTAATGCTTATCCAGAGAGCTGCAAATCATCCATTATTTAAAAAATGCAACTGCTCAAAAAGGAAAACTCAATGAATATTTTGCCATGTAACCGTTCATAGATTCAATGCCAATCAATGATGTCAGCCACAGTGTTTGAGTCTTTGTTAACCATTCGCTGAGACATCCAGATAGTTCTACCGAAGGCAATTAAATTTCCAGTCATTCCTCTTAGTTATCGCTTTCGCCATGACCCATAAGAGTCGGGGAGTAGTCATAACGAATACATTATGTCATGCCGAGAGCTCATATGATATGTTCTTTCCAATCGTTGAGACATAAGCAAGTTTCTCACCGAGATCCCCTTTTCGTTTCATTCACTATCGCTGTAACCTTTTGATATCAGAAAGACCCTATGCAGATCACATTGTGTTTCACCGAAAGTCTCCTTTTACTCCTTGTAAGTCACTGTAACATAATGGTTCTCTCGCAGATGCATCCTTCTATCTTATGAGGGTCGCTATAACATACCGACATTGGGGAGACCTCTCATAGAATGCTTGAGTCATACCGAAAGTTACTCTTTCATCCCGTGTTGCTGAGACAATCCATAATCGGGGAGACGTTTTGTAGATTTCATTGAGTTTCACTGAAAGACCACGTGATCATTCCTGTTCGCCGAGACAAGGCAACTTTATCGCCATCAAACATCCCTTTGTTTGTCGCTGTGACATATCGCTCTCGGGGAGACCTCTCAGAGAGCACACTATGTCATACCGAAACAATTATGTCGTCAGTCGCTCCTTTGTCTTATTAGCCTTCACCGTGACTTTCCACTATCAGAGAGATATTATATCGATCTCAATATGTTTCACCGAGAGCCCTTAATGTTTTCCCAGTCGCCAAGAAGTTTCTCACCGAACTGCACTTTTCGTTTCACCTGCTTCGCTATAGCTTTAAGATATTGGGGAGACCCTATGTAGATCGCTTTATGTTTCCCTGAGATTACTTCATACACCCTGAGTCGCTGAGATAAGAGCAAACTCTCACCGAGAAGCATCTCCCATTCACTTTCGCCAAGGCATTTCAAAATCGGGGAGAGGTCCCAAAGAGATCATTGAGTCACACCGAAAGCCCTTTATTCATCTGGTGTGTCGCTGTGACAAAACCAACCTCTCACCGAAAGCCCCACATAAGACTTAGTCGGCAAGACCCAACAAAGTTGTTGAGACATTACACCAAATATCATTAACTCATAATGATATAACCTTTGTGCACAAGTCGGTAAGACACCACGAAATTGCTATGACATTTCATTGAAGCCACAACCTTTGTCGATAAGACCTTTCGGTGCACGGTCGGTGAGACAATATGTCTTTGGTGAGACCACATACCGAATACACCACTCCTGCCGATATGTTCCTTTTCCTTCGGTCGATGAGACAAAGTAAGTTCTCCAAGATGTTACAACAAAGAAAAACCTCTTGTCGAAGAGCACCCTTTGTTGCCGGTCGGGGAGACATGATGAGTTCGCTAAGACATTATATCGACGCCGCAACTCTTGCCGATATGATCTTTCTTGTGCCGGTCGACAAGACACAAAGTGCTCAATGAAACAACATGCCGATAGGGATTACTTATGCCGATGAACCACCTCGTGTATTAGTCAATGAGACATAACAATCTCGTTGTGACCTCAGACCGACGGTAAAACTCCTGTCGAAAGACCTTTCCTCTGTCGCCAAAACCACGCGAATGTCACGCCGAAAGCTGCCTGTATGTAAAATCAAATTGTCATGACATCAGAAACATCTTGCCGAAAGGCAACACAAACGTTTATTAGAAAAATGGATCGGGGAAACCCTAGCATTCTCACGCCGATATGTTCTTTTTCAAGATAAAGCATGAGAAACCAATATGAAACTATTTGAATGTAAGCCAATGCCAAAGTCATCAAAGAGGTGCCATAAATAAAGCATAAGGATCCAAACTGAGACTGATCATCAAAGAGAACCAACTGAAAGAGATTTTTTCATCAAGGACAAACCATAAACACAACTGAGATCCAACAAACTCCCCCTTTGTCCTTGATGGAAAAACACAAATGACTCTCCCCCTTTTTGCCTCAATGACAAAGGATAGAAGAGAAGAATGTGCAATGCCAGGAAACACAACTGAGAAGCCAACCAAATACCATAAAAATCGGCTGCAAATAGAGCAATAGTGCAGTAGAAATATTTGCAGGAGAGCAGTAAGATTGTAACATGCTGATATCATAGCAAAAGTAACAATATGTCCTTTTCAAGAATCTCGGTCCATATCATCAATGCTAAAGCAAAGGTACCAAAAATATTATAATGTAACAAACCAAATTGATACCTAAAGATTGAAGATCTATTACTTGAACATACCACCTTCTTTGTCATGTTCGATCAAGGCACATTCAAGATCACCTACTCCACATTCAATTTGATTAACTTCAATCTAGCAATACTAAAATTTGAGCACAAACAACCAACCTCTTCTCAACACAAGTAACCTCAGTCACTGTCCATGACAATACATATCAAAGACCAATGATACTGGTTATTCTTCTTCAAACGACACACATCATTTTACTCTTTTCATACACAAAATATTTACTCTTTTCATACACAAAATATAACTTGAAAGCATGTATACTGCATAATTCATCGTCAATTTGTTCTTGTACACCCATCCTCAGTCCATATGAGAACTTCTATTACCACACCAAGAACAATGAAAAATACCAAAGATAATTAATCTCAACCCTCACACGACACCGAATAATATCATCAAAGAAATAACTCATAACATCAAACATGTTTTTCAATCACTGTTCTCCAAAGATAAATACATCGACATCACTTCAGAACAAAGGCTTTCTTATTTTTAATATATTGAGGAACTCATCTATATGTCTCCATACCGCTCAAAGATGTCATAAGGTCATACCATTAATTCCAAAACCCAAGCATCCAAAGAGTTCATTTAAAAACAAAGTGCACTGTCATTTCAAAAACTTCTGAAAACTGTCAACCACTAGACCAAGCAAAAACATTCCTTAACATCTTATAACACCAAAAGAAAATGCAAGATGTCATACCTCATTCTAGACTCCATAGGGGTAAAATATATTACCATAATAGACTCCCCCTGAGTCTTTGCTTCTTCTCAAGACCTAGAAGGCAACACTTGTGCAAGGAGTGCACAAGGAGTTTTCTCAGAAGCATCTTTATTGCTCTTCTTGTCATCTTGATTGCTCTTTCTTCTCCACTCCAATGAATACTTTTTCACTTGTTTGCTTGAAGTACCGCCTTTTCATTGAATATGCATTATCGTATTTTTATGTCCAATGTTATTACATCTGAAACAAAAGACTTTGTGATTGTTCAGAGAAATAGAAGACTTCCTACAAACATTTCAAGCATTGTTCCCTACATTATTATCACTTGTATTTCTTCTACAGTCTCTTCTGAAGTGACCAAAATTGTTACAATTGTAAAACACCACATCCTCACTTCTAGGGACATTAGAATGATTCTGTTTGACCATCTTATGCAATCAATTGCCTTATGACCATTTTCATTAAAAACATAACAATATCCTTGGAAAGAATGATTATACTTGAATGAATGATCATGCCAAGGATGTGAAGATCTGAAGACATTTTTCCTTTCTCTATGAATACCTTTAGATTGTCTTCTAGTGTCAATGTTATCCTTTGATGCAGCAATACTATAACCAAGATCAACCTTCATTCTTGGTGTTTGCTTGGCTGTAAAAATCTTTCCATCTGAAGTAGTAAACACTGTTTCATGTTTAGATTTGTCTGCAAAGCTTTGTCCAACCTCATATCCCAGTCCTGTAGGATCTTTAGAATGCTTTTGCCTGCCCAACATCTCATTCAATATATTAGTACTATGATCAAATTTCTGAATTTTACCAGATTGAGCCTTGATACTTTCAAGCTCTTTTCTTAAAGCAACTACCTTTTCTTCAAGTTTTAGACAAACAATCTTTTTAATCTCCAAATCAGAACTCACAACGTCTGCAATCCTCTTATATTATTCAATTTCAATTTTTTGACTTATAATCATATTGTCCTTAAGAGTTAGTTCTTTTAACAAGGAATCATTATCTGAATATTTCTTTAAAGAATCAATCTCATTTTCTAGTTTATTACACAATTCATCCTTGTCTTTTAACTTGACTTCCAAACTCTCTTTTTGCTGAAGCTATCTTGTTAAAAATTGGTTTTCTTTTCTAAGCTGCTTAATAGTATCTAAGGCACATAGGAGTTCACCTTCCAAATCAACCTCACTTTCTGGTTCATCATAGTCCTGTTCAGAGTTAACTTCACCCAAAGATTGATCTACTTTTACACAAGTTTCTTGATCATTTAAATATTCATTAATGATCTCCTTGGACTTCTTTTCAAAACTATAAAGGTTTACACCTTCTTCACTCTCAGATGTTTCACAACTTATTTCAGTATCCAAAGATATCTCCTCTTGTAACTCACTATTCTGATTCATTTCAGTCAACTTATCCCAAACTTCCTTAGCACTGCTGTAATTAATGACTTTTGTAATGAGTTTATTTGGCAAGTTACTAAAAATAGCATTTATAGCTCTAGTATTGGATTCAAGTGCTTTCTTCTCCTCAAGAGTGGAAGGAGATGTTGCAGATGTAGTACAACCCTTTTCAACTGCTGCCCACACTTCAGATCCTAAAGAAAGTAAGTATGTTTCCATCCTATTTTTCCATATAATAAAGTTTGTTCCTTTGAACTAAGGAGTTCTAGATCTAGGATACTCTACCATTTCCGAGCTACTGTTTATGAACTCTTCCTCGTTATTCCTTATACTAGATTCAGGTTGAACATGATGAATAGCATTTTGTTGAGAACATCTTTTTCCCTTATTCCTTCTGTTCTTTCCCATATTAACCAAAGTACTCCAAGAAACCAGGAACAATCCTCGGTGGTTTAGACCTATCAGAGGACCCTACGCTCTGATACCAATTGTTGGAGTTATGGACAAACATTGATAGGGGGGGTGAATCAGTGTCAAAACTTTTTCAACTTCGACCTAGATTTTTAATTCTGATTTCCTTTTCTTTCAACAATAGAGTAGAGTAATCACTTTTGAAAGCACAAAGATATGACAACATCAACTCAGTCTATTATACAACTTATGAAAATATGATTTGAGTGAGATATCTTGCATTTGCCAAAACATAGCTCAGATTTGATCTCAATATTACTCTGATTAATGCATTCATGAGTTGAATGTAATCATTCATAAACAGAATTGAGAACAGTAATAATCCCAACAGTGAACTGAAACAACAACACAGAAAAGCAGTGAGCACACAGAAGAAAAAAGAGACAAAAGATTTGCCGAGTGGAAAACCCTCCTGGGGTAGAAAAACCACTCCTAAACTGCCTTACTGGCTTAATCTTAAAAAAACCACTGTTAACAATGCCTTATAGGATAATTTTTTAGCACCAACTCAAGGAGCACCAACCCCTCATTTTGAAACACCAATTTCAAGGAGCACCAACCCCTCATATTATTTTCAGAACAATAATAATATCAGAGGATCTCTCTATTTTCAGTTAAGCTCATAACTCTCTGTTTTTTAATACATCTCTTGATACAGCCAAAATAATTATGTCTCCGAATTTCTATCCAACAGATTTTACAGTGTTTATAACACTGGTTTTTATACAATACTTTCAGTATGTCTGTCATAAGAAAAAATCTTCAAAGATTCGTTTATCAGAGGAAACTGAAACTCATTTGCTAATTTTAGCTGAATAATGACAGTCTGTAGATGATGGTAAAAAATCAAGAGTAATGCTTATCCAGAGAGCTGCAAATCATCCATTATTTAAAAAATGCAATTGCTCAAAAAGGAAAACTCAATGAATATTCTGCCATGTAACGGTTCAGAGATTCGATGCCAATCAATGATGTCGGCCACAGTGTTTGAGTCTTCATTAACCATTCGCTGAGACATCCAAATAGTTATGCTGAAGGCAATTAAATCGCCAGTCATTCCTCTTAGTTATCGCTTTCGCCATGACCCATTAGAGTCGGGGAGTAGTCATAACGAATACATTATGTCATGCTGAGAGCTCATATGATATGTTCTTTCCAATCATTGAGACATAAGCAAGTTTCTCACTGAGATCCCCTTTTCGTTTCATTCACTGTCGCTGTAACCTTTTGATATCGGAAAGACCCTATGCAGATCACACTGTGTTTCACTGAAAGTCTCCTTTTACTCCTTGTAAGTCGCTGTAACATAATGGTTCTCTCGCCGATGCATCCTTCTATCTTATGAGGGTCGCTATAACATACCGACATCAGGGAGACCTCTCATAGAATGCTTGAGTCATACCGAAAGTCACTCTTTCATCCTGTGTCATTGAGACAATCCATAATCGGGGAGACGTTTTGTAGATTTCATTGAGTTTCACCGAAAGACCACGTGATCATTCCTGTTCGCCGAGACAAGGCAACTTTATCGCCGTCAGACATCCCTCTGTTTGTCGCTATGACATATCGCTCTCGGGGAGACCTCGGAGAGCACACTATGTCATATCGAAACAATTATGTCGTCAGTCGCTCCTTTGTCTTATTAGCCTTCACTGTGACTTTCCACTATTGGAGAGATATTATATCGATCTCATTATGTTTCACCGAGAGCCCTTAATGTTTTCCCAGTCGCCAAGAAGTTTCTCACCGAACTGCACTTTTCGTTTTACCCGCTTCGCTATAGCTTTAAGATATCAGGGAGACCCTATGTAGATCGCTTTATGTTTCCCCGAGATTACTTCATACACCCTGAGTCGCTAAGATAAGAGCAAACTCTCGCCGAGAAGCATCTCCCATTTGCTTTCGCCAAGACATTTCAAAATAGGGGAGAGGTCCCAAAGAGATCATTGAGTCACATCGAAAGCCCTTTATTCATCTAGTGTGTCACTGTGACAAAACCAATCATCGAAAGCCCCACATAAGACTTAGTCGGCAAGACCCAACAAAGTCGTTGAGACATTACACCAAATATCATTAACTCATACTAATATAACCTTTGTGCACAAGTCGATAAGACACCACGAAATTGCTATGACATTTCATTGAAGCCACAACCTTTGCCGATAAGACCTTTCGGTGCACGGTCGGTGAGACAATATGTCTTCGGTGAGACCACATACCGAATACACCACTCTTGCCGATATGTTCCTTTTCCTTCAGTCAGTGAGACAAAGTAAGTTCACCAAGACGTTACAATGAAGAAAAACCTCTTGCCGAAGAGCACCCTTTTTTGCTGGTCGGGGAGACATGATGAGTTTGCTAAGACATTATATCGACGCCGCAACTCTTGCCGATATGATCTTTCTTGTGCCGGTCGGCAAGACAAAAAGCGCTTGATGAAACAACATGCTGATAGGGATTACTTATGCCGATGAACCACCTCATGTATTAGTCGGTGAGACATAACAATCTCGAGGTGACCTCAGACCGACAGTAAAACTCTTGCCGAAAGACCTTTCCTCTATCACCAAAACCATGCGAATGTCACGCCGAAAGTTGCCTGTATGTAAAATCAAATCGTCATGACATCAGAAACGTCTTGCCGAAAGGAAACACAAACGTTTATTAGAAAAATGGATCGGGGAAACCCTAGCATTCTCACACCGATATGTTCTTTTTCAAGATAAAGCATGAGAAACCAATCTGAAACTATCTGAATGTAAGCCAATGCCAAAGTCATCAAAGAGGTGCCATAAATAAAGCATAAGGATCCAAACTAAGACTGATCATCAAAGAGAACCAATTGAAAGAGATTTTTTCATCAAGGACAAACCATAAACACAACTGAGATCCAACAACCCCAAATACCCAAGAATGATGAAGGGACTACGCCTTCTACCCCATTTTTTGACCCATCATCCCTCACATCTACCTCAATAGCAAAAACACCCATTATGCAGAACATTCCTAACATCAAAGTAGTGACCCAATGGTGTAGGAGCACTTGATGGACTATATGCCTCCATGAGGCCAATATGTAGATAAGAGTTTAGGAATTCTTAGGGGTAATTTAATAAGGTCTTTCAAGACCATTACAAGGTGCTTGAGTCATTTGATGAATGTTTAGATAGGTTGCAAGGTCATTGTACCCAATTTGCAAAAAATGAAAAAATGTTTTTAAAAGAGGTCTACAATAGGATTTTGATTTATTATTATTAATTTATTGTTTTTTTTTTATTCAAGGGGTAAACGCTTTTGGCCGGAGCTATGAACTGGAATACAACCATTCAACAATACCACCCCGACGGGGTTTGAACCTTGGTGGCAAGAACAACAATGCCACCTATAAACCATCACACCATGCCAATACCGACTATTAATTTATTGTTTTAATAAGGCCAAAGATGCTAAATTAGGCATGTTATAGGTCTTAGATAGTTGATTTGAGTCCATTTCTCAAATATTGCAAAAATGTGAAAAGTTGTCAAAAAAATTGTAATGCAAACTTGCAAAAATGTAAATATGGGAATACTAAGGGTCAAGTCATGTAAAAGATCATTGTAGGTAGTTGAAACTGATTGAAATCCATTTTTAAAATCTATTTATACCTACATCCATCGTTTTGAAGGGTGGTGATTATGAATTGAATAAAAAATCAGAAGTTTCGCCATGATTTTCTGTTATTTCTGAAATGTTTTCTGTTGTTTCTTTGCATTGTACAGAATTGTACGGGAAGATTATGGTACAAAAAAAACTGGAGGTAAAATCCCTACGAGTCTTCTTTCAAATTCCACTGATTTGGTTGAATTTCATGAAGATATGAAGAAGTTATGACCATTTTACTCTAGGCAGGTAGATTCAGATTTGCATAGGGCAGCAAGCAATAAAAATTGCATATCTTTCATTTTAACCATTAGAAATTGGTAAAAACTTGTATAAAGGTATGTTTTAAGTTTATGAATGATTTCCCATTGATTTCATTGATTTTTGAGAATATTTGGATGAGTTTTGAAGAAGCCCTAGGCTGTCCTCAGTAAATTTTATTGGGTTTTTGGTTCAAAATTGTTGGCTACATGTAGGGTTTTGATAAAGATAAAGTATTTGAGGTTGGAAATCAGTTTGGATGTAATTTTCAGGCATATTCCAAGGTGTGTGAAGCACTTTCAAGGTGACTTGAGGTTTGGAAGGACTAGTTTCAATAAACCCTTGCTTGCTTGATGAAAATTTGTGATTGAAAGAGGATTTTAATATCTGATGCAATATTGTGACTTTTAATTTTTAAAAGTGATTGAATTTGAGGTTTTGTAATTTAACTCAATGCTGAACAGGGTTATTTGGGTGATTGGAGGTGTTTTGAAGGGTCAAGAAGTGATTTTGGTGTGTTGAAGTAAGGGTTTTTTGAAGGGTAAAGTGTACTTGAAATAAGAAAATAAACAAAGAATGTTCTGAGTTTTGTTAGATGCGATTGAGATAAGTTGTTTTCTTCCTCTAGCATTGCATCACCCAAGATGATTATTGTGGGAACTAAAAGCTATTAAAGAACACTTTTGTCTTAGGAGAGTTTCCTATTTCTCCTCAATCTCATGGGAAACCCACATCTAGCAACAAAGAGCTCGAAACGATCAAGATGACAACTACTACCTTCACCAACAAGGACCACCGATTCTTGATTTATTCAAAAATGATGAAGCAATCTTAGAATTCATGGGACTTCATGACAACCTACCATGGGTAGATCACAAAGTAGGTTTTGACATAGAGCTGGACATAGGGGCATACTACGGAGAGACGATTGAATCCTTTAGTCACAAAATTGATGAAATGCAACTAACATGCAGATCCTTGAGTGAAAACCACATTGTGGCACTCTCTGATCCTAAAATAGTAAAAAGAAAGGATGTATCCGAGGGTGAAAACTTCTCTGAGGTGCCCAAGGATGATGGATTCAATCTCCCCCTTAGTGCAATGCATCCAAAAAAGTCAATAGTGCTAGCAGAAAAGGCCACTCTGGTTAATGTGGGAACAAAAGAAGCACCCAAGATCCCTTTCTATGTTGAATACTTGTTGGATGAAGAACAAAAGAATATAGCAACATTCCTCAAGGAGTGAAGAGCTAACTTTGCATGGTCATACATAGATATGTCAGGGCTTAATCCAGAAGTAGTTGTGCATCACTTAGTAGTTTATCCTCAATCCAAGCTAGTCAAGCATAAATTAAGGAAGATGCATCCTCAAATAACACTTTTGGTGAAACTAGAGTTACAAAAGCTTCTTGACGTTGGATTCATTTGATTGATAGACTATCTTAAGTGGGTTTCAAACCTGGTACCATTCTCAAAACCCACTGGGGGCATAAGAATCTGCACATATTTCAAAGACTTAAACAAAGCATGTCCAAAAGATGATTTCCCTCTTCCTAACATCGACCTCATTGTGGACTTAACAAGTGGGCACAAAATGCTATCACTCATGGATGGATTTTAACGCTACAATCAAATCATGATTGTTGGAAATAGGATGCCATTTAATTGCAAATCCTAAACATTAATTATTTCATGTATCTCCTAAGTTCTTAGAATGTGTTCAACAAAACTAAGATTAGGATGAGATTATTATTTGGATGAAATAAATCATGAAATTGAAATTTGTAGTTATTCCTAAATAATAGGAACATGTGGGTGCACACATGGTAAGGTGTCACTCACCTTGTGTTTAGTTAACTATACAGAGTAACAGTTAACACTTCTGAATGCATGTGAAGATCCTAGGAGTTAGGATTTGATGTTTGCATGCTTGAAGTTTAGTTTAGTTCAATTCAGACTAGTTCAGTTCAGTTCAGTTCAGTTTAGTTCAGTTTAGAATCAGTTTAGTTTAGTTTAGTTCAGTTTAGTTCAGTTTAGTTTAGTTTAGTTCAATTCAGTTCAGTTCAGTTCAATTCAGTTCAGTTCAGTTTAGTTCAGTTATGGTTCAGTTGTCTTCAGTTAGTTTCAGTTGTATGTTAGTTAACTTCAGTTAACTTGGAATGCATGGCTAATAACATTGAGTTGTATGATAGATAATAGGGACTACCTCCAGTTAACAGGGGATGACCATTCTTTGGGAATGGTGTTGAGTAAATGTTTTAGTTAACAAGAAATCACTTGGAGCTAACTTGGGCACCCAAGATGCTTTCTTGGAATTAACTCCAATGCATGATAAGATATTTCTGAAGGCTCTGTTAAGTGGGACCCTCTTTTGGGCGCCATCTTTGAGGAAGAGCTTTGTAATTATCACTGAAGTGAAGGATGAGTTGTAGCTTTAGTTTGGGATGCCGAAATGGGTAAAGCACATGTTCTAAGCTTTGGTCTTCATGGTAGAACTCAACTTGAAGCAATATGGCGTACCTTTTCAAGGGATTGAGCTTGTGCATTGTAATTATCACCATTTTGGAGATTACAAGGTTGGATATTGTCTCTATATCTCATTCAAGTTGAAGAGAGTTTTCGATAATTATTTTTTGCAGGTGTGAAGAAGATTGGTAAAGACAGAAGAAGCATTCTCAAGAAAGAATTGGATCTATTGTAATTCAGAGATTGAATAATAGAATAATTCTTGGTGGAGTTTTTTCCCGAAAGGGTTTCTCCACGGTATATCTTGTGTAATCTTTCTAATATCCTGTCTAGTTCTTCTATCAACTTCTCTCTTCATTCTACAACAGTAAAATGAATTAATCAAGATAATCACCCACAAAGAATATATGTAACAAAGAAAGAGCTTACTTAGATCATCATTATTAAAGTTTTACAGAGTATTAAGCTAAGAAAACACCTCATTTTTCAACAATGATAGCCAAGGAGGATCAATACAAAACTGCAATCACTTGTCCATGGGGAACATATTGCTGGAACGTGATGCCATTTGGGTTAAAGAATGCAGGAGCAACCTATCAAAGAGCAATGACCCTCATCTTTCACGACATGATCCACAAACATTTGAAGATTATGTGGATGATATTTTTGCAAAATCAAAGAAAAGAAGTGAGCATATCGGAGTCTTAGGACCCATCTTCGACAGGTTTGAAGAGTATAAGGTACGACTGAATCCAAAAAAGTGTGTCTTTGGAGTTACATCAGGAAAACTTCTTGGCTTCATCGTCTCACAAAGAGGGATAGAAATTGATCCAACAAAGGTAAAAGCCATCCTCGACATGGAACCACTACAAACATTGAAGCATATGAGAGGATTACAAGGAAGATTGCAGTCTATTAGAAGGTTCATAACACAACTATCAGATAAGATCCACCCCTTTTCGCATCTTCTCCATAAAGGAATAACTTACAAGTGGGATGAGAAGTGTGATAAAGCTTTCCAACAAATCAAAGACTACCTATTAACACCTCTAGTGCTCATGCATCAATACCAAACAAACCACTGATCTTGTATATCTCAGCAACATCAACACCACTAGGAGCTCTTTTGGCACAAGATGATGAAAACGGAAAGGAAAGGGCTATCTATTACATTAGTAGGACATTGGTGGGATATGAAATGAACTATTCACCCATTGAGAAGGCATGTTTAGTAGTAGTTTTTGCTTCACAAAAATTCAGACACTACATGTTGTCACATCAAATCAAACTCATTACAAAGATTGACCCATTGAAATACTTGTTATCCAAAGAAACTCACTGGGCGAATGGCCAAATGGGTAATGATCTTAACCGAATTTGACATAGAGTATGTGGAGTGCAAGGAAATCAAAGGACAAGTGATCACAAACCAACTAGCAGAGGCACCTATTTATGCAGAGAACCTATTAATATTTGAGTTCCCTGATGAATCAGTGTTCCTTATTGCTGTGCGGTCTCACAACATGCCCCAAGAATGTAAGACTTGGGAACCCTAAGTGAAAAACTAACGCTTATGGAAGGTGCTAGCTAGTTGAAAAGATCATCGAAAGTGAAAAGCAATGAGAAATATTTTTAAAAGAGTACTTTGTAATTCAAGTGTTCTAGGTACTAGATACTGGGAACCGAGAATTTTAGAAAGGAAAAAGGTAATGTAAGTATTGAGCAAAGTGTTTCGGTCTGATAATCGAGGTCTGGTAAAGATGGAAGTTCTGGTAAAACCGAAGTCTGGGAAAATCATGGGTAAAGTTGAATACCAGGTACTGGGTACTAGGTAACGATGCAAATCAAAGTTTTAAAATTTTATGGTTATCTAAGAAATTCGATAGTGCAGTAACCCAGTATATAAAAGGATGATTACGCAAGAATTTATGATTTTCTTGAAAGCATGCTATTTATGATGGATTTATATGATAATAAATTAATGATGGTTTTATTTACATGAGATTTTTATAAATGTTTTTTTAAAGGGATTTAATATATGGAATTTGTTATTACAGGAGAAGTAGATTGCGATGTAGAGTTCGGGTATGGGTCAAAAAAATTTGAATCATAGATAGAATCATATCTAGATAGGGCTGCATATTCTGGGAAGTTATATGCAGAGGGGTTTGAGTTCACCAGAATACTAGGAATCCGGATATTTCACATATGGTGACAGAAAGCGCCAACCTCTGAGGAAGCTCATTCCCGAGAGTAGAAAGCCTGAGGCAGAACCAAAGTGTAGGAACAAGATGATAAAGCAATCATTCTGAATATATGGGAAAGCTCCTACACACTATCCTTATTCAAGTTATTTTCCTGGCAAAACTAAGAAGATAAAAAACCTGAAGGACTTCTGCGTGTAGACGGAGGTTGACCTTCATTGAATTTGTTTGCAATTCTCTTACTAGTCACCACATTCCATGTGCCTTAATGTGATTTGTCCCTTGGATTCCATCTCATGTATTTGTCTTATCCTACCAGTGTCTTACTTCTATAAAAGGCTAGGGGATACCTTTTTTTAAGTTAAGTCAGAATTTGTGGATGTTGGAAGAGCCACAAATTTTCTAAGTTTTGTTTTTTTCCCCTATTTTTTGAATCATTCCAGACTAAAAACTTGTATGCACATAGAAATTAATCAATATCGAAGTCAATTTGATAGCTACCTATCTCATGTATTTTTGTAGCTGGTTTTGTTAGTTCAGCCGAACAAGACTGTATGCTGCACCGTTTAAGGGTGCATATAGAACCTACTTAGTGTCCAAACTAAAACCCCCTTGTTTAAAAGCTCGCATCATTTTATACCTAGCTGTGAAGCAATCTAGTGAAGTATAAAGCGATTTTCTTTTCCTTGATTAAATCTTGGGGCATGCGTAGAGAATAACCATGAGAAATTTTATTTTTCAGTATTTTTTATGCTTTATTTTAGATTAGATGTTTAAATTTTTGAAAATGTTCCAAAAAATAGATGAATGAATGGAAATTTATTGAAAATATTTCATTTTCTATGAAATTGCTGAATTCTTAAAGCTAAATCTACTTAAGTGATAGCAAAGTTGTTTGAAATTCATGAAATATTATTGCAAATCTTTTAATTTCATGAGATTATTTTATTATTAAACTAGAAATCTTGTATTTGATGTCGATGATTCTTAACGAAACTAGAGATGTTCTTAATGAAATTAAGAATAACCATAGACCCCTTCAGATTAACAACAATATCACATCATACCCTGGAGTGAACTTAGTATGGTCAAGACCTAACTACCAGAGACTTGGGATTGAGCTAAGTCAACCTTTTCCTATAACACAGACACCCTGAGGTTGCCTTGGTTAAGTCTTTCAAGAAGATAGGTTCTTCACGGTCTTCCCGTGAGGACTTTATCTGCACTGTTACTGTGAGTGACATCGTCGTCAACATGAATTGGCACTAGAAGGAGGGATTTTTTTGTTTTTCTTTATATCTTTATCTCTATGTTTTGTTTAGGAATCTATATTGGTTCTAGGTTTAAAAGGTAGCTTGCAAGGCAGAAGTTTGATGCAAGCTGGTGTTTCGAAAATGGAAATTGAAAAACTATAGAAAATTATTAATTAGAGGTAATATCCTTTGAATTTATTCACCTTTGGTAGAGTCACCGAGTGTAGAATTCATGATACAACTGATCATGGTGAACTTGATTGTGAATTTTTTTTAACTAGGGTAAGTTTGGCTATGTATAAGGTGATTTCGTTAACGAAAGAAGTTTTAACTACTAGAAGAAAGGGACTATTAACGAGAAATATACCAAATCATGAAAAAGAGTAGGACCCTAGTGGAATTGAAAATGTTAAAAAATTAACCAATATACCAAAACAATTTGATAACTGTAATTGTTATAAAGAAAATATTAAGGTTTTGCAGGAAAATAGGCGAGAATGCTAAGACTCAAAAATATTGCACCAAAAATGAGGAAACAAAATCGACGAGTCATCATACTCTTCATATGTGGAAAATGTAAGTGAAGAGAAGGAGCGGGAAAATCGAGCGGAAGACGTGTGTTTTTTGTTCCAAATTAAAAATTTACAAGCTAAAAAAGGAAATTTTCCTGATTTTATGCAAGATACAAAGTATCAAGTTTTTACTTTTTCTCTCTCTGATAACAATATAAATTGTGATATCGCTTGGTCTAACAAAGTTCAAAGTGAAGGCATGACTGAGGACACAAAAAATTTTGGAGGAGAAGAAAATAAAGAAATGGAAAACCGTTCATGGAACTGGATAGAATAAAGAGGAAAACCATGAGCCGAGGAAAAAAGAAGGTAGAGCATTGCCGAATTAGAGGAACTGTGTGCAATTGACCTTTAATGAGGTTATTTTCATACATATGAGCCAAGTTATTAGTATATACGCCTTTGAATTTACGTTTGTTAAATGTAGGAAATTTAAACAAATTCATTGTTACAATATGACATTTGATTTTTTTTAAGAGAATTTAAAGATAAACCTGTTGTAATTCGTACCAAAACAACAATGGAAATAGTCATTGAACTTAAAATAATTGCTTTATTAGGGTTAGTCATTTGTTAGATTAGATTTTTAGTTAGTTAGGGTTAGTTTTCTTTTGTAGGGTTTGTTTTGTTTTCATTTTCTTTCTTTTTCTGTTTGGCCCTCTGCATTAGCAAATTTTGCTTAACTTATCATATACATGAGGGAAAATTCAAACATTTGTAACATTGTGCTATGAAATGTAAAATGATAAAACCACACACAGTAAATACACGCTTTAAATTGTATGACAAAGCTATATATATATATATGTGTGTGTGTGTATCACGTATATACATGGAACTATTGAAATGCTTGTTGTAAAAGATTAAAAAAAAGCAAAAAAAAAGGGGAGTTGAGCTGTTGATAGGAGTAGCCATTTAGTCAATCTGGGATGCCTCGTCCATCAGGGCTAAATACCCTACGTAGGAAAGTTCCCGATGAACTTCAAAGTCAGGAGTATGGAGGTCAGTAAGAAATGGCCGGAGTGGAACCACTTCCCCGTGTTCCAGGAACAAAGGAATATCATCCATGGAAGGGATTCCAATGGTCAGATGTGCAATAGAAAAAAATTGTATCTAGATTCTCCAAATATTCAGGCCGCACTATCCACTCCGCAGCTGAGCAAACATCTTGAACATAAAGCCCAATATTTAGGAGCAATGCTACAAAGCGAGAAGCCAAGTCAGAATAGAACCGGTAGTAAGCTCTGTATTCCACATATTGTCCCCAAGGACTAAGCACAAGTTTGGCATAGTGAAACTGGTAGTTCGGATGAAGAAAACCTTTTCAAGCCTTTGAGTCATGATATGACCCAAGAAAATATTCTGGCAGCAGGAGCTAGTCAGGAAAATTGGAGTATCCATGACTTGGAAGCAAGCAAGCACAAGTAGAACAAGAAAATGAAAAAATAAAAGAAGGCAAAGCAAAAGTGTGAAGAATTCGAGAGAAGTGCAAAATTTATAGAAAACCGTGAAGAAGTTATGGTACGTAGTTGCCTGGATGGAAGTCTTGGAAATTGTAAGAAAGGTGGCAACCAAATGAGTTTCTCCAAAGCAAAAAGTTAAATCAAATTAATTTTTACACACAATTGGTGACAATTTGCTTCAAATTCGACCAATACGAAGATTGTGAATCAAGCAAGTTAAAGATTTTGAAATTAATGGTGGTCATTTCAATGTGTTTTAATTAAGTCGTATTAATCATGAAGGTGCCTATGTGTGCAAAATGGAAAGGAAAATTATGCCGGTAAAGTAGCACACATGATCACCTGGAAATTTGAAAGAAATGATACGTGCACATTGAGGCGTGCAAATTTAATGCAAAATAATGCGATTAGGTTTAACTGCCATCATGACATTTTTGATCCATTAATGTGGTGCAACACCGTCAAATCGGAATTGCTAGCCAAGTATTTAGTAGTTTCCATAAAATTTGATTGAAAGGGTGGTAACTAATGGTTCTAAATTTAGATTTAAATTTGGTGATTAAGTTGTTTGCTGCTAAATTTTAATTTATGCATATCTTCTAACATATAGCGAGTTGTAGTTAGCTAGGATTTGACATAAAAGTGGTAAAGTTTAGCTAGAAATACACACCAACACGGAATTATTTAATGAGTTTTTGGGAAGTAGTGAAACAATGAAGGGATTTGCATTGAATGAAAAATCAGAAGGTAACCCTCGCTACCACTGTAATTACCAACCTAATAGCGGGCTTCATTGCTTGCAAGTTGAAATGAGCTATCAATTGAAATATCAAAATAAAAATGAGCTATCAATGAAATATCAAAAGTGATATATATATATATATAAACTCTTTAGGCTATCCAAATATCTCTACAGGGGCTATAGATACCTAGCTGGTAGTAGAGCTATGTTTGGGGGAATTACAGAGATAACTTTGTCGGGGCTATGGACGCTTGACTGCAACAAGGCTCTATCCTTGGTTGGCTTTGGAGGATTACCATATTATGTAGTTCAATGTCAATGAATTGATTTTTTTACTGAGTTCCAAAAATTGGAATTAATCAAAGCACACATGGATATTTCTGGATGAATTTTACTATTTTTATGTCAAAATCTATGTAAAGGCAAGAGTTATTGTTTTAAAATATGCATAAATTATAATTTACGACTGGTGATTTAATCCCAAGTTTCAGTTTAAATTTGGTTTTATTGGTTGCAAGTTGTTGTGTGGTCTCACAACACACCCCAAGACTGTAAGACATGGGGACCCTAAGTGAAAAACTAACGCTTATGGAAGGTGTTGGCTAGTTGAAAAGATCACTGGAAGTGAAAAGCAAAGAGAAATATTTTTAAAAGAGTACTTCGTAATTCAAGTGTTTTGGGTACTGGATATCGGGAACCGAGAATGTTAGAAAGGAAAAAGGTAATGCAAGTATTGAGCAAAGTGTTCCGGTCCGATAGTCAAGGTCCGGTAAAGATAGAAGTTAATGCTATGAGATTTCCACAATCCATCGTGCTTAAGATTTGTTGTTTTTGGATATTTGATTGTGTTTGAGTTTTTTCATCAACGTTTTGGATCACACTTAGTGATCCGAAACGTTGATGAAAAAACTCAAACACAATCAAATATCCATAAACAACAAATCTTAAGAAAGATAGAAGTTTCGGTAAAATCGAAGTCCGGGAAAATGGTAAAGTTGAATACCGAGTATCGGGTATCGGGTAACGATGCAAATAAAAGTTTCAAAATTTTAAGGTTATCTAAGAAATCCGATAGTCTGGTAACCCGATATATAAAAGGATGATTATGCAAGAATTTATGATTTTCTTGACAACATGATATTTATGATGGATTTATATGATAACAAATTAATGATGGTTTTATTTACGTGAGATTTTTATAAATGTTTTCTTTAAGGGATTTAATAGATGGAATTTGTGATTTCAGGAGAAGCAGATTGCGATGTAGAGTTTGAGTATGGATGGTTAGGAAAATTTGAATCACGGATAGAATCATATCCAAATTGGGTTGCACATTCTGGGAAGTTATATGCAAAGGGGTTTGAGTTCACCGAAATACTAGGGATCCCTATATTTCACATATGGCAACAGAAAGTGCCAACCTCCGAGGAAGCTCACTCTTGAGAGTAGAAAGCCCGAGGCATAACCAAAGTGTAGAAACAAGATGATAAAGCAATCATTCTGAATATATGGGAAATCTCCTACACACTATCCTAATTCAAGTTATTTTCCTGGTGAAAATAAGAAGATAAAAAATCCGAAGGAGTTCAACGAGTAGACGGAGGTTGACCTTTGTTGACTTCATTTGCAATTCTCTTACTAGTCACCACATTCCATGTGCCTTGATGTGATTCATCCCTTGGATTTCCTCTCACGTATTTGTCTTATCCTACCAGTGTTTTACTTCTATAAAAGGCCAGGGGATACCTTTTTTTAAGTTAAGTTCAAAATTTATGGATGTCGGAAGAGCCAAAACTTCTCTAAGTTTTTTTTTTCTTGTTTTTTGAATCATTTTGGACTAAAAACTTTTATGCACATAGAACTTAATCAATATCAAAGCCAATTTGATAGCTACCTATCTCATGCATTTTTATAGCTAGTTTTGTTAGTTCACCCGAACAAGACTGTATGTTGTACCGTTTAAGGGTGCATACATAACCTACTCGGTGTCCAAACTAAAACCCCCTTCTTTAAAAGCTCATATTGTTTTATACCTAGCTGTGAAGCAATCTGGTGAAGTATAAAGTGATTTGCTTTGATTTGATTAAATCTTGGGGCATGCATGGAGAATAACCTAGAGAAATTTTATTTTTTTGTATTTTTTATGCTTTATTTTAGATTAGATGTTTAAATTTTTGAAAATGTTCCCAAAAAATAGATGAATGAATGAAAATTTATTGAAAATATTTCATTTTCTATGAAATTGTTAAATGCTTAAAGCTAAATTTACTTAAGTAATAACAAATTTGTTTAAAATTCATGAAATATTATTGCAAATATTTTTGAGATTATTTTATGATTGAATTGAAAATCTTGTATTTGATGCTTATGATTCTTAACAAAATTGGATATGTTCTTAATGAAATTAAGAATAACCATAGACACCTTGAGATTAACAACAATATCACATCATACCCTGGAGTGAACTAAGTATGGTCAAGACCTGACTATCGAAGACTTGGGATTGAGCTAAGTCAACATTTTCCTATAACACGGACACCCTGAGGTTGCCCTGGTGAAGTATTTCAAGAAGATAGGTTCTTCGTGGTCTTCCTGTGAGGACTTTATTTGCACTATTGCTGTGAGTGACATCATCGTCAACACTTATCAATCTCACAGCTCAATGGAAGATGTACTCTGATGGATCGTTCACCCAACATGGATCAGGAGTAGGTATTCTTTTCATCACCCCTCAAGGTGATTGCATTCCAAAGTCATATAGGCTATCATTCTCATGTACTAACAACATTGCTGAGTATGAAGCCCTAATCATAGGTCTAAGGATAGTGGTTCAGTTGAAGATACAAGAGATGAAAGTCTATGGTGGCTCACAGCTGGTTATCAACCAAGTCAATGATGACTACCAAACTAAGGATGATAAAATCACTCCTTAAAAAAAGATGGTGGAAAGTCTCAAAGACCTTTTCATTGTTATAACTTTTGAACAGATTCCTTGCATGAACAATAGAGCAGCAGACACCATGGCAACAATTAGATCACTGTTAGACATGCTGAACAACATCCTTCGATGTGAATTCTTAGTGGAACAACTTCTCGTACCAACTTTCAAAATCCTTGAATCAGAATTTGCGTGTGTCATTGTTGGTTCTGGATCCGCATGGTACCATAACATATTTATATACCTCAGCAGAGGAATCCTTCCATTTAATATCACCTCGAACCTTGAAAAGACCTTTGTTAAAAAGGCATCTTGATTCGTGATCCTAGTGATACCCTTTACTGCCAAAGCATCGAAGGAACATTACTACGATGTCTTAACTAAGAGGAAGCCTTAACTACTTTAACAGAAGTACATGATGGAATATGCGGTTCCCATTCTAGTGGTATGACATTAGCTAAGAAATTATTAAGGACGGGGTACTACTGGCCAACCATGGAAAGAGAAGCTCATTAGTATGTGCAGAAATGTGTCCAATGTCAACGACATGGATATCTAATTCATGCTCCAACTTAGGAGTTGCAACCAATGGTCACACCTTGGCCTTTTTCACAGTGGGGACTTGACCTCATAGGAAAAATCACTCCAACCTCATCTAATGGCCACAAGTTTATCATAACAGCTACTAAGTACTTTACCAAGCGGGTCAAAGCCATTCCTATGACTTACATAATGGGGAAGCAAATTGCCAAGTTTATCCTGAATTACCTAATCTATCGTAATGGTGTTCCATAAACCATTATCTTAGACAACAAAACACCCTTTAAGAATCAGGATGTGAAAGAGCTATATCAAATATTCAACATCCAACACCGATTCTCTACCCCGTATTATCCCCAAGGCAACGGTCAAGCTGAGGCTACAAACAAGACCATCCTAAAATCCAGAAGAAAATGGTCAATGAAGCTGGATGTGACTGGCATCTACAGTTGAATCTCGCTCTTTGGGCCTATTGAACTAGTTCTGCACACCAATAGGTGCAACCCCTTTCTCCCTACTTTATAGATCAAAAGCTATCTTGCTTATTGAGGTTGAGCTCCCATCACTATGGGTGTCACTACAGAACCTAATCACCAATGAAGAATATAGAGTATCTCGACTGAATGAGCTAGAATTCCTAGACGAGCATCGTCTTGACGCTCTTAATCACTTGCAAGTATATCAAAACCGACTAAAATGGAGCTATAACAAGAAGATCAGATGTCGGTCTTTCCAGGTAGGGGATCTTGTCCTAAAGCAGAATCAGAAGAATCTACCAGATCAAGAAAGTAAAGGAAAGTTTTAGCCTAGCTGGTTGGGTCCCTTTTTCATCATAGATAGCTATGGACCAGGAGCATATCAATTGTCAACACCTGAAGGAGAACCCTTGCAGGAACCAGCTAACAACTTGCATCTTAAATTTTTTTATGCCTAGTCTTAAAGGTTGTAAATCTGAAATACAAAAAAATCAAAAAATCATCAAATCCAAAAAAAAAAAGAGAAAAAGGATTGAAAAAGAAAAAGAAGAAGAAAAAAACGTCCTCTAGTGAAAACCACTTCGGTGGCTTTTTGGGAAGTACCTTGGTGAAAACCTGGCAAACAGGTGCCTCGCGTAAATAAAGCAACTCCATCTATTCTTTGGCTCTTTATCCTTTATCCTACCATTCTTTGCATCACCCTCCATCGATTGCCTCATTCATTCTATTTATTCCACCATCCATCTACGTCTTTATCATAGCTTGATGGTGTGAAGTATTGCATCCCCTTAGTACTACTTGGTACATTCTGAAGGTTAGTTTGTCCTGCCTATATCGAGGTAGTCTATTGCATCACATTGGGGGAAATTCGTTATGGATTATATCGGGTTCTTGTATATCTTGAGATCATCAAAAATCTCATTGAAAATCCTAAATTTTTTTGTAAAACTTCATCAAAATCCAAAAAAATCCAAATCTTGTATAGCCAAAAATCCAAAAACATTTGCAAAATCCTTTACAGCTAAAATCCAAAAGTATTCAAAAATTGTAAAGGAAAAATCCAAAACATATCAAAATTCCTAAAAGGTCAAAACATCAAAAATTCAAAAACAATACCCTTGTCGAACTACATAGTCTCTGAGCTTGAATGTAGGAAATACCATCATTGATGTGCCCCCGAGACACACTAGGTTAGTCTTTTAGGAGTCTGTCATAATACACTGACAATCCATTGATTGTTAATATCTCCATCTTTAAATAAGCTGAGTCGGCCGAACTACATGGTCTCTGCGTGTATAACATAGGCAAGGCTTATCTTGATCAGCCCCTGAGGCCCCTAGGATAGGTCTTTTAGGTTAGGTTCTCGGTCAAAACTTGGAAAACCCCTAAACATCCAGATAATAGAAAAACACAAAAACATTGGAAAATTAGAAAATCCTTAAACATTCAAATATCAAAAAACACAAAAACATTTGAAAACTTAGAAAATCCAAAAACATTAAAAAACATTCAAAAGACCTAAACAATCTCAAATATCTTAGAGAAAACCCTAAACAACCTCAAAATAACTAAAAACCATAAACATCCACATAAACTTTCAAAAAGACCAAAAACAACCTCAAAACATTTTCAAAATACCAAAAACATTGAAATATTCCAGAAAATCCAAAACCACCCATCCCATTTCTCTTTCACCCACAATAACTTTCATCCATAATAAATCGATTGTCACCTTCAATCTTTGGAAAAACAAGTAGAAAGAAAGTATCGCAAGTCATAAAGTGAAAACCAAAGTGTCAAAATCTAAAAGTCTAGATCATAGGTAAATGTGTCAGTAAAATTTATATCAATGACTTATCCTAAAGCTCATCACCATCCTAACATCAAATAACCATATGATCAACATGTCCTAGGATGTATCCTTCCTATGATGAACATCAGTATCAGACATCACCTTAGCTATCTTAAACTGGCAAGAGATATAGATAACACTGACTGTTTATCTTTGATCTTTTCTTATGATTTATCTTAATGACCCATTCCGAGGACCTCTCAGTGATCTCTATCAAAATGATTTAAAGAGAAAGGAATGGGGCATCGATCATTATCTTTCGTTTGCTGTGCTTGTAGATACTCTTGTAAAATAATCTTGGCGCATACTTGCTTAGTTGTGTGTAGGAAGGTTGTTTGGAGTACATTGTTGACTATTGCGTATGCTTTGGTCTAATATATTCTAAGTTTCTAACTTACATTCCAATGAGGTTTCTGTATGTCAAGATGTGAACAAGAACTATCCTATTTGTTTGCAGAGTCAAAGTCCATTACATTGGATACATCATCCTGGTTATCAATACCTTGATGCATCGTGTCTATGTGTTATATGAAAAAATAAGGAACGACAGAAAATCCCAATCCCAAGATATGAGAAAATCATCATCATGCATTCATCTTCATCATGCATCTCTCATTGCCATCTCTAATAAAGTCTTGGTGGATCATAGAATTGTTGGATCTTTGGACTCAATCATCAAAATCAATGGTCATTCATCTTGTTTCTTCTTATCTTCTCTCCACACTAACCTGGTATCATGACAGTCAACAAAAACATCATCATTGCATCCATCCTGCATCCACAAACGATTAATATATCATGAAACATACATCCTACATTATCATTATCATTTAAGTTGCGACGAATAATATAGATTTGTTATTCTGAGCATCTTAAATCATTACATCACATCATAAACATGCATTGCATCATCATATCATAAGTATGAACATCTACATTATCCATCCATACATCCATATGCATACATCATCATCAAATTGCATAGAAAATACACAAAAAGAAATACATCCATAACATTTGCATATCATGTCATCCATATGATAACATGTCATAAAAAGATATTGAAAAAGAAGTACATCCATCCATTGCATTGCATTACATCACATCCATACATGATCATAAGCATGTCACATCATCATATCAAAGTGCATCCATACATTCATAAGCATGAAATAAGATGAACACATCATATCGAATTCGTATTCGTATCATATATATGTCATGGTACAATATTTGAATCAGTGTATGTATATAGATCATAAATACAATATCCATGAGGCTATCAAAAAGGATCCCATGAATGTACATCTATATGAAAGAATAAGGAAAAAAGTCAAAAAGTGTCTATACAATCGAGCTAGCATTGATGGCTGCTCCCCTCTCCAGCCTGTCTCTTTGGCTGATCCTCAACCCTGGGCCGTGCATCACTCCTCTATGAGTAGTCAGCTTGTCTGAGTGCCTATGGAATATCTTTGTGATAGTGCATCCTATAATAGGCTGCCTCAGTCACAACTTCTCTGTATAGCCTGGCAGATACAGTCCTGCCTTGTGTAGCCACTATCATCGCCTCCAACTATTGGCAGCGATTGATCTCATGTTCTCTCTCGGCAGTCACAACTTGTACCTATTGCCTCACATGATCTCTCTCCATAGTAATAGCCAAAACTTGATTCCGTGCCTGATTCCTCTCAGCAGTAAAATTTGCTGTCAGGCCTGATCTCGCTCACCCGTAAGGACCTGAACTTGTTGCTACAATAGCTGAATCTGTAAATCTCAAGGATTCGGTGGTGGTGGCTGAACTGGCTGTTGCTGCACTAGATACTACTGAATAGGAGGTTGCTGTGGAAGCTGCTTACCCACTAGTGGTGCCCCTAGAATATGCCCATCTTGGCCATCCTACTCCTTTCCTTTGCCTCTACCCACTCTCCTCCCTCTAGGTCTCCCTCATGGAGGAGCACTTGCTGGATCTGTCAACCTACGAGGGGGTGTGAACCATGCATCATATGCAGGTGTCGTCTGAGCATCCACCTTTCCCTGGTCATATGTCCATGGTTGTGCCACCAATTGTCGAAATCCCTCAACCACCTCTGGGGATGGGATTGTAGGTCCCCACGTGGGAACCTCTCAAGTTGATCTGGAAAAGATGGCCCTGTATGCATCATTTGACCTATCTTGCTACTCACCAAACTATCGTGCCACCATGTTTGGTAGATACCTCTCTATAATCGTGTGCTCCTAACCCTGCATAAATTGGGTCTGTCTGGCAAAGAAGAGCTACTGTACATCGTCATACCATGCTAGCATCTGTAGCTAGGGCCGCCATATAAATACTTTCATATCATCAATAACCCAATGCCAGTACAAAATCCCCCGCTGCCCAGTGTGCCATAAAGTAATGGCACCTTTGTATCGCCAAACCAGAGGATCATCCAACTCTACATTGACCATCTAGATGATCGGTCGAAGCACAATGATGTGCTCCCCAGTCCAAATGTGTAGCAAGGTAACCCTTGTGCCAATAGCTCGCCCATCACAGTAAATGAAGTCGTGCATATAATGATACAATGAGGCCAACATCACTGGCCCCCATGTAAATAGTGTCCTCTTATAGAGCATCTGATGCCATACCAAGCCCCATCCTGGGCTGAATCCTCTGCTTTGTCAGTCTGGAGTGACCAAACCAAAAATGATGGCTGCAACTATCAATCGAAAAGTGGGCAGTCGACCTCTATACATCTCAAGATCGATTTGTGAAGTAACTAGAACGATGTCCTCAATCTCCATCACCTCGTGGCAAGCATCATATCCGACATCGACATCATATATCACGCACTCGCCATGTATCAACAAACGCAATATGCACCATACATCCTCTAATGTCACTGTTGCCTCACCTATAGGAAGGTGGAATGACGAAGTCTCACTGTGCCATCGTTCACACAGCACTGTCATCATAACTAGATGTGTTCGGACGATGGGCATGTATGCAACGTACCATAGGCCAATCTCCCTTAGGTGGTCCTTGCACAACTTGGATAAATCACCAAGTCTCTCCAAAACTGTGGGCTGATGCTCATGAGACATCAAGGGTGGAATGACCTCCTGCACCCACGAAGCGCATGACGTCAAAATAAAATAAAAATTGACTCAGTTTAGAATTTTAAGCTCCAAAATGAAAATAGTGTCACTATTTATGATAACATGTTGCTATATTTCAAATTCCAAATTGTGATGCCCAAAGGCATTCAAATTGAAAATCATAAACTGTGTCGCCAGAAACATATGCATCGCGATTTAAACTTTGGAAACCCTAACCTTAATTTTCAAATTGAGAAATGCGTCGCTATAAATATATGTGTCACAATGTAAAAGTGGAAACCCTAATTTTAAATTATGAAATGCATCGCAATACACATATGTGTCGCTAAAAATCATTTTTGTGTCGCCGATTCTCAATGGGTGTCGCAATATAGTGATGCCGCCAAAGTTTAAAATCTAAAGCGCAATAAATGCATCAAAACGTCAAATTTCAAATCAAGTTTTGAATCACATACCGGTGGTCCTGAGCTTGGAAGTCCCTGGTATTCTCGAACCCGGTTGGAAATCTGTTGTGGGAGCTCTCATTGTGCCATTTCGTCAGAGGATCATAGCTCAATCAACAAGAATTCCTTAAGGTGTGAATGCATAAATAAATTGAAAGTGACCCTTCCTCACCTATTTATGCTAGAAAATTAAGGTTTTTTTCCCTAATTTAACCTTGAAGCTAGGGTTTTTCATCATTTTCACTAATTTTGCCAATTGAAACCTTATTTTGTATCATTTTTTGCATTTTTGGCATGATTCTTGCATCTTAGAGCCTTTTTGGACCCCTAAGGCAGCTTTTCACCTTTGTCGAGAAATCAACCCAAAATTCAAATTTTTTTGCCCAATTTCTCGAGGGGGCAGGGAATCAGCTTAATCCTTCAATAGTGGGGCATCTAAAAAATCATTTTTATTTTTATTTTTTGATTTAAGCAACAATTTTTAATCTGAAGATCATCAGTCTTTGAACCGAAGCAACAGGTACCTCGCTTCAAAGAGGGGCAAAATGTAGACACTGAAACAATGTTTTGAATGATATTATACACTCGAATCAGGTATACTAACATCAGTTACTCGCAAACCCATCATCGTTTCGTTTAATTGATTAAATTAGCCTAGCTATTTAATTAATTGCATCATTCACATCTATTAACCTAATTAATTTCATTAGGTTAATTCACCCCCCTTTTCATGCTAACATTTCATCTCATTAAATTAAACAAATCAAAGTATTTAATTTAATTCCCTAAGTTTTCTTATTTAATTAACTAGCCCTAAGTTATTTAATTAAATGTCATTTCACCATTCCCCATTCATTAAATCATTTAATTTAATGAATATCACTTTATTCTTCTAATCCCCCTAATTGTATGATTAACATGGTTTAATTAACAATTAATAATTAATCTCTTTCCTCCCACTTGCAAGGGAATATTCCCTCCCTTTTTGCACAATTAAAATTGGTTTTAATTAGAAAAATATCCTTTTTTCATCACCCATGAATATTCCAAAGAATATTCTTTCTCCTCCAATCATTTAAGAAAGGGAATATTCTCACAAAGCTTCATGTGCAAGTTAAAGTAGAAACTCCTTGAGCAAGTTAATTTTTGACCTCTTGTACAGGTGAAAAGTGTGCTTGTTTGGAAGGAACGAGAACCCTTGATTAAATCTCATCTTGCATTCTCACCCATTGATGAGAATCCATGATCCATGCCTCCCATTTCTTCCATCCTTGATCGTTGATTAACTTTCTTAATAATCTCAACCCTCCATTTCTCATTTGCTTTCTTATAAATAGAACACTATTTGGAGAGAAATGGATCCATCTTTCAATTTGCAAACTTATGTTGTTGAAATCACTCACACTCACACTCATCTTTGCACACATTTAGCATTTTTTAGTTTAAATTAGTTGCATAATAGCTTAGCTTCCATTAATGGCTTCCATGCATCCATTTAGCTATATAGATAGTTAGGGTTTGAATCTTTTAGTTTAATCTCATTTAGATTATTTTAGAAATTGCATATCTACATCTTTTAGCATAAAATCATGGTATATTAACTCTTGCATCATTCTCAATTTAGCATAAATCATGTTTTCATTCACATCTCACAATAGTTTCATCGATTCTCTTCAATAGAATATATTGAAACAAGATCACTGATCATGGGATTGGGAAAGGGTCATTGTTCCACATCAACAAGACACCAATTCCAAAACAGGATAAGTTTTAAATGGGTTAGAGTAGACATTTAAATGCTTTCATAGTTCATAATGTTTAGTTTCAACAAATGTTTAGTTTAACTTTCATTTGAATGATCTTGTTTAAGATTGAGTATTAGTGGCTACGTTATGCTTCGATTCTTCATGGATCAAGCGTAATTGGCCCATACTAATATCCTCGGTCGACACTTTAATTTCCCAAAAATCAAATACCGATAACTGACAAATGATTTTTGATTTTCAAATAATAAAATGCCAACACCAACATATTTTTGAATTTAGCCAAAATATACCAAACAAGGGCACTTGGCATCCTAGTCCGGACCTATCCTTTTTAGGGCCTTAAACATTAGTATTAAATATTAGATCCTTATTTTTATTTTCACTTCCAATTTTTCAAATATTATTATGACACTGGCAAATTAAATGCATAATTAGGTCCAAGCATATAAGGGGGGTCTAAAAATAGTGTGAAATTATCAAGGGTGACAAATTTCAGTGCTACATTTATCCCCCACTTTAATGAGACTATGAAATTATGCTTAGAATCACACTAAGGTAAGGATAAAGCCAAAAAGGGTTCAATTATCCAAGCATTGAAGAGATAGGACGATATTGAATCTAGGGGAAGCGCTAGGCCCAAGCTCAATATCCTATGAAACGACAATGTAAGGACAAAGGAACACGCATACATGACGTGAAATGCAACATGAAAAACGTGAAGCATACACGATAAAGACACACAACATAACATAATGCAAAAAAAACTATGCAATACAAACAAACACAATATAAACACAAAGAAGACACATAACAATCACAAACAAAAACACATGGTTAGTACTAAAATAATTTGAGTCGATAAGGCAAAGAGGCCTCAGTCTTAAATTTGTCTCAAATACCAAACCTCATCTCTCAAATATAAGGTTAGACAAGACAGTGCTCTCATAAGGGCCAACAAGTTGCGTTATGCTAGATCACTCATGAGCTACATAGATCTATTAGTTAGAAAGTTGTGTTATGCTAGGTGGCCATGTTAAAAATGCTCAAATACATGAATCGATAAGTTGCGTTATGCCAAATCCATGGACTATTTTGCAAATCATGCCTTAGGGAGCATATAATTTTTTTAACGTTGTGGGGATCATTTAACGTCATAGGGGATGGATCACCTCAGGGAGCATATAAAAAGTTTAATGTCATGGGAGATGAATCACCTTAGGGAGTGTACAAATTTTAACGTCATGAGAGACGAATCACCTCAAGTGGTGTACAAAAGTTTAACATCACGAGAGATAAATCATAAATACATCTTAGGAGCCATTATAAATAACACCACCACAAAGGGTGCATGCCAACAAGTTGCTCATTATATTTCAAATGTCACTACTCAATGTATGGGAGGTCACACCTTAGGGAGTATCATACATGACACCATCACTAAGAGAGGAAAAATCATGGAATGAAGGGCCACACCTTAGGGGGTATCAAGCATAATACCACTAAGGGGACACAACATGGCATGAAAAATCACACTTTAGGGGGTATTAAGCACAATACCACCACCATGAGGATACTAACATAGATTGAGAAAGACACACTTTAGAGAATATCCTATATGATATTACCACTAAATGGGACATTATGTGAGATACAAGGCCACACTTTAGGGGATATCATGCATAATATCAATACAAAAGGAGTGATATGGCTTAAATTCTTATCCAATACTCTAATAGACGGGGGAATATGCCCTTTTAAAATGTTAATGTACTTTCTACACTAATATTTTAAGAAGATAATGAATGAAGAGAGGATCTCTTGAAAGGAATACACATCACACAACACCAACTATCCTTGCCTCCCAAGTGTAAGGAAAAGAACAAGAACATGTGGATACTATCATGTTGCTCCCCATTGATGAAATATGGTTGCACAAAATGTTTTTTTGCCCCCATGCATAGCAATGAGCATCATATGATACTAAAAATGCCACATGCTAGTTATTAATTTATTATTAGTTCCTATAGGCACGGCCAAATCTTAACTAGTTATTAATAATTCTCTTTTTAACTAATGAGAGCTCAAACATTTTTTCTATTTGATTTTTTTTATCTATTATCAATGTATACATGCCAATTATATAACAAAACAAATTTCAAATTTCAATTATCTTCAATCTAATTGGTAGAAAAATTTCACCCGATATAAGCGATTAATGCGCTTCCATTACTTCCATTACTTCCATTTAACGAATTTTTTTGCCACAACTTGTTTATTAAAGTTATTTAAAATAAAATTGGTGTCTATAAAAACTATAGGCACACATTTTGTTAACTAGTTATTAATAACTTTGATTTAAACAAATGAGAATTCATTTTTATTTGACAAATATTTGAATAATTGTAAAGTAAATATGCAAAATACTTAACAAAACAAATATCAAAAATTAATTTTTTGAAATGTAATTGGCTCAAAACTTTTGAGCGATAAGGGCGGATTTTTAGGAGCATAAAGTTTTTATGGCAGTTTTTTAAGGTTTTTCTACCACAAACATTATAATAAAAAAAAAATTCTAATTTTTTAAGGCACTTTTTACCACAAAATATTTTTCCACCAGAAAGTTAAACTATTATTCAAGGGATTTAATAGAAGTATTTTTCATTTGACAATTAATTTTTTTTATGCATTCTAAATATTTATTTACTTTTATTTCTTAAAATATAATTAATAAATTATTATATAGTATATGAAAAAATTAAAAATATATACTATATAATATACAACATTTAATACAACATTTAATATATTATTAGTATATTATATTATAAAATTATTTTTAATATATTATATATTCTATATAATATGAAACATATATAACATATATAATTTAATATATTAGATAATAATTTTATAATATTATATTATAATTTTTAATAATGTGATATATTATTTTTTAATAGTTTAATATATATTGGATTATATATTATATTAAATTAACATCTAATATATTAAATTAATTTTGTGATGAGAAACATTGTTATCTTGATTTTTTATTTATATTTATAATAAATTTATTTATTTTATATTAAAAAAATTATTGATTCAAATAATTCATATGTTTACTTTAAACATAAAATTATAATAATGAAGAAGTTGAAATTTTTTACTTTTGTTTATTTTTAAATTTATTAATTATATTTGAAAACTTTAATATTAAAATATCAAATTGTTGTTATAAATATTATAAAATCAACCTCTTTAAATTGTAATACCAAACTTAACTCGACATTATAAAACTATTTATTTATACAGAAATATATTATAAAAGTATTGTAACTTTGTAATGTGAAATTCACAAACTACAAGTAAATATTATAAAATATTTAAATAATGTAAAGGATGTTGATTCTTTGAAAAAATATATATTTTAAAATATTTGGAGTAATTTTATTATTTTAAAAGGTAATTAGCATCATATTTTTTTAGAGTAAAGGATGTTTCAATTCTACTAATGTGATTTAATTTTTAAATTAAAAATTAAATAAATAATTTTATGTTGTATAAAATATAAATATTATATAATATTCACAACTAGATCATGACAATATTCTCATTATTGTCATTTAAATAAATTATATTGTTCATTGAACAAAAGATAACCATGAAAATAATCTAGATGCAACAAATGTGCATGGAAAGCTTTACAATCTTTGATTGTATTACTAAAAGAAATATCCCATTATAAATTGGAGACAATATAGATTGCAACATGTATTCATTTAAGCTACAATAAAAGTTTCATTTAAGTTACAATCGAAGTACACAATGTAGTTATAGGAAATTGAACAATCTCGGACACTATTTCCTATATCAAATTAGAGAAATTCCTATCCCTATGCCTCTTCTTTAGAGTTTCAAAAGTCATAACCCTTTTAAATGACAAAGAGATTAAATTTTAAAGAGGGATATATCCAAATTGAAGACACATTTGACACTTGAGACTAGTTGAACCCTCAAATTTGTAACAAATTGGCATCTAGAATATACCCTTTTCACCCTTATTCTTAATGCAAACCTTTTACCTGCTTGTAAAAATGCTTTTACCAATCACATTTCACTTACAAGTGAAATTTTTTTACCTCCAAACATTTTACCCACATACTAGTATTTAAAATAATACATTTAACTCAATAATTTTTAACTAGCATTTTATCTGTTAAACCTTGAAAATCCTCTCTAAAATTAGTTTTGACATTTTGTCTAACATTTTCTACCTTATGCAACAAACTCATCTTCTTTGTCAATGCTTAAATCCTGTCATAAAAATGCCTTAATTTCATGGACTTTCAGCTGACCTTGCAAACGTAAATGCTTCTCAACCCCCTTCTGCTTTCCTAGATCAAATGATTGCTTTCCAACTCAGTGAGGAACCTGGCCAATCATATGCATATTGCAAGGAAATAAGCCATTGCGGGTTTGTTTCATTTAAAAGCCTTATAGCTGCGATGCAATGATCTTCTTACACTTCGGGGAGTCAAAAGATGGCACAGTGTAAGGTTTGGAATTTCTAAACAAGAAGTGAATAACTGCCCTCAACACCAACAAAGAGTAGTTAATAATTTTCAATAATATAAAATAATTATTATTTAATTTATAGTCATATTTGTCATTTTTAGTTGCTACCATTGAAAATATAATCTTATGACCTTCATTGTATTTCATGTACCTATGGTGAGATCTATTATCTAAAAGTAAATTTTGATCCCATGAGAATTACACATTGTAGGTATGTTTTACCTCACGAAATACAATGAGACCCATTAGATGATATTTTAGATTAATGGTGGTAACTAAATATTAGAATCTTTATTTAATTTAAATGGAAGGATTCACCATGGTAATTCATAAATTTTTCCATTATTTTCCAAGATTTACCAAGATTTTCTACAAAATCTAGCATATACATATTATTATAGTTTATATACTTGATAATTAATCCAAAATTCGAAATAATAAGAATATAATATTCTACTATTTATACTCATATATATTCAAACAAAGAAGATATTTTCTCAAAAGTAAATTGATTAAGAGTAACCTACCTAATTAGTGTCTTAGTCATATAGTTAATAAATCGAATACATAAAATATAATCTCTTGCATCCACCTAATCAAAATACAAAGAAAAATATAACATAGTCTAGGAGCTTCAAAAATGGGATGTGACAAATTCATCTTTATTGGTGAGTTGAAAGGATATTTAAATATGCCTTATTTTATCCTAGAACAAAGTCCATCACTATTTAAGCATTATTTATATGATTATATTAATTTTTAAATAACACACAGTCATCTTTGACAAAACAAAACAGTGAGTGGATTTACATGTTGATGGGATCTTATGCTTTTTTTGAGGTCAGTAATAGCTCTATGATATCTAAAAATATCATGAAGAATAATAAACCAATTTCCTTATGTCACTTTTGAATTTTTTGGTTTTATGCTTATTTATTTTGTTTAAGACAACTTGCTTGTTTGCTCTAGTGGAGAATTTGAACGAAAACTTGCTTTTTATGTACCTATTATTTATTTGTTTTATAAACATTGTTACTAAAACTTAGCAAACACAACAAATTAAAATAAAACTATTCTAGAACTTTTTGGAGGAACTTCGCACGGCTGTTTGTTAACTAGTCATTAAAAAACAACTATTCAACAAATCAAAATTCATTATTTTTTTAATATAACAAATATTTATCTATTGTTAAAGTAGAGATGCAAATTATATAAGAAAACATATTTTTAAAATGAATTTTCTTAAATTTAATTGGCAGGGGAGTTTTGCCCGATAAGGGCGATTTATACGGATCCATTATCCTAATGGCGTAGATGGAAAGCCTAATGGCACAGATGGAAAGCACAGAGCATCGCACGCTGAGTGAACATGGTCAAAAAAATCGGAACAGTTATGAAGCGCCATTTTATTTCATCTTGGACAGTTATTATTCAAAGCTGACAGTGAATAGCACATCCCATGTTTCAGCCAAAACAAGAATTTTTCTGTGCAAGCCTGAGCTAGAATCGCTAGACCACCATAGCAATTTTCAGCCAGACTATTAGGGTTACACACTGAAGCTACCATTTTATCGATTATATTAGCAAGTCAACATTGCTCGTCACCTACCTCATCTTCAAGCATCTCAAGTAATTTTCATTTTCTTTTTCTAATACTAATCACAGTAGAAGATATTCCATTTTCATCAGCCACATGTAGGAATTAGACAAGTTCTGATGATGTTTCTGTGTTTCTCCAATGCATAAATTTTAAAATTAGGGCCTGAAAATGTTATTCCCAGGAGAGAATCTTAAAAGAAAATTTTCCCACCATTTTATGCTATGTTACCAAACAGGCTGGAAAATTAATCGTTTCTAGGTATGAGTCATACGAGAATAGTTATTCCAGCATTTACGAAGTTTTGAAGGCATTTTTTGTTGACCTTTGACTTACAAAACCCTGCATGACGTCCCCAAACACCATACCTGTGAATTTATGAAGGAAGGCATGTTTGCCCAATTCGTGTGTCAAATGCGGTAACAGGGAAAAAGTAATAATGAAAGTGCATTTCTTGTGTCAAGTGCAACAACAAGGAAAGTCATTGCAGAGTACCTGAAATTTGAATTCTCATCCAATCAAATCGATCAAAGATTCCACCGTGGGCATTGGAAACTGTAGTTAATCACTCAGAGCTTTTTTTACTTAGACTCTTTGGCGGTTGGGAAAGGAAAACTCTGCTCCAATTTCCTTCATGGAAATATGTCTCCTATACCCATTTAAATGGTTCTCCTTATGACACTTCAAGCTGTCCTAACTGTAAAAATAGTGTACCCACTTCTCATTCCGAAATAGGAAATTGGTTGATTTCAATATCAACTAGATGATTCTTCCTCCACAACCTTCTAGAGTTTGTTTCTGTGATTTTCTCCTTGGTTCTTTATCTCTTGCATTGTGGAGTTGAATCCTTCCATGACACTGAAAACTACTGTCTGGATAAAATGATTATAAACTTCTCTTACGTTGCTATATCAGGTTCACAAATTGTAACATACATATGGCTTATGCTAGCAGCCTTTAACTGCAAAATGAAAGTAAAGTAAAAGCACACTTTCACAGCAGTTATAATAACAGCCAATCAACATCAATAAAAGGCAACACCAGCTACTTATTACGAAACACTTGTAGCTTTCCCATGGCTAAAATATTCCTTACCATTACTAACTATGCCACTTCACAGTAAGAAGATGGCCACTCCTTAGCATTATTCTCAACAACTATTCTTTCATCTGCCTAATCAATGAGCCACGCTATTTCCTTTCAAGTACAGCAAACAGGGCAAGATTTGACACTATAGGAAAGTGTTCTGCCTACTGACTAATAAAAAGCAAAGCTTGCATTTCCTCTTATCACCTATTTTCATTCTTTGCTGCAATAATGGGGTAGATAGGTAAAGAAAGAAACATACTTTTGGGTAAATGAAGATTGGGTTCCTGAGGAGAACAACACTAATGAAATGAAAGTTTTGCACATAAATGCCATGAGGTATAGGGTTCTAAGGAAGGAAGTGAACATAGCAGTCACACCACTAAATATCAGAACCCCTCAACCCTTAACATCAAAGAGATTTAATAATGTGTAAAGGGTTGGAAATTCAGAGGTATGTAGATATTTATTGAGATAGATATGGCTTTGGAAGAAGAGTTTGCATTGGAAACTGCACACAAGGAGGCTGACAAAACTGATTTGTGCAGTCTTGCAGTTTTTATCCACCCAATGAGTAAGATAAGTCATTGTTTTGGGTATGCTTGTTTTGAGGTTATTTTTTGTGTACCAGATTTTGGGAATAAAAGGGTCTTATGTTCAGTTGGTGTTTTTGGATTGGTAGCAGAGAATTTTGCATTAGGACAAGTTGGAAAAGTAAGTTGTGGAAGTACAAGTGTCCCCAATAGTTGCTTTCCTTTTTTCTGATATTTCAAATCAATGAATTTGTGCTTAATAATTGAAATTGCTGTCAACAGAATTTTGATAAAATTACCAGTTGAGTACAGAGTACGAACAAGGATCAGGTATGCTTTTCAGCTTACTTAAATATGAGTTTCAATATCATCTTTCTGTTTAGAGGTCAAGAAAGGTGCTTTGAGATACAAATTATAGATTACATGTTTTGCTATTTTTTGCTAAGGGTAATGTATTCTTTCTCATTTTCAATTAAGAAGTGGTAAATGGTGTGTGAGTCTATATGTTGTGTAATTGTTTCAAATTGTTCTCTGGTTTGCTGTTCTACTGTAAGCTACAAAGTAGGTTTGACCTTGAGCCCTGGTACACCTTAGAATGTTATTATTACCAAATGCAACACCATTTTGTTATAGAATTAGGTTAATGTTAGCTTCAATGTTGTCTGTATGACCACAACCAAACAAACGGTGTGTCCCTTGTTGCTACACTTCATTGTCCTAAGTTAATCTACTCGCACCAACCAATGAAAAATAGTTGCTTTTGCACTCCGGGCACCCATTAAGATATGTCACAGTAGTAAATTAGGGATCTTACCATCAAGATAGTTAAGATTCAAACTTTAGTTAATTTACCTACCAGACCTTTAAGTGTATTTTACCTTTTTTTTTAATAAAGCAACAGAATCTCAAAACTCAGATCTCTCTGCAAGGCGGCTAGGCCGGAGGTGAAGTGTTCTCTGTTTCATTACTCTGTTTTTTGTTCTTTTCAAAACTTCTTATGCTTGGTCCATGTCCAGGGAATCTTGTCTTACTGATATGTTATAGTTTTGAATCCCCACCCTAAAAGAGTTTTACTGGTATTTACAATTTTACATATGTATGTACAGCTGAATCAGTTAAATTGCTTGGATTGAAATCAAGAAATTGCAGGATCAAATTCTTTTGTTGTAGTCTTGAATGATATTCTCTGTCATAATAGATAGGAGTACTTTTAAGAAACACTATTTTAATGCAAAAGCTTCTGAAGTTTGGCCTCTCAAAGGATAATGCCTAATACTTCTTTTTACAGGCATTATTGAGTGTTTCTCTCAGTGGGTTTTAAGGATTTTTTAGAATACAAATTTATTTATTTTATATTTTAAATGGAGTTATTTAGTCATCAGTATGTTATGGTTAATGTGTCGGTTGTTTACGTGAGAAATTAGTTTTCATATAAATAATTGATATGTTGGCTACAATGTCTGACTCATTTCAATATTGCCCGGCACCCATTGCAAAGGATGAAAGCATGGATGTCACAATGCTGAGCACACTCCAAAGTCCAAACTTAGACTACCAACTCTGCAATAGCTCCAAAAAGAATCCCTTCGACTATGGAGTGAAGAAATGAGGACCTTGCCTCTCAAGATGGGGCAAATGATCCAGGTACAAAATCGCAAGAGACCACAACACTTGTGCCAAAAGAAATCATGTGCAGACTCATCATACATAATCCATACATTAGTACCCTGTGCACCAGCAACACCACAACTTCTGCACATCCACCTTCCATGCAGTCCCAACCTGCACAATTGTGCACTGGAATCTCAATTATTGTCTAGAGCCATATAAAATCTGAACTACAATGCAGCCCCCAGCATACAAACCCACATGTCAGGAGTTGATATTCAAAACCATTAACAAAAGGAAATCTCTGTTTCAATCAACTCTGATGTGACCAAACAGAAGGCAGGCAGTTAGTCAAACAGAAAACTTAGTAATTCTAGCACTTGCAGGAAGCTGCACGGTTCTTTTCAGTACAGGATTTCTCAATCTTACTTTCTTTGTATGACATCATGTATAAGTCTCAGTAATGTTAATGGAAGAGCATTTATGTTATCTCACTTTGTCATTTAAATGTGTGTGAATCCTTCTTGGTTTTTGCTTGTATTTTGTGCGTTCCTATACACTCCATAACTTGAGAACCCCTTAATTTTAGAGCTGTCTTCTGTTCTAACACATCTTGGGTACAAAAAAGGTAAAATTAATAATATGTTTATGGAAAGCATGGTCTTTGAAAGAGGTAAATACTACATTTCAAAGGAAATACAGTACAATTTCAAATGAAGATATTCACCATGACACCAACAATTTCTTTCTTGAAAATATTATAAAGAATATTCACGTTTTGGAAAGCAAACAATATCAGATTGTTGTTACCCATGGAATCTCTCTTGTCCCTCACTATATAGTATATTGACACCAGAAAGAGTGGAATTTGAAAAGAGCCAAGTCAAAAAGATATTGAATGTTGATGTGAACAATCTCCAGCGGGAGGAGGATGAAGCTTGAATCAGCCTCTTGGATGATAGCTGTTTTTCATTTCCAGATTATGATTTATCAGGTTTTGATAATGGTTCCCAGCTCTGTTTTGACCAAAAAGTAAAAACTCAATTGATTATGCTATAAGCCATATTTCAAATCTATATGCTTTAGTCTATTTTCCTGCAGTTCATATCTTTAGTTCATAGAACATTTAGAGGTTTAACAGTCAGTCTCTCCAACATTGATTTTCCAAGGGTCAAATGTTCAAATTGGTTGTCTTTTATCACCTTTTTTGAATTGTTTACTCACACTTTTAATATCCAAAACTGTTATCATTTTCAGTAAAGCGTAAGAAGGTTGACAAAACAATTATATCACTTTCATGAGCTTCTTCAGATTCTCCAGTACCAACAAAAGAATGCAATTACCAAAATAGTGATCTACTCAATTACAGAGAAGAAAATGATTAAAAAGTCATGAAGCAGATGCGTTTCTGAATGCTGGACAAATGTAAAAAGATGAATTTGTCTCTGAATTCCCTACATTCAAAAGATATTCACTCATTTTCGAGAGCTTGGCATACAAAAAAATGGCCCAATACAGAATGAAATCAATGTAGAAGATGAAAAATCATTAGATGACAACTGACATTTGATGTACTGTAGAATACTATCACAGTCCACACATATGACAGTCTATGCTTACCCTTTAAATTCAAACCCAAAATACAGAGTATTTTTACAAAGATGTTCATAAATAGTAAGATATGAGAAGGGAATAAGAAACCTGGCCTTCATGAGTAGAAAAGAAAATTGAAACAAAAAAAGATGCACAAGAACCAAATATATCTGTTTTCTTTTTTTATTTTTATTCAGATAAAAAAAATTAATGTATCTTTGAACTTTTTTCCTAGGATGAAAAAGATTTATATATCTCTTTATTTTTTTCTCAGATGAAAAAGATTAATCTTTAAACCAAAATGCCAATAACCTAAAAAGTAAGCAAGTAAGAAATTCTTGGGATTTCTATTATGATATTGCTTGTTGTTTATTCTGCATTCGAACCTAATGCCAATAACCTGAAAAGTAGGCAAACAGGAAATTCTTGGAATTTCTATTATATCATTGCTTTCTCTTTACTCTGCATTCTCACCTAGAACATAAACTAGAACGTGAAACAGATTCTGCTTCAAGAATCAAAACTATATCTCCTCGATTTTTATCAGATTTCTTAAATGATTATGTCCATTATCATTGCATACGTATTTTCAGTTCCTAAGAGTCTAATTTTTTGGACAAAATGACAATTTAAGATATTTATTTTCCTTTTGTGCCCACAAAAAGCGTCTCTAAGTTAAAATAAGAAACCAAATGCTACACATACCTTGTCTATTTTTAACTTTGAAAATATTTCTTGCAGTAATTTGTAATTCTGGATCATGTCATATTCTGTCTTTGCTTCGAAATTCACCTGGTCGATGCAAGAACACAAGGAATTCTAAATGCAATGAAAAGACTTCTAACCTAACTAACTATAACAGCAGCTTCCAAATATCGTTCTAATTTGGATAGTCTCCAAAGCACCGGAGTAAGAGAAGCAAACCTTGTGTATTGGAACAACTCCAGGATGTATCATATCCATTATTTGGCAGTGAACTGCTCCAGAAGCTGCCTGCATATAATCAGTAATAGATTTCAACGACTATAGACCCTGAAAATCATGAAAACTGAAGTTCATCTTACAATTAATAACCAGTCTCCAAAATCAAGTCCATAATTTGTTATTTCATAGTTTTAGTTATTGATGTTTTTCATTGGTCAAAAACTCATGCAACATACAAGCACAAAGGAATTAAATTGCTATCAAAATATTGAGATCACATATGAATATTGCTGTTACTCTTATTTTTTTATATTGCTAATCATTTACAAATATTCTGCTCAAACGAGCATCAACATGAGACCAATACAAGTTCTTGTGAGCACAACCGTGAGACTAATGTCAGCTCTTTTTAACCAACCACACTAGAAACCACCTATGGAAGACCAAGAATCGCAACTTAGAAATCCACTTATTTAGAAACCACCTCTACACTAGCAGCCACTTATGGAAGACCAAGAGTCATAACTTAGAATTCCATATTAAATGTCCCTTTGGGATTTTTGAACATGGGTCTCCACAATGAGAACTCAATGATTTATCCAATTAAGCTCAACCCCTTGGATTCTGTTACCCTTCTTTCCCAGTCACTGCATGAGTAAAATGAATCAAAACAGCAATGGATTGACCATCATTGAACAATTATAGTGAATATCTTGACAATGTGATTTATTTCTTGACCATCGAGCAATAATTAAGAATTTCTTCTGTAGTGAATTCTGATTGCTAGCAAGTGGTCCTTGAATCAAGGATCCATTTAAAGCCAAACATACACCAAGCTGCATTATCACGGAGAGCACTTTACATGGGATATGCTCACCAGTTCCAGAACCCGAGTTATTGTCGTTTGTCGCAATAAGAACCTCGTCCTGCCACTATAGATCATGGCCCAGTGCTTGGAATTGTTGCAATTGTCAGAGATATAGTATGTTGCTTACTATCCATATTAGTATTTTGTTTTTTCTTTTCTAACATGGCTTGGGCATCCTGTCTAGATTGATGCCATACTCTTGTTCTTATAGCTTTGATAACCCAGTAGGCAGTTAAACTTTTTACTTTTACTCGAAATGTATCTACCAGAATTACAAGTTGGAAAAGTATGTTGTGGAATTACAAGTGTCCCCAATAGTTGCTTTCCTTTTTTCTGATATTTCAAATCAATGAATTTGTGCTTAATAATTGAAATTGCTGTCAACAGAATTTTGATAGAATTACCAGTCGAGTACAGAGTAAGAACAAGAATTAGGTATGCTTTTCAGCTTACTTAAATATGAGTGTCAATATCATCTTTATGTTTAGAGGTCAACAAAGATGCTTTGAGATACAAATTATAGATTACATGTTTTGCTATTTCTTGCTAAGGGTAATGTATTCTTTCTCATATTCAATTAAGAAGTGGTAAATGGTGTGTGATTTCAATTGTAGAGTTCCTAAGCTTTAGGGTGGATTGGAAATAATGTCACAGGCAATGGAAATCCTATTATTAACACTTGGGCACTGACAATCCAAACATTGTGAGTCTATATGTTGTGTAATTGTTTCAAATTGTTGTCTAGTTTGCTGTTCTACTGTAAGCTACAAAGTAGGTTTGACCTTGAGCCCTGGTACACCTTAGAATGTTATTATTACCAAATACAACACCATTTTGTTATAGAATTAGGTAGTGGGCATTGGAGAAGAGGAACATGTCCAACCGAGGATACATCACATAGCTTGGAGGGTCCTGACCAGGGCTGATGTGAATTTATCTGCTTTTGTTTTTCCTCCAGATATGCAGCCCTAGCTTAATGAATTTGCATCTGATCACCAAGAAAAAAAGAAGAGCCAAAAATCATTCAACTTTTGAAATAATGTAAAAGTTTTATTGAAGATTTCAATTGCTTCTTTGAAACTTTTCAATTTATCTTTCTTTGATGCATTTTATTCATGTTATTTAATAGCTTGATCAATGTATGCAAAATCTGGGAAATTGTTTGAATACATTTATACCTAGAAAACTTTTTAATTATAGGAATCACATTTAGCTAGAGATGATTTAGGGGTGGAACACTCCCGAATTTGTTGACAAATGATATATTTAACAACAAACTGCAAAATATCCTTCTTGATGTTCTACTAGCATAAATTGGAGATGATCTTTTTCAAGGATTCTTGATAACAAAAGTGACCTGCTGGTGGGGATCTATGTCCATACTCCACCGCCTTTTGCACCAAAGGGGATCCATTCCTGAGATAAATGCAGTATCAAAAAACTCAGGCACCAAGTTTTTATTACATTTTATAATGAACAACTTTGATCCATTAGTAATAGCTAGTAGCCGAGTAATCACAAAAATCGTCTTGAGCTCCTCAAAATCATTTTGCACCTCTACAAACCAATTGAAAGCATCCCTTTCAATTTGGTATGTCAACAAGGGCGCAATTGTAGACAAATTTTTCACAAACCTTTGGTAAAAGCTTACCAAGTCCAAGAAATTGCAAAGTTGCTAAGTGAGTTTGAGAGGACATCCTACACAGTATCACATTTTCAACAATATCCGTTATATATAATTTTGTTTTGTGTGCCCTGTTATTATGATTAACCAACCATGTATACTTTAACCACAAGCTGCATAAGGACAACAAACTTCCTCAAGCAACACAGAAGTCAAAATAGCCAACACCACCAGTGCAATTTGTTATTGTCATTAAATAAGAAGAAAATCTTGAAACAACACAATGTATTGTTTTTGCTTACAAAGATGCTTTTTAAGAATCTAAGGATTTCACTAATAGAATTATATCCAAAATCCTCAATGCATCCTGCCATAATCAAAACTTATAACAATGTACCAAGAGTATTTAGAGACAAAGGATCGAACAATTCAACAGCAAGAATGAGAAAAGGTTAACTATTTATTAAGAAGTGACAAACTATTTATTTATTGATTTAATGTTATAAAAATTTGTGATTTCTTTATTTAATCATTGATAATGTGTTTAATTTTCCTATTTTGCAGAACCTGAGCATTGAAAAGCAAAGCAACAATAGTATCTACAAATAGAGTTCAACAGTATACAAAATTTGACAAGTAACATATTACACCTATTTTGTTTTTATTAATTCTAGTGTGTTTTTTTTTTTTGGTGCATAAAATGTCAAAAAACTGTGAATCAAAAAAATCATTGTATACTATCATAGATGTAGAAAGTTATGAACCAATGAATATGAAAGAAGAACGAACAATAGATGAAGTATTGAAAGACAATAATCTTTTTAGAATAAGTCCATTTGTATACAACATAGGGGATTGTCTTTTTGACTCTTTGCAATATTTGTTACATATGAACTTCACTTCCATAGAATTGTGAAATGGTATGGTTGATTACTTTCTTGATTGCCTAGCAAAAAAGGACGATGACGCTTTGTTTTCATATACAAATGAGCTAAATCCTAAAACATTGAATGAATTGCATCAAGTTGCTGATGCTAATACATACTTACAACGTATGTGCCTATCTGCAGTTAAGAAACCAAATTGTAAAGAATATGGCCTTTGGGGCGACCAATTTTGTATTAAATGGCTAGCAAAGTGGTTAGGTATCCAAATATGTATTTGGTCTTCAACAAGAAAAGTAAAGTACTTGAATTTCAATGAAGATTCAGGAAGTACTACATATTCTATTTTGTTCCATGATGAAAATCGTTTGAATGGACATTTTGAACCACTTGTTTCCAAAAAAAGAAAGCCATTGGAACGATGTATTAACCAATGTAAACACTCAAAAAAAATTACTAACACGAGAAAACAAATTGTGGAGGATAAGTCAATAGATTTAATGTCCAAGTTCAGTAAATATGCATCACCAACAACAAATTTTGCATTGGATAATATCATAGATGTAGAGAACTATCAATCAAAAAACAAAGAACGAGATATCTCAATTGACGAAGTATTAGAAGACAATAACCTATTTAGAATAAGGCCCTTTGTATACAATGTAGGCGATTGTCTTTTTGACTCATTACAACTACTGTTACATATGCGATACACATCTCTTGAACTAAGAAATGGAATAGTTGATCATTTTCTAAATTGTCTGGCAATTGATGATCGTCACGCTTTGTTTTCACTTCAAAATGAGCTAGACTCGCACACACTATCCAAAATGCATGGCGTTCATGATGTTAGTACATATCTGCGACGCATGCGACTATCTGCAATTCCAAAGCCAAATTGTAATGAGTATGGTCTTTGGGGAGACTTGTTTTGTATTAAGTGGCTATCCAAGTGGTTAGATATTGAGATATGTATTTGGTCTTTAATAGGAAAAACAAAGTACTTGCATTTCAATGAAAATTCACAAAGTACAACATATTCTCTTCTCTTCCATGACCAGGATCATAAAAATGGACATTTTGAACCGCTTGTGAGGAAAAAATTTAGCACACCTGAACAATAGGCTCACCAATCTAAACAATTTGGAAGAAATATATACTCCCTAAAAAGAATTCCACAGAAAAAAAAAATAGATACAATGTCTAGATTATGCAAAAACACATTATCAATATCACATTGTGGTGATAGTCTTTTCAATACTATTGCAAGTTTGACTGAAAATGAATATGATAGCCCATGTCTTAGACGCTACATGGCTCAATCCTTTTGCAATGCAATGCTAAATGGAGACAACATAGAAAATGAATGCCTTCAAACATCCTTAAAATCTGAGTTGAAAAATACTTGTGGTGTGACAAATTGGGAAACATTTATTGCAAAAGTTGGAGATCCATTTGAACAAAGTGAAATTGAAGGTTCTGAATTTTGTTTTGAATGGCTATCCTACATTTTGCAAATTAAAATTCAAGTTTCCTCAGAAAATAGTGCGATGCCAACCAAAGTATATTGCAAATGTCTACAACCGACAAAAGTATACAATGTCATATGTTACAAATTCAATGACATGCATACACATTATAAGCCAGGTGAAGTCGAGATAATAATGGTAAACGACATTCATACTGCACAACCAAAAAAAAAACAATAATGAAAAGCAAAGAAAGGCTTAATATGCACAAATTGAAAGAATCCATTCGAAACAGTAAACAAGTAAAAACTTGCAACTCTACACATCTCACAAATGGCTTCACCACTATTCTCCATAAGTCACTTCGTAAACTAAAACAAGAAATATGCAAAAAACCTAAACAAAACATTAGTATGCACAAATTGAAAGAATCCATCAAAAACAGTGAACAAGTAAAAACTTGCAACTCTACACATTTTAGAAACGGGTTTAGTACAACTTTCCATAATTCACTTCGTAAACTAAAACAAGAGATACGCAAAAAGCCTAAAATCCAAAAAATAGAAAAAAGAGGGAAAAAAAAACACCCGTTCAATCTTACATGGAGAAAATCAAAGACACACTGAAACATGTGTGTGCAATTTGTGGGCAGTTGCGTTTCAAAAAGAATATTATAAATCTAAGCCAAGAAACAATGGAAACATATGGTCTAGTTTTATTAAGGACACAAGGATTTTTTGGAAACAAAATATGCAAGTTTTGTGACCACCAATTCAGGTAAAACAAAAAACCAATATACACAACACCAGAACATATTAAAACAAATAAGCCACTACAATACACTGCTACACTTTCAGAACTCGAAGAAAGGCTAGTGTCCCTTCGACTTGCCTTTGCACAAATTTGGCAATTAGGATACAAAAGACCTCAAATTGGACTAAGTGGAACAATTATCAATGTCCCAACAGACATGAACATTATACAAACAGTGTTGCCACGTTCCACCAATGAAACATGGACAATTGCTATTGCATTGAAGAGACGTTTGCAATATCGAAATGCATACCAAAAAGGAAGAGTTCGACCAAATGTTATTATGAATTCTTTAAACGAATTGTGTAAAACAATGTTGTACAAAACGCAAAATGTTAAATTGAACAAAAATTGGCATGACCAATTGTACCATTTAGAAGAGCAGACTACATGCATTGACTCTTCATCAAGTGATAGTGACAAAGACAATGACACAAATATTCCAATGGAAATGGAAACAGATACCTTGATCCATGGCTTTACTGAGTCAAGAACTATACATTCAATACAAGACAAAGTCATCGAAATTGCACCTGCTGAAGGAAAACAACCTCTTGGAATATTCCAAGACAAATATGCAGAAGAAATGAATTTTCCAACATTGTTTTTTGGAGAACCACGTGATGAACGAATTGAAAAGAAAATTTCATACCAAAAAATTGCACAATGGGAATTACAAAATTCAAATCGAATATTTGCTTATCATACCACCAACTTATTTTTCAAAACCATTAAAATTTTAATTGCCCAAGTATTTTCTACACTATGGATAAGAATTCGCAAAGGAAAATTAAAAGGTAGAACCCTACTAGCAAAAGATGTCAAGCACAAACCAAACCTTGAAAAGATTTTGCAATCAGACATTGGGTACGTAGATTTCAAAAAAATAAGAAATTCACCAGACTATTTGCAACACCTCAAAAGAAATCTTTTTGCAATGATACGACAGTTGGGTCCACCTACTTTTTTCGTAACTTTCACTAGTGTAGAACAAAATTGGGAGCCATTAAAGGAAACATTGAAAGAATTATACATCTCACACAAAAAAAAATCAACAGAAAACCAAGAAGAATTGCTTAATGAAGTTGACATTACCTATTTGATTAAAAAGGATCCAACTACTTGTACTCGCTATTATAAACATAGGATTAATGCAATGAAACAATTAATA